>JAKSZT010054202.1:10600617-10648139 GCA_026826555.1 Tolypeutes matacus
AGGAAGGAAGGAAGGAAGGAAGGAAGGAAGGAAGGAAGGAAGGAAGGAAGGAAGGAAGGAAGGAAGGAAGGAAGGAAGGAAGGAAGGAAGGGCAAAAATATATTTATTCTTCAGAAAAGTGTGTTGCCTGAACCAGTCACATTGGCAAGGAAGATGTGGTAAACTTATTGGCTTCACCCACCAGTGCCCACCTCTGGCTGAGGGTGGAGTCAACTTATCCATTAAGATATACACCTGACCATCTACCTAAGCCTTGTTAGAGTAATAATATGGGGACAGATGCTAACCAGGTGTTTTAGTTTGCTTTGCTGCTGAAAGCAGATACCATGAAATGCCTTGCAGCAGCTGGAAGGTCTAGTGTTGTTCCTCCCTTGCAGCCTGTTCAAGGGCCACTTGAATTGTACACTAAAAATGACTAAAATGGCAATTTTATGTTATATATGTGTTACCACAATAAAATACCTGTCTTCACCTCTCTATCAGATATTGTTATTTTTATCACCAAATAAATCCCTTTATGCTGAAAAAAAAATGCATTGGCTTTAACTATGAGAATTTATTACCTTACAAGCTTACAGTTTTGAAGCTGTGAAAATGTCCAAATCAAGGCATCATCAAGACGATGCTTTCTTCCTGAAGACTGGCTGCCAGTGATCCTGGACTCTGTCACCTTGCAAGACACATGGTGGCATCTGCTGGTCTCTCCCCACTCTTCTGAGTTTCAGTGCTTTCAGCTTCTTGCTTCCATGGCATGCTCGCTCCCCCCCCCCCCCCTCTCTCTCCCTCTCTCTCTGTCCATATGCATCGAATTTATAAAGGACTCTAGTAAAAGGATTAAGACCCACCCTAAGCCATGCCTTACAGAAGTAACCTAATCAAAAGGCCCTACTCACAGTAGGTTTACACCCACAGGAATGAATTAGCTTTAAGAACATGATATTCTGGGGTGCATACAATTTCAAACACCACACCAGGTAACAAATGAATCTACCCTGCCGTAACCTGGAGTCTTGGGAAAAGCTGAATAACCCTGATTCTAGAGTAGAAAGAGCCAGGAACTCAACCCCAGAGCACATGGAACCTCCTTCCTAAGTTCTACCACCTTAAGGTTACTCGGATCCAGTCACTCTTGCTATGGGTTTTCTCACTCCAAAATTTGCATTCCTTAGGGAGGAACTCTGATCAGCAGGACTTGGCTCAGATGGTCCAATCACCATAGCAAAGGGGCAAGATCATTGAGTAAAGCCTTTCTAATGCAGAGTCATTTCTTCCTGTTGAGGCCCTTCCTAGAAAAGGGGGTATGGCTCTTAAAGAGGAAGCTACCCCTGGAGGTGTCTACAGCCATTTAATGCCCTTAGGGCTAGGAAGATAATTAGGCTCTGATTGGATTAATCTTCAACCACAGGTCTAGATTAATGCCCCTTAGATGCCCTGCAATCTAATTACCATAGCTCCCTAATCACCACATATAATTCAAATTGAAAAATTTTTAACCATAAGACCAATGAAAAGAGGATTAACAAAATTGTATGTCCCAGGATCACAGTTTCAATGCTTAACAACAACAGCAAGAACCACGAAGCACTGCTAGTGCCCTAAACTCTCATTTAATCAGCTTTTTAGGTGGTCCTACATGGATCTCATCGACAAGATGGGCCCAAGGAGAACTGCTTTGCTGAACAAAATCAAAGAACGTCACAAATGATTAGAGCAACATGAGTGGCAGATTCAGGAAATGCAAGAGAGAGAGTCTCAAATGATGATATCACTGAGGATGCTGGAGCAGACAGGGCCAAGGCCCACCCATATCTCGCCTACACCCATCCTTCTCACATACCCAAGGGCTTCCTACTGCCAACACCTGCAACTCCGAAGCTGAAGGCTTTTTCTGATCAAAGGAGTGAAAGGAGTGTGCTCAGCCTGAGCCTCTGCGGCAGACCAGAAGGCCTGGGGAGCTCCCAGACTGGAAGCAAATAGGACCCAGTCTTCTCGGCCCCACCCCACATAGGAAGCCTTTCCAAGTATTGAGCAGACCACTCACTATTGCCTACAAATGATTCTGTTTTTAATGATTTTTTATATATATACTTTTTTTTTTTTTTTTTTTTACTTTTTAAAAAAGGATTTATTTATTTTTTTTTTTTACTTTTATCCATTTTTACCGCCTCCCCCCCATTTTTGTTGTTTTTGTGTCCATTCACTGGGCAACTCTCTGTGTCCACTTCCTGCCTTCTCTTCTCATCCTTCTCCTGTGTTCACTGGGATTTGATCCTTGGAACCTCCGATGTGGGAGAGAGGCATCCTACCACCTTTTTAATTTTTTTAAGATCTTAGATTACATAAATGCTACATAAAAAATATAGGGGATTCCCATATGCCCTGCTCCCTATCCCTCACACACTTCCCCACATTAACAACATCCTTCATTAGTGTGGTACATTTGTTACAATTGATGAACACATTTTGGAGCAGTGCCACTAAGCATGGATTATAGTTTACATTGTAGTTTATACTCTCTTCCATACAATTTTGTAAGTCATGACAAGATATATAATGACCTGTATTTGTCATTGCAATGTCACTCAGGACAATTCCCAAGTCCTGAATATGCCCCCATATTACACCTATTTTTCCCTCTCCCTGCCCTCAGAACCTCCAGTGGCCACTGCCTCCACATCAGTGATGAAAGTTCTTCCATTGCTAGAGTCACAATATGTCTATAGTAGAACAACTGTAAGTCTACTCTAGTCCATCGTTCATTCCCCAGTCCTGAGGATTCTGGGATGGTGTTGCCCACTCCGCCTCTAATTGAGAGGGGGCTTGGATCCCATGGGGCAGATGGATGGGACTATATCTTGCTTGTTTTATCTCTCTCTCTTCGAAACTCAATTTGGGTGGTTCGATATAATGTATAAAATAGCAAAAGAATATAAATTAGAAAAATGTGTGTGTGGGGGGATATAGGTAAAATCAAGGCAAATGTCATAAAACAGGTAAAACCAATATGACGTGCTATTTTAAGTTTTAAGGTTTCTTAACACTGTAAAATTAAATCTACAAATATAAACCCATTAATGGGAGTCCCAGCTTTCATAGCTCCTAGAAAGTGACGTTTGTTCTCCATCTGGGACATGAGGCCTTTTGCACATCCACACAGAAGCCTACGCCAAATGGAAGGCAGCACATTCTCAAAGGCCTTGCAAGCTTCCCTGTCACCTCAAATCAAAAGAGCAATAGCCGCAGGTACTGTTCTCCTTTCCCTTCTCCCATCCCCAACAGCGAAAATGAAATGGAAGCAGAGAAGTTGCCGTGAAAGTAAATGGATTTAGTGCTAATTATTTATGTTCAGATGCCTCCACCTCTGGCAAACAATAGCTGAAGCCCTTTATCATTGGAAAAGAATTAAGCTGAAAATATGAATGGCTTTGCTGCAATTCAAACTAAGGCAGGCACGCCGCCTCCCTCGCTCTCCACCACCTCCTTCCTCATTTATTTTTGTGGTGACAATTTCCAGAGCTTTTCTAATACTGAAATTCACTAAGAGGAGAACAGGGAGGTTTTCAAGGGAAAATTGTAAGCTTGACAGACTATGGTCATTTAAACTATTTTAATTAAGTTCTAAATGCTTTAATGGAATTTAGCAAATCTATAATAACAAAGAAACCAGAGAAGAGCTCAGCTTTACTGTCAGCCAAATATAGAAAATGAAGTAAACCATTCTATCCATGCAAGTCTTCCTTCCTCTATTGCTTGTGCTGGGTTCATAATGAGTATTTCCTGGGTTGTTTTTTTTTTGTTGTTGTTGTTGTTTTTATGTGGCCCGTGAGAGAGCTGTTGAAGAAGCAGCTTCCTCTTCCATTCTCATCACTCAGATATGAGGCCTTTGCAGGCTGAAAAGTCTGTCTCCAGCTTTCCTTTGTTGTTAGAAAAGATAACTGCATTTCAGAGATGCATAGAAATCTCTCCTTGTAGGGAAGCGGCTGTGGCTCAATCAGTAGGGCTCCTGTTTACCATATGGGAGGCCCCGGGTCCGGTTCCCGGGGCCTCCTGGTGAAGGCAAGCCCGCCCGCACGGCGTGGTTGGCTGACCCAGCGAGCACAAGCAGCAAGGGGGGGATAAATGAATAAATAAATAAAATCTAAAAAAAAAAAAGAAATCTCTCCTTGCAGGCCCAGCCAGAAGCTCCCTGAGGCCGTTTGCTTTCTCACCACAGAACCTGCTTACAAGCTGAATCTTTGACATTTAATTCTAGCCATTGGTCCACTAAAGGAGCAGTTGCCAGAACTATGTTCACTCTCTGAAGTTAAAAAAAATAAGGGAATGGATTTTATTCTGAAAGATTTGTTTAAAAGTGCCCAAAGTATTCTGAGGAATTTTGAGATATAGGAAGGTTTTTTTTTAAATAAGCCTCAGTTTTCTCAATTTCCTGCATCTCTAAAACAGGGATGAGGTCAATCTCTACCACATTAGATTGGTAGGAGAGTTAAATGAGAAAATAAATGTAAAATGCTTTGCACAATGTCTGATACATCATAACTAATCAGTTAAATTAGTTATATTTATTACTGGCATTTTCTTTTTTTTTTTTTTTAATGACCAACTATTAAGCACACATTCTTTGCCAGGCACTGTAATAAGCACTATTTTGTGCATTATCTATTATCCTCTCTTGAACCCTGCAAAATGAGTTTTACAAAAATTGTTTATTTTCTGATTGAAAAGTAATACATCCTCTTTGTAGAAAGTTTGGAAAATGCAGAAAAGTGTACATAGGAAATAGAAGTTATCTATATCCCATGTGGCAATTTGATATTATTTATGAATTCAAAAAAGCGATATTTCATTATGTTTGTAAACTGATTTTTTTCCCTCAGGGCATGATACCCTTTGATTGTGTTAGATTCAGCTGAGATGTCTTTGATTAAATTATGTTAAGATTAAGGTTTTGATGTGACC
Source organism: Tolypeutes matacus (assembly GCA_026826555.1). Taxonomy (NCBI): domain Eukaryota; kingdom Metazoa; phylum Chordata; class Mammalia; order Cingulata; family Chlamyphoridae; genus Tolypeutes; species Tolypeutes matacus. The sequence continues at coordinate 10,605,574 of JAKSZT010054202.1, forward strand.
ACTTCATTAGGGCGTGCACAGCTGAGTCCCTGTCCCCTTGGTGGGGATAAACTCTCACACAGAGATAGACAGGAAAAGAGATACACAGAGGATCCTGTGGCCCTGGGAAGAGAGATGAGCCTAATAGTTTACAGGTGACCTTATGAAGCGACCAGAGCAGCTGAGCCTGGAAAGAGATGAGCCCTGGGAAGAAAGATAAGCCTTAGGTCAGCCTACAGCTGAGATTGAAAGAAGCTGGGACCATGGAGCCTTAAAAGGAAGAAAAAAGGCTGAACCCTTGCAGCCATCGCCCACCATCTTGCTTCAACACATGTCCAATGACTTTGGGTAAGAAAGTACCTCTTATGGTAACTTGAGTTGGACTCTTTAGGGCCTTGTGACTGTAAGCTTCTACCCCAAATAAGTACCTTTTATAAAAGCCAACACATTTCTGGTACTTTGCATCAGCACCCCTTTGGCTGACTAATATACCCACCATACAGAATTTTTCACTCTTGACATTTTAGTACATTTTGTCCCAATTATTACCCTTACCTATAAAATATGCATACTTCACATAATTGGATTCATCCTGCAGGAAAAGTCGCGTGACATGACCTTTATTCACTTAACTTTGTAGTGTGAGTCTTTTCCCAGGACATAGTTTTTCATAACATCGGGTATTGTCTATGCCATCACATAGTTGCATAAGTATTTAACAACCTGCAAGGTAGCTATTATTATCCCCATTTACAGTTGGGGAAATTGAAGCTTGGGAAGCTGAGTGACAGTCTGAGGTAATACAGTTCTTGAGGAGCAGACCCAGGATTCAAATCCAAGACTGTCTGGCTCCAAAGCAGATCCTTAGTGGCCTTCCCATATGGCTACTTAAGGACATTCTTCTTCTGCCGCTGGCTTCCTGAAACTGCTGAAGGTCTTCTCTAGCCAGAGCTTGGCTCCTACTGTTGGAGCCTGGAAATGCCAGGAAGTTAAGGCTCAGGAGTAACCCTCCCATGATGGGATGGATGTTGGTGAATAAGTATTCAAGCTACTGGGCAAATCCCAGGAGCATTCCATACAGTCCTTAAGAGGCTCCCCAGTGGGACGGAGCCCCTTTCACCCACAGTGGTAACCTGCTCAGTAAGGCATCTTTTTATCTGGTTGCCTTCCCTCTGTCTGACTTCTCCACTTCTTCAGTGCTTTCCAAATAAACACCATTAAAAAAAAAAATGTTGCTTTAGTGCCTCCTTTGGGAGATACTCAAACAACTAAGACCATCTCAGACACACACCTTCACCTCCCTTTGTTTACCTTGTCCTGAGGCTCACAGAGGAATCTCGATGATCATAACATTTACAGCAGGGATAACTTTCATGCCTATAGGCATAACGGCTTAGAAAGTTCTTTCATGTTATTCCACTTTTGAATTTTAAACTTCATAGGAAACTGACTAGGTGAGCAAAGCAGTTCTCATTAGGCCCATTTTATAGATGAGGTAAATTGGCCTACATAGGTCAGTTATAGTGCTCTGGATCTCAAAGAATGTTAATGATTATTTTCTGCAATTTCCCATCAAATCCTGTTAGGAACAAATTTTCTGCTTAGCACCCCTGATTTGCTCCATATTTCATAGTCTGGAATAATTTAGAGTTATGACTGATTGGTAATTGGAGAAAAAGTAATTAATTAATTAAAAAGAAATAGGATGATTATAATACTTAATACTGTTAAGTTTCAATGTTTTCCCTATGAATTCAATGAATTAGTAATGCAGTTTAAATAGCAAGAAGTTTAACCTTATCTGCTAAAAGAGATGAATAAAATATGAAAAATGAAAGGTCACAGTTTTAAAGGTAACTGCCTCTCCCCTTTTTTTGTGCACAATCTTTCTTCTTGACAAAACTTCCTGTTAGAGCTAATTGGTCAATACAGTGAAATGTGAAACATTTTCTTCATTCTGTTTGGAAGAATTTGAATTGATAGCAAAAAATGGAGTTGCTCTGGGCAGAAGTCTGAGATTCCAATCTCAATAAAATTACACAGGACTTTTTTATAGATAGATATAGATAGATAGATTGATTGACAGGTATAGATACATATATATCTATCTTGACACAAACACCTCTCTCACACACGCAGATCTCACTGGTGAGCCTTCTCCTCTTGAGGCTCTTCCCCAAAACTTCCTGCAGTGCTCTGCTTCCTTTTTCTTAGTTTCTTAACCTTAGATAAACCATCATTCCCATCCCTCTGGCTTCCCTCTTGGTTGATCTTTTCTCAAGATATCTTCTTATATTTAGACCTCTGCTCTTCAACTACCAACTGGGAATTTTCATTTGGGCATCCAAGTATGGCTTCAGACTCCATGTGTCTCCATCTAAACATTTGGTTTCCTCCTCAACATCATTGCCTGTATCCACACACTCAAACGCCCTAGGAATCATGCCATATTCTTTGACTCGTCCTTTGTTTTGTCCACCAGGCCCAAAGACTAATTCCTATCACTTTTGTATTCAAAGTGGGATCCTATTGCCACAACTTCATTGAATCACATCTTCCTGAGTGACACCAACTGTCCCTCAGTCCACTCAGTCCTACTCCCTTACTCTGATACACAAAGCATCGTCAGGGCATTACTCTGCACCAAATCTCCAGTGCCTCTCTTTCACTACTATAATTTCCTCCGCTGGGTTCTCAAGACCTTTCATAATATGCTGTTTTGGTCCCACTCTATTCTCCTTTTTGCCCCTTGATTGATTTAATTAGAGAAGTTGTAAGTTCACAGAGAAAGCATGTAACAAGTACAGCTTTCCCATATACCCCCTACAGTTGACACTTTGCATTAGTGTGGCAGCTTTGTTACAACTGATGAAAGAATATTAAAAGTGTACTGTTAACTACAGTCCATCATTTTCAGTAGGTTTTGCTGTGTTATACAGTCATATGTTTTATCTTTTAATTTTTATTCTGGTAGCATGTATAGAATCTCGAATCTCCCTTCTTAACCACATTCAGATACATACTTCAGTGTTGTTAATTACAATCATAATAATATGCTACCATCACCACCATTATTTCCAAGACTTTAAAATCAACCTAAATAAAAAATTCTGTACCAATCAACCATTACCTCCTCATTCTCTACCTCCACTCCAGCCCCTTGTAACCTATTTTCTATATTCTAAATCTATGAGTTTGCTTATTCTAATTTGCTCATATCAGTGAGATCAAACAATATTTGTCCTTATGTGTCTGGCTTATTTCACTCAACAAAATGACTCCAATATTCATCCATGTTGTCACATGTATCAGGACTTCATCTTCATTCCTTTTTGTGGCTGAATAATATTTCATTGTGTGAGTAGTATATACATATACTACATTTTGTTTATCCATTCATTGGTTGATAAACACATAGGTTGCTTCCATCTTTTGACAATCAGGAATAATGTCACTGTTAACATTTGTGTGCAAATATCTGTTCAATTCCTTGCTTTCAATTCTTTTGGGTATATACCTTGTTGCAGGATTGCAGGGTCATATGGTAATTCTGTACTTAGCTTTTTGAGGAACTGCAAAACTTTCACAGTGCCTGCACCATTTTACATTCCCACCAGTAATGAATGAATGATACTATTTCTCCACATCCTCTCCAACACGGGTAGTTTTCTGATTTTTATAGTAGCCATTCTAATGTCCGTGGAATGATATCTCATTGTGGTATTGATTTGCATTTCCCTAAGAGCTAGTGATGGTGAACATATTTTCATGTGCTTTTTAGCCATTTGTATATTGCCTTTGGAGAAATGACTATTCAAGTTTTTTGTCTATTTAATAATTATTTTTTATTGTTGAGTTGTATAATTTCTCTATATATTCTGGATAATAAATCCTTATCAGATATGAGATTTCCAAATACTTCCTCCCATTAAGTAGGATGTCTTTTCACTTTCATGACATAGTCCTTCTATGCACAAAAGTTTTTAATTTTGAGGAGATCTCATTTATCCATTGTTTCCTTTTGTTGCTTGTGCTTTGTGTATAAAGTCTATGAAATCATTGCCGAACACAGGATCCTGAAGTTGCTTTCCTAAATTTTCTTCTAGGAGTTTTATAGTCCTGGTTCTTACATTCAGAATTTTGATCATTTTGAGTTCATTTTTGTTTATGGTGTGAAAATAGGCTTCCTCTTTCATTCTTTTACATATGGATATCCAGTTTTTCCTGCACCATTTGTTGAAGAAACCATTCTTCCCCAATTGAGTGGACTTGGGAGCATTGTCAAAAATCAACTGGCCATCTCTTTAAGCCAAACTCAGCATAGAAATGCATTACCTTCCCCCCCCAGCATGGGACATGACTCCCGGGGATGAATCTCTCTGGCACTACCAAGTGCCAACTAGCAACACAGCTGGAAAAAAGACCTTGAATAAAACGGGGGAAAGGTAAAGACAAATGAGTTTATATGGCTAAGAGACTTCAAAGTGAGTTGGGAGGTCATCCCACAGGTAACGCTTATGCACAAATAAGCAGTATCTCATAGACTGCCAAAGTAGATACTACCCCAAATAGTAGGGCTCCTGAATGCTCTGGAGACATCCAGGTATCATGGTCAGGGCAGATAGTTCCGGAGTTTGGTGCCTTGCTAGTGGGCCCTACTTTGGTGTTTGTGCTCCTAAGAGTAACAGAGTTGGATTCAGTTATGGCTTCCCTACACATGGCTCATCTGTCCCTTCTATTTAAACCTATATTTGGTGCTGGAGTTTATAGGTGCATGTCCAAAAGACTGGAATCTTTGGGATATCCATGTGCCAGCTGGGCCCTGAGCCTCAGCAGAGGTGCAAAACCTACTCTCCAGTTCATTGGACTCACCCAGGACAGCTAACAAGGAGGTGAGGATGGACAGCCACCATACCAAGGAAATGAGAGAGCCTACAACTGCAAGCAAGAGAGTCCCATCCATCAGCTGCATGGGATCAAAGCCCCCTCTCAATTACAGGTGGAGTGGACATCACCATCCCAGAATCCTCAGGATTGGGGAATGAACTATGGACTAGAGTGGACTTACTGATATTCTACTATAGACATATTGTGATTCTAGCAATGGAAGAAATTACAACATTGATGTGGAGGCAGTGACCACTGGAGGGTCTGGGGGCAGGGAGAGGAAAGGCAGTTGTAATAATACAGGGGCTTTTTGGGGACTTGGGAATCATCTTGAATGTCATTGCAATGACAGATATAGGCCACTTTTTATCTTCCCATAACCTGCAGAATTGTGTGGGAGAGAGTGTAAACTATCATGTGAACTGTGTAAACTGTCCATGCTCAGTGGCAATGCCCCAGGATGCGTTTATCAATTGCAATGAATATGCCACACTAATGAAGGATATTTTTTATGTGGGAGGGTGTGGGAGGTGTGGGGAGGGGGGCATATGGGAATCCCTATATTTTTTTGTGTAACATTTATGTAATCTAAGAATCTTTTTTAAAATAATATATATATATTTAAAAATCAATTGGTCATAGATGTGAGAGTCTATTTCTGATCTCTCAATTCAATTCCATTGGTCTATCTATCCTTGTGCTAGTACCATGCTATTTTGACTACTGTAACTTTGTAACAAGCTTTAAAATCAGAAAGTAGGAGTCCTCCAACTTTGTTCTTTCTCAAGACGGTTTTGATTATTTGGGGTCTCTTAACCTTCCAAATAAATTTGATATTTGGCTTTGCTATTTCTGCAAAGTAGGCTGTTGGAATTTTGATTGGGATTGCATTGAATCTGTAAATCATTTTGGGTAGAACAACTATCATCTTAATGATATTTAGTTTTCCAATCCATGAACACGGAATGTCTTTCCATTTATTTAAGCCTTCCTTTATTTCTTTTAGCAATGTTTTGTACTTTTCTTTATACAAATCCTTTACATCCTTAGTTAAATTTATCCCTACATATTTGATTCTTCTAGTTACTATAGTGAATGGAACTTTTTTCTTTATTTTCTCCCCACATTACTCATTACTAGTGTATAGAAACACTACTGATTTTTGCATGTTGATCTTGTACCACATCATTTTGCTGAATATGTTTATTAGCTCTAGCAGCTTTGTTGTAGATTTTGGGGGACTTTCTATATATGGGATCATGTCATCTTCAAATAGTGATTGTTTACTTTTTCCTTTCTGATTTAGATGCTTTTTATTTCTTTTTCTTGCCTAACTGTTCTGGCTAGAACATCCAGTACAATATTAAATAACAGTGGTGACAGTGGGCATCCTTGTCTTATTCCAGGTGTCAGAGGGAAAACTTTTAAATCTTTCACCACTGAGTAAAATGTTAGCTGTGGGTTTTTCATAAATGCCCTTTATCATGTTGAGGAAGTATCCTTCATTTTTCTAAGACTTTTTATCAAGAAAGAATACTGGACTTTTCCAAATGCCTTTTCTGTTTTGTGAGATGATCATATGCTTTCTTCCTTTCCTTTTGTTAATGTGGTATATAACTTTGATCAATTTTCTTATGTTGAACAACCTTTGCATACCTAGGATAAAACCTACTTGATCATGGTATATAATTCTTTCAATAAGCTACTGGATTCAATTTGCTGATATTTTGGTGAGGATTTTTGCATCTACATCCATAAGAAAAATTGGTTTGTAATTTTCTTTCCTTGTCTTTATCTTGTTAGTATTAGGATGATGTTGGCCTCATACAATGACTTAGGTAGTGTTCCCTCCTTTTCAATTTTTTGGAAGAGTTTGAGCAGGATTGGTATTAAGTCTTCCTGGAATGATTGGTAGAATTTATCTATGAAGGCAACTTGTCCTGGGCTTTTCTTTGTTGGAGGTTTTCAATGAATGATTGAGTCTCTTTAATTGGTCTGTTGAGATTTTCTATTTCTTTTAGAGTCAGTGTAGGTTGTTCATGTGTTTCTAAGAATTTGTCTATTTCATCTAGGTTGTCTAATTTGTTGACATACCGCTGTTCATAGTATCTTCTTATGATCTTTTTTATTTCTGTGAAGTCAGTAACTATGCCCCCTCTCTCATTTCTTGATTTTATTTATTTACATGGTCACCCTTCTTTGCCAGTCTAGCTAAATGTTTGCCAATTTTATTGATCTTTTCAAAGAACCAACTTTTGGTTTTGTTTATTCCTTCTAATTTTTTATTCTCAGTTTCATTTATTTCTGCTCTAACCTTTGTTATTTCTTTACTTTTGCTTGCTTTGGTGATTGATTTGCTGTTCTTTTTCCAGTTTCTCTAGGTGTGCAGTTAGGTCTTCTCACTCCATATCATTTCTGATGGGAAACCAGCATTTACTCTCATTGACGGTGTACGTGATAAATCGCTTTTTTCTTGCTGCTTTCAGGATCCTCTCTTTATCTTAGACATTTGACATTCTGATTAGTATGTGTTTCAGAGTAAGTCTATTAGAATTTATTCTGTTTGGAGTATGTTGCACTTTATGGGCATGTATACTTATGTCTTTCATAAGAGTTGGAAAATTTGGGGCCATTATTTCCTCAAACATTCTTTCTGCCCCTTTTCCCTTCTCTTCTCTTTCTAGGATACCCACCATGCTAATATTTGCATGCTTTGTTCTGTGACTGAAATCCCTGAGACACCTGCTCAATTTTTTCTATTCTTTTTCTCTCCTTCTGACTGTATGATTTCTTTTTTGTTAATTTATTTTTTTTCTCTTTTTAAAGAAGTTTTAGACTACACAAAATTTACATAAAAAATGTAGGGGATTCCCATATACTCCACCCCCTGTCTCTCTCACACTTTCCCCTATTAACAACATCTATCACTAGTGTGCTATATTTGTTACAATTGATAAATATTGAAGCATTGATACTAACCATAGTCTATAGCTTACATTATAGTTTGCACTTTGCACTGCAAAAGTTTATATAGGTTTTAACAAAATGTATAATGACCTGTATCCATCATGCAATATCATGCAGAACAATTCCAATGTTCCCAAAATGCTACGTGTTACACCTCTTCTTCCTTCTCCCTCCCCTCAGAACCTCTGGTGATCAATATCTTTATATCAATGTTACAAGTTCTTCCATTACTTGTATAATAATAAGTCTACTTTGGTCCATAGTTGCATCCCCCCCTTATGTTTATTCATTCCTCAGTCTTGAGGATTTTAGGATGGTAATGCCCACTCTATTTATGATTGAGAGAGGGCTTAGATCCCATGTAGTTGATAGATGGACCTGTCTTGCTAGCAGCTGTAGATACTCTCTGTATTTTGGGATGAATGTTCTCCATCATCATTCTTTTGTTAATTGCCTTGGGCAAGTCTGATGTACTGGAGATTAGGTGATGACTGCAACTCCCCTGATATTCAAGGTTCAACAGGCATAAGAACAGACTGAAGATTTTAGTCTCTGGGACATAGATTTAATGGCTATAGTGCTAATTATAAGTTCAAATAAAAGAGGCAGAAGAACCACATAGGAAAATTATAAATGAGTCTAACTTTGTTACATTGGGGAGAGAGGTTATCATATATTTCAAGGTAAGGCCCACTAACAGAAAATCAATTTCCTGGGGTTGTCTGCCCTGCCTATAGCATCCAGATGTTTCTAGAGCCCTCAGGAGCATCACTGCTTGAGGCATTGTTTGCTGTGGCAGTCAGTGAGATCCTCCTGAGATGTAACCTCTGCCAACTCACTTTGAAATCTCTTAGCCATAAAAATTCTTTTGTATTTAATATTTCTCACTTTTGGTCAAGGTCTTTTTCCAAATGCATCACTAGTTGGCACTTAGTAATTATACCTCTGTGCCAAGGAGGGCCATCCCCGGGAGTCATGTCCCGTGATGGGGAAAAGGCAGTGAGTTTGGCTTAGAGAGAGGCCACATTAGAGTAATAAGGAGGTTTTCAGGCATAGTTGTAACTTTTTCTGTAATACAAAACCTCCCCAAAATCAAAAACAAAAAATAAAAAATAAAGAAAATAAACAAAGTTTTGCATTGTACCTTTCATCATTGTAAGATCTGTTGTCTTTTATGTATATATTGACAATTTTTTCTGTATGTTCCCTCAGTGTCTTATTTTTTTTCCCAAACTATTTTCAAAGAAGATTTAGGTTACAGAAAGGTCACTTTGAAAATATAGGTGATTCCCATATAACCCACTCCTCCCCTTCTCACATTCTGCCCCATTAATGACATCTAACATGAGTATGATACATTTGTTACAAGTGGTGTACAAATACTGAAGCATGATTTCAACTGTTTTGTCTTCTAGATCACTCACTCTTTCTTCTGCCTGTTCAAATCTGCTGTTGCATGCCTCTGGTGTGTTTGTAGTCTCTACTATTGTGGCTTTCATCCCCATATTTTCTGTTTATGTTTCTTTTTATATTTTCAAATTCTTCTTTATTCTTACACCTTGTCTTCTTAATATTCTTTATCTCTTTATGTACATTTTTCTTTATCCCCTTGAATTTTTTAGGAGATCTTTTTTAACTTATTTGATTAATTGTTCCAAATTCTGTGTCTTCTCTGTAGTTTTAATTTGTTCCCTTGACTGAGCTATATCTTCCTGTTTCTTAGTATAGCTTCTAAATTTTTGGAGATGTCAGGGCATCTGATTATTTTGATGAGGTAACTTTGGAGGTCTGTTTCTCTCCTCTAGGGTTTTATTATGGATTGGCTTTGTGCTAAGACTCTTCTTTGATGCTTGGTCCCACTTATTCTAGACCATTAGAGTAGACCATGTTTAATGGCTCAGGTTTTTCTCAGCTCTTCTTCATCTCATTCTTGCCCTGGATATGCAGTGTAAGTTTTAAGATTGCAGTTTTTGTGCAATTGTTTCATCTCCAGGAGAAAGCTTCCTTTCCTCTGTTCCTCTCTGATAATCTTAATCTGTTCTGTTTGGTTTTGTGCAGAATTTTCTCCCAAGCTCCAATAATTTCTTTCAATTCTCTCCCTCATTCAATGACTCTTTCTCCTTACAACTTTCAGTTCTGACACCCATTCTGTCATGCCCTGGGCATGTGCATTTTTAAAAACTCCTCATGGACTTCTGATGAGCATCCAGGATTAGAGACCATTATTGAGATGTAACAGCATGAGGTAGATGTATGTTCACATTCTTTTTCTCTCTCAGGAGTTTAAGATTCGACTAAACAAATCTAGTGTTGTGTAGGTATTGTGTCAAATGAAGGTATTTCTGGGCTAGGAAAATATGGCTTGGTGGAGGAAGATTATGTTCTACAGCCTACACCATTAATTCTGATTCTCCCACTTAGCAGACTAATACAGCAGTGTGCTTAAGCTACTCTCCAAGAGTTAAAGGAAGTAGACCTGTTGAACGATATTGGCATTATGGATTCTGAATAGCCACAAATTTGCAGTAACTATTGACCTCCTATCTCAGGGTTAAGAAGTGTTTTAAACCTGATTAGTAACATTGTCTTTGGTCTTTTCAAATAGGAAAGGTTCAGAATTGTTGACAAATTCAAAGGATGTCCACATTAAAGGAAATTGATATGTTTATAATGAAGGAAAGAAAAACCTTTACTGTTTCTCAAAATACTAAGCTCTGTAAAATTCCATTTAATTCCTGGAAGGTTTAGCATTTGACCCTGTGTTCTCTTCTGTTTTCCTATTCAGACAATATGTTTGAAGTTCTATGTGAAGTGTCAGACTAGATCACAATTGTGTCTACCCACTAACAAAGTCACATGGAAACATTTTGATGAGCCTTGGTGAATTCTTGCCACTACCTGGAGTGTGTTTTCAATTTAGAACATCACCAGATGAGAATGTTTCCCTTTGAAGTTGATGTGATCATTCTTTGGAATGGAATAAGGTGTTTGTTAAAGGAACTGAGCTGACTCTGTGCCTGGACTCAAAAGCACACTGCCAGGGCCAGTCTTGGGCATCCAGTCCTGGTCTTTTATAGACCACTCTAATCAAATCAATGGAATTTTAGTGCTGTGGTGCCTATTGATTTAGGGTAGCCTAGCAGGAAGCAGAAAATTTATTTTCCACCCTGAGCATCTCAGACTCTAAATGAGTAACTCAATCTTTCAGGCTGAGCTGTTGCTGGATTTCAGACAGTCCCCTGTTCACGGGCATTTACAACATGGTGTGAGCTAGTTCATTGGCCACTTTCTCCTGTGAACACCGGTTCTTAGTTTTATTTGGATCAGGGAGACTAACATGAGTAGTCATTTACAGGATGCAGGGAAAGGACAAGAATTCCACTGCAGCAATTAAGGGTGCCTGAGCAATGAAGTAGGGCAGCCTGGGGTCAAATAAATTGTTCCTCCAGAAGCACTAAGAAATGACCTGAGATGCAAATTCATACACTTAGTCTTTCACTTTCTCTATCCCACTTGCCACCAAATGGAAAGAGAATAATGGTGAGCTCCTAAACTCCACACACCTGCCCCTGGATTCCTAGGATCCTCTGGGTGAATTCTGAATGTTCTTTTCCTCCTGTGGAGGTTGTACTTGATTTTCCTTTTAACCAGTTTTCAACCACACAGTCATAGTGAAGTAGAGAGAGTGAGATGTAGAGTGATTTGTCTGCAGCCCACCTGGACGTGATGGGTTTGGAACTCTTCCCAGTGAAGGCAGCCGTGACTGAGGTGCTCTGGAGGTGTGACCAAACTGGGAGTCAGCAGGAAGAATCTGGGAGCCTGGGAGAAAGTGATAGAGAAGTTCAAAAAAGAGAAGTGGGAATACCATCTGCTGACTTCTCTTTCACTGGCGCATCATCATCTATCCAATCACCCAAGCTGATCCCTTGAAGTTGCCTTGTATTCTTTCTTTGCACAATCACCAGGCCCAATCTGTATTCCCTGAATATGTCACCAGTGATTTCTCTCCTCTCCAGCCCTACAAAAGCTCTACTAGGTCAAACCCTATCTCCTCACACCTAAGCCATGGCAGAATCCTTCTACGTGATCTCTTGTTGCCAGTCTCAGTTCCCATAAATCCACACCCCACAATATGGCCAGAAAGATACTCAAAAAGGTGAATGTTCCTCCTTAAAGCCCTTCTAAGATTTTCCCATCACTCCAAAAGGGCGTGCCCTAATTGTGGGACTCTTGTCATTGACTGCTCAGAGGATGCTTCCAGAGTCTCAAGGTGACAATATTATCTCACATTGAATTGCAGCACGGCCACTCCCTTCTCAACTTCCTCTCAATCCTTTTAAGTGGAAGGTTTGCCATAGATGCATTTGATAGTTTTCACATCTCTCAAAACCATGTTGATGTACCTTTTTAGCTAAGAGACTGTAGACTGGGCTCAGAGCCTTTAGCAGACAAGTCTCAGCCAAGAGTTTAATAATATAGTTTGTTTTTATGTTATTTGTTTTACCGTTATCTTCTGTTTACTGCAAATGATATAGGCTATAATTTATAACAGTGATAGAATGTTTTCTTATAAAGTAAGTTTATTTAAGCAAAATAAGATGAATCGATTTAAAGAAGGCATTAAAATACTATTGTGTTGCTAAGATTTGGCAAAAATTTGTGAGAGTGAAACTGAGTGATTAAAGTTTCAAAAACGCTGAACCCAAGAGATATATGGCCCATGCCACTTAACAAGCCATCCAAGGCCCTTTGGCATCTATTCCCAGCTCCCTCTCTGGCCACATCTGTCACCATGCCCTTTTCCTCTCACAACATCTTGTCACAATGCCAGATGCCTGGAATCCCGCTCCGCTGTGCCCTGCCTGAGGTACTCACCTCTCCTCTCCTGGTTATGGCTTCTGCAGTCTTTGAGTCTCAGCTTAGTTTTTTTCTCCTCCAAGGAGCTTTTCCTGACATTCTTCTCCTCTACTCCCATCCTGGGATAGTTACCCCTTCTAGATGACTCCCAGACCCATTCACTTATTCTTCCCCTGCTGTATGCCAGGCCCCCTGTTTCCATGGACTCTGCAGTCTAGAGGGGTAAGGCTACTGGGTAAAGGAATGATTGCTGGGTAGTTAATACTTACTGAGGGCTTATTATACGCCCGACACTCTTCTCACATGTAATACTTATGTATAATATTTACATAAGCTTCACAACAATAGAATTATGGACTTACTGTTAATATCATCACAAAGATAGTAAACTGAGATAAGAAAATTGAGACCTAGAGAGAGTAAATAAATTTCTCAAGACCACAAAATTACAAATAGATAATAACAAACCAGGTCGGGGGAGGCGGGTTGTAGAGAGGTATACTTTTTGGATCTGTCCTATTGACACAGCACATTTAAATGTAAATGCACCTGAATGTCAACATCTTGAATGTTTATCAGCTTGAAGGGGGAATCAGAAACCTTTCATGAAGCAGGAGCCAGCAGTGCCCCAAAGCAGCTCTTCTCTCCTCTGCCTGCCAGGCAGAGGCATTGCAGTCTCCCAGCATAGACCATTCCTGCCCCTGTACCTGTTGGGGAACTTGGTGCTGGGCACAGAAGAGAGTTCTATGATCATCATGGATGACTTTGGGACCACAAAGGCAACAGCAGATCATATTTGGATACTAAAAGGCCTTAATTATCACTCACACAGTCTAAAATGCTCATTCTTTAAGATAGCAGTGAGTTTTCATATATAGCTTCTCATTTCTGCTCACATCCACCCTGCAAGATATGTTTTTTTAGCCCAATGTTACAGGTAAGAGAAAAGAAGATCAATGAGGTACTTTGCCCAAGATCACACAACTGCTTAACTCTAAGAACTGGGGCTTGAATCTGAACCATTGGTTCCAAAACCAATGACTTTCCTATGATAACACATCTGCCCCCACAAGGAGTAGTCAGAATTTTGTTTCAGATTCACTTTAACTCTAAAAAAGGCACACTGGCTGGCTAGGGATTCTTTCTAGCGTAGGATGGATCACTAAATACTAACCCTAAACTGGATATCTCCATGAACCACAATTCACCAAAACATTGGCACCCTGTGGAACTGTTGTGCTCAGACTGACGTCTCTGTGGGGCATGATCCACGGTACCTAAAAAGAGCTAGAAGGGATTCCTTCCTGGCATAACCAACCACCCTTTCTGCTTCATGAGCCCTCAAGCTTGGGTCTAAGGTTCAACACTTACTAGTCTTTGTTCTCATTTCCCATCAAGTCTAATCCAGATTGCCAGGACACTTACCATCTCTACAGGCACAGCAGCTGGGCTCTATGCCACTGTCATCAGACAATCATGCAGAAAGAAACCATCGACCAAAGGCTGATGGGCATATAATGTTGTCTGCTTGTGGTGCATCATAGGACATGGAACAACTCCTTGTCCTCATCCTCTGATCTCCTTGCCTACCTCTCCTTTAAAGAAGGTCTTGCATTTCCAGAGGGTTGAATCAACAGACGATCCTCCTTGAACAGTGAGTTTTGTAAACAGATGACACTTCTTGAACTTGCCCCTAGCCAGCTTTCTGCCCCACCTCATCACAGTGCACTAGACACACCTGACTCCTCCTCTACTACTCATGCCCATGTAGCCTTTCTAGAATGTTCTGTCTTACCTTTTCCATGTCAAAAACCTTTGCTCATCTTTTATACCCAACTCAAATATCACCTCTCTAGAGAAGACTTTCCCCTTTCCCCTCTCTTCCTCCTCTGAAACTCCAGAACCCCTTAGTTCAGATACCACATATCACAGAAGATCTGAGCAGCTGCTTTACAGTCACATAGACCTTCTGGGCTCAAAACCCAGTTCCTCAATCACTAAAAGTACATTAAGAAAGTTACTAATTGCCATGAATATCTCTTCACTCATATTAAAATAGGAATAATAATAGTCTCTTCAGAAGGCTGGTGTGGGAAATAACTTACCTGGGATGACAAATTAGCATGGTACCACAGTATAGACAAAATGCTCAAGAAACTATGGCAATTAGCTTTATTTGTTTTGCTACAAATACAATCTTACTCTGTAACTAGCAGAATAGTTTCTTGGATACATGCTACATATTGTTTGTCATGTCAGTTTTCCTACTGGGTTCAATTTCTGGGCCACCCAAAGGGAGAGATTGACGAAGGGAAGAAAAGGTGAGGACATGGCGATCGAAGGCAGCACAGGTTTTTGTTTCTCATTTTCTGTCCAGAAGAAACCTGTTTTATATTCACCAAAGTTCTTTCTGCTCCTCCAGGTTGCAGTTGTTTCAGCCAGACATCCATGAATTCATCATCACAATGGTTTCCTCCTCAAGGCTACTAATGTTGTGAAGAATCTGAGACATCAAGCTCCTGTTCCTGCTTCCTGTCAAAAACTTTGCAATTCTGCTTTTTCCCAGAGGACAACCATAAATACTTCTCCCCACATCTCTTGGAACCCTCTCAAAAGTAGCATCTTGGAACAGATGTGGCTCAAGCAGTTGAGTGCCTGCTTCCTACATGGGAGGTCCCGGGTTTGGTTCCCGGTGCCTCCTAAAAAGAAACAAATGAAAAAATACCATACAACAAGCAAGCAAACAAACAAAAAACCAACTCAGAGGGGCTGATGTGATTCAGTGGTTTAGTATCAGCTTCCCACATACGAGGTCCTGGGTTCAATCCCTGGCCCCAGTACCTCAGAAAAAAAAAAAGTAACTTCGTGGGCTTTCCATTTCAGGGACCCTACCTAATCGCTTTTTTTTTTTTTTAGTCATTAGTTTTTGTATTTATCTTCCTACCTAGTTTTAATACCCAAGACCCAGGAACATACCTGAGGGGCCCTGGTTAGGAGACTTTCTAGTAGAAAATTTAACAGAAATAACTAATATTTACACAGAGATTATTATGTGCTTATACTCCTCTGAGCACTTTATAAACATTAAGTCATTTAATTCTCATAATGATCATAAGAGGTAAGCTCTCACATTATCCCCATTTTGCAGAGGAAGAAACTGAGGCACAAAAAGGCTGATTTACCCAAGTTTACACAGTTAATAAAGTGACAGAGCTGGGATTCAAATCCAGGCATACTGGTTCCAGAGCCCTTGATTGTAACCACTAAGCCATATCCCCTTAATAGACAAACAGATGGAAAATTAGTTATACAGATATGGATCTAAAGATTTATTTAAACTCTCTCCTTGAGATTCAGCTCTAGTACCACTTCCTCTTAGAAACTTCCCCAAACCCCTGTCCCAGCTATACCCCCAAGATGAATTAGGTATTCCTTCTCTCTTTCTTCTCTTAGCATTCTGGACCCACCTCAGCTGTGATTCCCACTGCACTGTGAGCTCTGGGAGAAAAGACAACTTAGCTTATTGATCTTTGCCACTCTAGTATCTAGCACAATATCTGACATAGCAATACTTGATGAATGAATGAATGAACGATTGAGACTATATCTGACTATTAAATCTATGGGAATCAGGCCATACTATTCCACGTCTAGAAAGCAGGGTCTGTGTTGTATATATGTTTATATTATCCCCAAGTAGTATACCTGTCTCATAATAAAGAATACCTATCTCATAATAAAGGCTCCCTAAATGGGAGTGGAAGGAATGAAAGAATAAACAGCCCTTTTCTGGAGCAGATAAAATTTGCCCCTCCCCCTCCCCCAGCTCTGAGTATCTCTTGTCTGATGCCTTAGTCCCCATGGAGTTCAACTGTGTAGCTTTTTCATGTTTAAAAATGAAGATGACACTCTACTGTCTTATAAATACTCCAGACTCCAGCTGCTATTTTTAAAGAGACTAGAGCAATTGTGGTTGCAGATCTGTATGAGGAACAGCAGGAGTTTATCATTTGTTGGTGCTATGGAATAATTCCAATATCTATGGTTCATTTTTCCCTTTCTTTCCCCATCGGGTTTTTTCATTTTCCGAGTTAGATAATGCCCTGCCGTATTATGAGAAAAATGGTGCTAAATCTGATGGTGAGTCTGTACCCAGGGAAAAGTGAGCTCATATGCTCTCTCGTGCGCTCTCTCTCTCTCTCCAAAGCTGGGGTGGGTGTTCTGAAGAGGGGTTTAACTGCCCTCAATATTTCAAGTCCAATCCCTGTTATTCGAGGCACTGTGAAGGATGCAAAGATAATTAATTTTATGTCCCCTTTCTCCTTTCTCCAAATTAAGCAGAAAATGGCTTGAAAACCCATCACACACAGTCTACATGTTGATGTGCAGCTGTTGGGGGGATCTGAACTAAGGGCTGTGAGAAGAAGTGGTGTTTATAGATGGAAGAAAAAGGAAGTGGCTCAGCAGACCCTGAGGGGGGAAAGTCTGAAGCAGTTGAGGGAGGGTGTGATGGTCTATTGAGTCCCTTTCTGTGATAACTCGGAGCTCCGGTAGGCATTGTGGTAGCCAGTCTCCAAAGGCAGCTCCCAACAATCCCTGTATCCACACATTTGCACACCGTCCCCTTCCACACTGTACTAGGGCTGGTGGCCACCAGCATCTGGCAGAAGTGATGATACTTCACTCCCTAGATTAGGTTCTAGATTTCCCACTGCTTCTCTCTTGCTCTCCCTCTCCCTCTCCTGGATCATTTGCTCTGGGGGAAGCCAGCAGCTGTGTCATGATCAACCCTGTGGACAGACCTGGATGGTGAGCAACTGAAGCCTCCTGCCCACAGCCGTGTGAGTGAGCTTGGATCCTCTAACCTAGTATCCCTTGGGATGATCATAGCCCTGGAAACATCTGGATGACAACTTCAAGGAAAACCCTCATCCAGAACCACCCATCTAAGCTGCCCCTGGACCCCTGAACCTTGGAAGCAGGGCAAAATTTTAAATATTCGTTGTTTGAAGTTGCTAAGTTTGGGGGTAACTTGTTACAGAGCAGTAGTTGACTAATAAGCAATTTAGCTTTGTGGTTAGAATCGGGAGTTGAAATCAAAGCGACTAGGGTTGGCATTGCCACTTACTAACTGTGTAATCTCTTTGGGATCCTTACTTCTCTGAGCCCCAGGTTTCTCATGTATAAATGCCAATGCCATCTCATAAAACCTATCTCGTAGAGGAGTGTTTAGATGGAAGGGGAGGGAAATGCATGTAAAAACACTCAGCATTGGGTCACCACATAGTTCAGTGCTCATTAATTCATAACTAATTTTTTAAAACATCCAATATAAATCTAAACATTAACAAATTATTTTTTTCTGCATTTGGTGTACTGCTGTTTTCTAATGAAAGAAGTGAAGGAAACATGTATTTGTAAGAATCAAAGAGCAATAGAGATAAGCTAGGAAGGAAACAGGTAAAACTGGCGGGTGAGTGGTGATCCAGAGGGAGCTGTCCATGGCCTTAGTAAACTGCATATTAATGCAAACCCTATGCAGCGATTTTTAGCTCACCAGCAGGGCCCAGAAAATTTTTTGTATCCCAAACCCTGGAGGGATGCCCTGCTTGTGCAGACTTGCATATCATCTTCTTCTCTCTGTTTAGGATGGTTTGTGCTCAGAAAAATCCCCATTAAAGATGAAGAAATGCCGTTCTCATTGCACAGATAGAAACCCTGGAAGGGAGAGGTTAAGTCTTCTGCCTGCGGTCCCTGGAGAGAGGTGCCTGGGTTAGAGCCCTGGCCTGGCACGCCGCCTCTGTGCCCCTTGCCTTCCCTCTGAGCTGCAAGGGCACATCCTAGGGCAGCTGAGACACATTCAATCCCCTGCGCTTGCTCTGCTGGAAGGAGAGTGACAAAAAGGCAGGGAGTAGCAGCTTATGCCTAAACTTGCTGAGGAAGACTCAGGATAAATGAACTGCCTGGGAATTCAGCCCAATGAGCTGATCCTTGCCCTCCACATATAAAACGCAGTTTATGCAGAGCTGTAGCAGAGACAAACATTCTGATTTCAATTGTCCCTCAGGTGGTCAGAGGTGGGCTGAGACCAACTTTGGACTAGGTTCCTAATCCTGGGGATGCTGTTGACCACCTGGTGGTGATGTGGTACGGGGGACATCGCTGACCTCTTCGTGATTCTCCTGTGCTGGGGACTCTCCTGACATTCAGTGGTCACAAGCAACTTGCTGGAAAGCAAGGTTTCCCTGAGCAAACAGCAATGGGGTTGCTAGCTCCACACTCATCTGCACTGGTTCCCAGCTTGTTACAGCTCAGGGGAAACCCACCAGTCGCCGATGGTGGCTGGCTTTGCAGAATGTTTTTCTCAAGCTGTCAGCTTCCCAAAAGACTTTTGGGCTGTTTTCCCAGATTTCTTGAACTGGGGGCTCAGAGAAATGTTAGGTCCACAAGAAACTTTCAGCAGCATCAGGGCTAGGCGAGCTCGCATTTCTCTTTGCTAGACTGGTATGATGTGCTTGGTCCAAAGTGCCACAGCTACGGAGCCCTAGAGGGTACGGGAAGTTGTGCTGGACCATTGTCCAGTTTGCAGGTAGAACGTGTCCGGACAGCGCTTACCAGAATGTTCTTTGGAACCCCTCTCTGCCATTCGATTTGTGTTACTCCTTCACGGTCTGCTCTCTCACCCTCTTCAAGCCACCTTCTCAGCGAGAACTTTCCTGACCATTCTGTCTAAAAGTGCAGCCCTCCCCCAAGCCCCTCCTCTTCCCCCGTAGCACATATCTTCCTCTAACACACTAAGTAGTTTATTCATTCTGTTTACAATGGGATGTGTGGCAAGAAATTCTGTTTGTTTTATCTATGCTGTGTTCTCTGAGCCTAGAATAGTGCCTGGCACCTC
Source organism: Tolypeutes matacus (assembly GCA_026826555.1). Taxonomy (NCBI): domain Eukaryota; kingdom Metazoa; phylum Chordata; class Mammalia; order Cingulata; family Chlamyphoridae; genus Tolypeutes; species Tolypeutes matacus. The sequence goes on from JAKSZT010054202.1 coordinate 10,625,162, forward strand.
GTATGTACTCAATTAATATTTACTGGATGAATTAATGTCAGCGGAGGTAAGAGAAGGCAAACACACCCCGATTTGCAGTGTTTCCACGTTGCTAGTTTGTTATAGCATCTTAATATTAGCAAAAGCTTTCCCAGGCCTTGCGCCCTGTTGATCCTCACCTCAGGGAGGCCTAGCTGGTATTATTTTTATCCTCACTTCATGGAAAGTCAGGCTCGGAGTATGAAGTGATTTCCCTGAGTTCACGCAGCTGAGAAATGCCGGAGCTCTGACTTGAACCAGGTACCCAAATGCAATGCATTGAAACTCTTGAGTGTTTTCTTCTTAAGGATGTGACTAATGATTTTAGGGGAGAACCAGAGAAGAATTATGACAACCAAAGGCTTCGGGTTGCCTTAAAGTTGAAGCCTTTTTCTTTTTTCCCTTTCTTTGGAAGAACCACAAATTCATCAAGTGCCAGCCATTCTGCTAGGAGCAAGGATCAAAAACTTAAGAGCAAGATCTTCCTTGTTCCTCTTGCTGAGCAATTTCAGGGATTGGAAAACATCCAGGTGAAAGCATGGGGTAGCTTCAGGCTCCATGGTGGCTTGGGGCACGGAGGTCTCTCCTGTTGTTCCGCAAGGGGATTTGTTTCCTTCTCAGCACAGGACTGTGTGAGCAAGTGTGTCCAGCTACCTCTGCAGGGGGCCCAGGAGACATGTCTAGGCCTGGCCTGCCAGAGAGTTAGGTGGCGGCTGAATCTCCTCAGGGCCCTGGAAGAGAATCTGTTACTCATGGCAGGGAAAGTGCATTGGCTGCACACAGACATGGCTTCTAATCTCAACCTTTCCACTTACCATCCCTGGATCATTGATAAACTAATCAATCTCTCTGAGCCTTGGTTCCTTACCTGAAAAACAGCATTGATTCTGGTGCCAGACTGGCTCCCCTACTCACCAGTTGTGGGGCCTTACACAAGACAGTGAATGCTTTAAGCCTTTCCTCATCTGAAAATGGGGAAAATATTAGTCCCCAGCTCACTGTGGTGAGGAGAGAATTAAATGAGTTAATAGGTGTAAAGCACTTAGAACAATGAATAACCACTGTCATTATCGTGTTATCTGACTCAGTTGTTTATCATTGGCACCAAACAAAAGGTACATGCTGTCTTGTGTTGGTCTTCTCCAGAAGCAGACCCTGCGACAGGGAGTCAGGTGCAAGTGGTTTATTTGGGAGAGGCTCTCAGGGAGCCCTGGTAGGGGCTTGGGGAAGTAAGAGAGGAAAGGGAAGGTCTGGGGCCACCAATTGTGCATTAATGACAGGTCACTAATGTGGCATCGGGGGTCTACTCTTCCAGGGGACCTCTGGGCCACGGGGTAGGACTCGCCTCAGAGCTTTCTCTCCCAAGTGGGGAGGGAACTTGGTGATTCACGCAAAAGATACCATCCATCGTTGTTGGTTTTTTTTTTTTTTTAAGATTTATTTTATTTATTTATTTACTCCCCCTGCCCCTTGTCATTTTGCACTCACTGTCTTCTCTCTGTGCCTGTTCGTTGTATGCTTCCTGAGTCTGCCTGTCTTCTTTTTTTTAGGAGGCACCAGGAACCAAACTCAGAACCTCCCATGTGGGAGGGAAGTACCCAATCGCTTGAGCCACCTCCACTCCTTGCTTGTTGTGTCTCTCATTGTGTTTCCTCATTGTGTCTCCTCCTCGTGTCATCTCATTGAGCATCATCTTGTTGCGTCAGCTCGCCGCACCAGCCTATCGCGTCAGCTCACTGTCTTGCTCATATTCTTTTAGGAGGCACCAGGAACCAAACTTGGGACCTCGCATGAGGTATGTGGGCTCCCAACTGCTTGAGCCACATCTGCTTCCCCATCACTGCTTTTGGAGGGCTGCTTTGGGAACATTCGTTCTCCCTCACGTCTGCATTGTCCAGTTTGCAGGCAGAAGGTGCTTTTGGGGCCAGTTAAACCAGCCCTGGGGCAGAGGGTCAAAAGGGTTTGTGGTGAGCAAATTCAGTGTGCAGAGGTGCGTGCAGGGAGCAGCTGACAGGGCAACTGGAGCACTTGCCACAGGTCAAGGGCCCGGCAGAGAACCTGGCTCCTAGCTGGCTTTCACTAAATGCCTACAACCTCCTCTTCACCTCTTCACCCTTCCCCAAAATTTCCTGTGGTCAGATTTTATTCTTTAGATTTACTCAGACTGTATTACACGATTCCCACAGAAACAATGAGACATGGATTTGGGGGCAAGTGGTTTATTCGGGGGATGATACCAGAAAACACGGACAGGGGGGTGGGGAAGTGAGCAGGGAAGGGAAGTTGGCCGGGAGAGGCTGTGTTAGGGGTTAGGTCCAGGGTACTACTGTGGGCAGCTGGTTGCAGCTGTTCCAGAGGATTCTGGGAGTCCCTGCAGGACACACCTCCGAATCAGCCCTGCAGGGGAGCGAGGGGCTTGGGGTGGACTGGATGACAGCTGCTTCAGGAGGTTTATCTCTTTAGTGCAGGCGCTCTTAACCTTTTTGTTCCAGGACCCCTTTGCCAGTCAGGTGAAAACCACGGACCCCTTACTAAGTCCACACTATACTGTGGATTATTTAATAAATATATCATACCTGCACCAACACGTCCCCACAAGAATAATGTTTTTTTTTTTTAATTTCAATTCAAGCTCACGGACCCCTTGTTAAGAACCCCTGCTTTAGTGTGAGGCAGAAATGTTGCTAATCTCTTTACTGTCTTATCTCAGTGATGATCATTAATTGTTAAAACCTGGTTTACCCAGATTTGTAATTAGAGGGTAACGAATGTTGCCAGCTCTTAGCCACGCACTATTGTATCGGAGAGCAGTTTGACCAAGTTCTGGAAAAAAGGACAGAGCACTTGGGCCTCTCCCCACCTCTTGCCTCCCCATGGCCATGAAGGTATATAGCCCTAGGCCTGGCTTCCCTGGGCTGCAAGTGGGGGGTGGAACCTGCCTGACCCGAGTCCCATGGGAACACCACCTGCGGGACCTGGACAGAGCTCCCCCTCCAGCTTCTCAGGGGGAACTCACGGCATTTAGTTGACCGCTCCCATGTGCTGTTTGCAGAGGCTTCCCAAATCCTCTGTTAGAATTTCTTTCTTTTCCTATACTCCCTTTGTACTTTATTTATAGTCATCATTACAGTCTGCTTTGAAATAGATATTAATACAATGTTTTTGTCAGCCTTGGGGATCAGATTCAACTGATTGGGTCCCTTGATGCTGCTTTGGATACAGTAGGCACTCAATACGTGTCACATTGCATTGAATTAAAGTGAATGAGAAAGGAGAAAAGTCCAATTTTTCAAGCTGGGAAGCTCCTCTGCTCTGACGATAACCTGATCCAGGCAATCACAGTGATGACGCCAACGATCGCTCTAACTGTGGTAATGAAATTGCTCATAGCTGCCAGTCATCGAACACTTAGGGTACACTAGACACTGGGCTAAATGCTTTATACATTTATCCACAAAACAATCCTATGACACAAGATTAATTATCATTCCCGTTTTCTAGACGAGGAAGGTGAGAGGTAGAGAGGTCGAGTAATTCACCCAAGATCACGCAGATAGTGGGGCAGCAAGAGGAGTCAAACCCAGAAGCCTGGTTCTGAGAAAGATCACCATGGTGATTGCATAGAATATGGGCTGGAGGGAGATGGGGATGGAGACAGGAGACCATGTTGGAGATTTTTGCAAGAGCCTCCCATTGGAGCAGTCAGGATGGATTTGAGACACATTTATGAGGTAGCATTGAGAGTCCTTGATGACTAATTTGAAATGGTGAGTGAAAGGAAAATAGTTGAGGACCATGTCAGCATTTCTGTTTGAGGTGGTTAGGTAATTGTTGACGGCATCAATAGACTTTGGGGAGAAAGCAGGACTTTGTGGAGAAAATAACTCAGACAAATTATGGTTTGATGGATGATTTTGAGATGCCTGTGAGGCATCAGTTATTCTATAACACTTGTTTTGAAAAGAAGAATCTGCTCCAGTGCTGTTACTATAGTAGGGAACCACTGGAGCATGATGAGGATTTTGTGTTTACATAGATGTGATTTCATCTGCAAGAAGGGCGAATGTAGAAAACGTCATCCACTCGGACCAGGCCATGCAGGATGACCAAAGACTCATGACACACACCTCAACTATCCACCAGCCACCTTGGTTCACCACATGTCTAATGGAACACACCCACCACTTCACAACAGCTCAGAAGCTGCGCTCTTTCCCCTGTTCACTTTTACAAGCAAATTTCAGGTTATTTTTCAAGGTAAAGTATTTTTAGATTTGTTATACTATTTATGTATTTCTTAACCAATTTCTTAACATATGTAAAACTGAGTTATTTTTTTATGTCACTAATCATGTTTTGGGCTGTTGCCAGCCTAACGCCATTTTCCCCATAGTTTTTTGTTGGGTGGTTCTGCATAGTGTTGGCGATGTTGAGGAGCCCATATGTCATATTACAGCACAACTGACTGTGGTTGGTTGAAAATAGGGATATAAATCTCAGAAAAGGCACAAGATATAAATTTTTGAATAGTTAGCATGTCGATAGTAGTCAGGACCACAGGAATGGTTAAGAGCTCTCTGAGGAAACGTGTGGAAAAGAAAAAGACTGATGTATTCATCAGCCAAAAGTGTGCTGATGCAAAATACCCAAAATCTGCTGGCTTTTATAAAGGGTATTTATTTGGGGTAGAAGCTTAGTTACCAGGTCATAAGGCATAACTTACTTCCCTTACCATAGTCTGTTGCCATGTGTTGGAGCAAGATGGCTGCTGACGTCTGTCGGGGTTCAGGCTTCCTGGGCTCCTCTATTCCTGGTGCTTGCCTCTCTCCAGGCTCAGGCTTGCTTCTCTCCACAAGGTCAGCTGTAGACTATCAGGCGAATGGCTCGTCTCTTTTCTTGGGGCCTTCTCTCCTTCCTCACGACCAAGCTGCTCCGTGCACTTACTTCCCTGTGCTCCAGCATTAAAACTCAGCATCAGAACTCCCAACCCTGTCCTTTGCCATGTCTTTTATCTGTGAGTCCCTACCCACCAAGGGGTGGGGACTCAAAGCCCTACTGTTGTGGCCCAATCAAAGCCCTAATCATAATTTAATCACGCCCAGAGGAACAGACCAGTTTACACACATAATCCAATATCTACTTTTGGAATTCATAGATAATGCCTAACTGCTACAACTGAGTACAGAAATTAGTAAAAAGAAGAGAAATTAAGAAGGAATTGATGTGAGAGGAAGGGGAACCTGGAAAAATGTGGCTGTAGAAACCATGAGAGAAGGAAATTTCTAGATGGAAAAGATTTTTAAAAAGGTTAAACCAGTATGTTAGTCAAGGAGAGTGAAAGTTGAGAAATGGCCACTGGATTTTGTGATTTGATCATTGGTTTCTCTTGTTAGCCATGGCCAGGTGAAGAAAAATGCACAAGAGATCCGTAAACCACCCAAAAGTACATAAACACCAGTGCCATTTAACACGAAACTCAGAGATGCAGCATGAATGGAAAGTGCCTGTTCAAACCCGAGGGAAATAGGATTAGGGAAATCAGGTAAAATGGTACAGGGAAGAGTACCAGAATGAGGTCCCACCTTGTTTTTCACTAAATAGCCCCGTGGTCTTAAACATTCTTTCCAGGCATTATTTTTCTTATAAGAAATACTTGCTTTAATTTATAGTTCACCTTTATGACATGTATGATTTGAAATTCTAATAATAATATGAATAGTCTATTTTTCCATAAAGAGTTGTTTATTGGCATAAATGATGGAGTAACCACTTCTTGGGAAACCTGGTCTTTGGGTGATGGGGCCAAATAACAAAACATCAGCTACTTAGCAGCAATATAATCTAATTTTAGACAAAGTGTTGGGGTTGAAAGCACACAGAATTGATGTTGGTGTAAGTAGACCTGGCTCTGTAAACTAAGCCCACGGGACAAAGCTGGCCAGACATCTGTTTTGAAGTCTCAGTTCAGAGCAAGGAAGAATTGTGCCTCCAGGACTGGGCCTTAGAGGCAGATCACCCAGCAGAGGGTAGTCAGTTCATTCGATACTTCTTTTAGTGTTTCCTGTTCCCAAACTACCAGTGGTCTCTGTAGACCCTGACATGGCCCTTCCATTTCCCAATCGCCTTCCTCCAGTCCATATTCCATCCCCATCATCTCTCTGCCTCCTGTTTCTCCTTTATAAGCTGGAGATATTAGTATCTACTCAGGGGATTACATGGGATAATCCAGGTAAAGTGCTTAAAGCAGTATCCGACACACTTTAAGCATTCAGAAATTTAGTTATTTTCTAATCCTAATTAAATTTCCTATACTTTCCCTAAAGACTATTTAATAAACACTAGAAAGGGACAAGGAAGAGCGATATCTTCTCCAATTAGAAGGAATTAGTTTGTTGTTTCTCAACCTTAGATCTTTGAAGTTAAATCACGCATCTTGCCCTAATTTATATAAACAGATGCTTTAATCACTATTCTACCCATAAGAATACAAACCACTTTTTAAAAATGATTGTTTATTTATTTGTTTGTTTGTTTGTTTGTTTATTTATTTATTTTTTGAGGTACTTCTGGCTGGGGATTGAACCTGGGACCTCGTATGTGGGAAGCTGGCACTCAACTACTGAGTCACATTGGCTCCCTGAATTGGTTTTTTCATTTGTTTTGCTTGTTGTTGTTGTTGTTTTTAGGAGGCACCAGGAACCGAACCCAGGACCTCCCACGTGGGAGGCAGGAGTTCAACCACTTGAGCCATATCCACTCCAACACAAATCACTTTTTTTTTTTTTAATCGGGAGGTCCCGGGGATCGAACCTGGGTCCCTCCATATGGGAAACGGACGCCCAACCATTTGTGCCACATCCGTCCCCCAACACAAATCACTTTGGAAAGTATTTTAATCGCTGAAGGAAAAAAAGAGAAGAAATTAATACTGACGAGTGTGCCAGGTTCTATGGCATGCCAATATCATCTATTTAAGTCATTGGAACGTCCTGTAAGGTAGGTATTATTTCCACGTCACAGATGAGAAAGTCAATAACTTTTAGGTTGCATGAGACACATAACTAGTGCATAGTCCTGCAAGGATTCAAAGTGCTGGGTTCCTTTAGCTTTATCAGTGGTTCTCATCCAGGATGATTTTTCCCCCATGGGACATTTTCAATGTGAAGGGGAAGAAGTCGAGGTGCCACTGGCATTTAATGAGAGGGGCCAGCAAGGCTGTTAGACATCTCTCAATGCACAGGGTGGCCCTAAATTACCTGCGCAAATGTGCCAAGGTTGAGAAACCCTGGGTTATATCACGCTGCTTCAAATTTATTAAAAAAAGAAAAGAAAAGAAAATACATGTGCACAAGATTTCTAAAGGACTTGCTGAAATGCTTCCAGTTGATTATTATTCAGAGTTGCTGATGAAATGGTCTCCTTTTTATCTTTAAGTTTGTTGATTTAACATCATTTTTTTTAACCTTTTCCTCTGTTTTTTGAGATTTGTTAATATGGCTCTTTGCAAAATGCTTGGAGTATTTCAAGGAGAGAAGATGTTATTCAGCATTGCAAATGCCATGTGGACATTGCCCTACATTAGCAAAATTCCCTTAGAAGAAACTCAAAATGCCAGGCATGATTCTCAAGGCCACTGTGAATACTGCCATGCCAGGCAGTGATGCTTAGAGACAATTAAAAAAAAACCTAGTTATATCTGTGGTTCATGTCTCTTTAGGACAACTCTGTGCTATATGCTCCAGAGTTCCCCGTGAGACCAGGCCGAAGCTCTACTGCAGCTAAAATTACATCCTAGCTTTGATTTCTCCCCCTGTCCTATTCTGCTTCCCACACTCCCCTTCTCCACAGAGCAGCCATCAATAAATCACTTTCACAAAAATGCCCACTGCAGGAAGCGGATGTGGCTCAAGCAGCCGGGCGTGTGCCTACCACATGGGAGGTCCCGGGTTCCGGTCCTGGTGCCTCCTAAAGAAGACGAGCAGATGCCACACCTGCCACAATGAGCAGATGCCTAAACGAGCAGATACTACAAGCCTGCAGACCCGCAGACTGTGGGGAGTAGATGTGGCTCAGGCCGTTGGGCACTCGCCTCCCATGTGGGAGGTCCTGGGTTCTGTTCCCGGTGCCTCCTGGAGAAGGCGAGCAAACAATGAGGAGACAGATGAGGGAACCATCGGGGGGGGGGGGTAAATAAGTAAAGTAAATAAATAAATCTTAAAAAAAATAAATAAACCCACTGCAGGCTCTTTGTCTATGGAACAGGACCCAAAACACAGGGAGCCAACAAATCCTTATGATGTCGAGTATCACAGGTGCCTCCTTCTCATTGCTGTCTACATCATTCTTTTCTTTAGCCAAGGGGACTAAAGGAGATGCATGGTGACAAACAGAGCGGTCAGAGAAGAGGCCACCTTCTGCCAGCCGATAGGAGGACTGTTGGGAGCCTGTCTCTTCAAATGCATACTTTTCCCAAGAGCAGTTTGTCTCCCTGGCCTGAAACCAGACCCCGAGGCAATCACAGTTCTGCCAGACTCTCAACTCCCATCAGAGTTAATGGGGAGGAATTTTCCTTACTTCACCATTCCTAATGAATTTACACACTTAAGATCGTCAGCACACAATCATCCATGCAATTTTGTGGACCTTAATAAGACTATTAATTATAACTTACATGAATAGATCTCACGGAATGTTCCCACTTTTGCTCCATGATTCTTGAAGTAAGTGAAAAATACCTTGACTTATATGTACTAATCCAGCTCACAAAGACAGATCTGGTCACTGAATAATTAAAATCACAATTGTAACTATTTCTATGCATAAGTTTGCAAGAAGTCTTTGGTGAGTGCTGGGATTTTTACAAATAATGTTAGATTTTATTAAATGTGCAGCCTTCAAATGAAAGGGAAATGTTTGATTTCTCTCTCTACTCTGGCCACACTGACATTTTCAGATGGATTTATTTTTTGGTCTTAGTGAAGGCATGCATTCAATTGTTCATTCCTCACATATTAGTCTAGTACCTGTTCTAGGTACTGATGATACAAAGATGTGCAAAATAGACAAGCCCTGCCCTCTGGGAGCTCCATTTCTTAGGGGAGATGGATAATAAGCAAGATACACTAATAAATATATATTAGGATATCAGATATTGATAAATGAAATGAAGGAACATCTGTCATGAGAACCCCTCACCCTAATGGGAAGGGGGAGGATGAGAATGTAGTTAAGATTGTAACACAATGCTCCTCTGATAACAACTGAGCAAAGACCTGAATCACCAGGAGGGGCTTTTGAGGCAGGGTACATTAGGGCCAAGAGTGTGAAACATGAATGGCAGGTTCAAGGAATACCAAGAGGTCAATGGTTGGAGAGTGGGATAAGCAATGAGGCAAATGGATTTCACCAGAGGTGCTGGCGAAACATTCTGGTAAGCCGTTTCTTCATTCCCCCTCCTACAACAAGACGATCTGCTTCTTTGTCCCAAGGCACTACTAAATGCCAGCAGCATCCCAATCATTGTGACAATCAAAAATAGGCCCCATACATTTTTACACTAGGATGAGCTCTTACCCCCAGGGCTACATTTTACAACAAGCAAGTGACATGATCAGTCTACACGGTCACTGCATCTCCTGGGTGGAGAGATAGAGAAGATAAACCATTCAAGATGCTCTGGCATTTTGTGTCTGGCTTATTTCACCCAACACGATGCCCTCAGGGTTCACCCATGTTGTCACATGTATCAGGGCTTCATTCCAATGATGGAAATGCCGTGGTAATGCACAGTGGTGATGGGACACCATGGTGAACAAGATTAACAGCACTGAAGTATAGATCTGAATGTGGTTAAAAGGGGAAGTGCTAGGTTGGATATATGGTAAAACTGAAAAATTAAAAAACCCATGGAACTGCACAACCCAAACAGTGAGCCCTAAGTTAAAATATGGACTATAGTTAATAGTACAAGTATAAACACGTGCTACCATCAGTTGTAACAAATGCTCCACACCAGTGCAAGGTGTTAATAATGGGACGGTATATGGGAATCCTGTACTTGATGCAAGGTTGTTCTGTAAACCCACAGCTTCTCTAATAAAGAAAAAATAGAGGCTATTGCAGTGGTCCAGGCTAGAAACAGATGTGAGCAGGGCTAGGGATATCCGTGGAGGTGGTGAGAAGAAGCTGGTTTGCGGAGCCAGTTTGGAGACGGAGCAAGTTGTGCTGACACTGGAAGTGAAGAAGGAGTGAAAGAGTCGCAGAACTCTCTAAGGTTTGCTGTTGCTATTATTATTATTGTTCTTGAATTCACTTATGAGCAAGCCTTAGAAATAGCGTAGAGGAGTATTTTATCTTCTTCTGGTCATCCTTGTGTGTGCATTTGTATCTGTGCATATATGTGAATGCATGCAAGCTTTACCATTGAAAGTTACTTCTATGCCTAAGCCAGGGTTTCTCCACCTTGGCACTTTGTTGGGTAGTCTGTCCTGTTTACTGAGGGATATTTAGTGGCATCCTTGGCCTCAACCCACTAGAGGTACAAAAATCAGTAGCAATCGCCACTCCAGATGTAACAACCCAAAACTGTCCCTGTTTTGGGACAAATTGTTGCCAAATGTCCCCTGGTTGGAATCACTGTGCCAAGTATAAGTGGCACTAAGATTGTGGTACTGATTCTGTTTCTGATTGTGTGAGCTTAAGCAGCCAATGAACTTCTCAGGGGTCTATCTCCTGCCGTGTTTACCATAAATATGAGTAAAATATGTTAACCTTCATTAGAAACTTTATAAATTAGCTAACCAAGTCTTTCTTTCTGGGGAATTGACTTCCACTGAATTTCAAATGAATAATGCCTCAAAGATATCTTATTAACGTAAACATAAAATTAATTTATCTTCTGGGAGTGCAAAATCACCCCCACCAATTATGGAACTGATTTCCTCAATCTAGGCCATAATTCAAACAGGCGAACTTTGCTAATAGGCAACTCCCAGCTTCTAAAATAGCTTCTACAGTTTCCCTATTTGCAAAGGACAATTGAGGATTTATAATCACAGCTGTCCATGTGTGATTATTTATTTTTATTTTTATTTTTTAGTAAGTCTTATCAGGCAATTTGGTCCAATAAAGTATAGCTTTTAGTTGACAAAATCAAATTATTGTAGGCACTGCTGGGTTTTTTTTGCTACATCACATCTGCTCCTTTGCCCAATTAGAGCTGTAGATAAACAGGTAAATTGTCAAACCAGACAGAAAGATGTGGTAATGACCTCTTCTAACCACTCTTGTATAACTCCCAAGAATTTTTGAAACTATTTTCTCTAAATAATCATGTTTATTTTTATCTATTCCAACATTTGAGGTTGAGGGATGTTCATAAGCAAAAGGGATGGTACCTATTTGAATAAACTGAAGCTGAGACAGGCTCACTGCTCACCTCTAATTTGAGTAGAGTTGGGACTGTAGCCCAGATCTCTGGATCTTAGGTATTGATCCAGTCACAGACACTGTCCATGTCCGCAATGCCTGTGGCTTTACCTGATATTGAGCAAGGAGGCCAGTTATCACACCTATGGGCTGTGAAGGTGTGTAAACCAAGTGATGGACACAATGGAAAGTCAAACCTCATTGATATATATCTGTATGTGTGTTTTGAGATGACCAAAGGCATGTGCACACTCATGCGTGCATGTGTGTATCCTCTATTTGGATGCAGAGTTTCTCCTTTATGAAATCTATGGATGCTTTTTATAAAATGAAAAAGGTAAATCAATTTTCTATATTTATCCTAGTATTCTAACTTTTCTAAGCCACCACCAAAGCCTTTGAAGGAAAGCAGAGTCAGCTGGAATATGACTGCCCAATTTTGGCTTTTCCTGAATTCTCCAAGGCCAGGGATTTCCTTCATGGCCTTACTGAATCATCAATGCATGATGCCAAATGGTGGATGGGTTTGTGGCATTGATTACTTGAAATTAAGCACCTATAAGCCCAGAGTGATGCCAAGAGGGCTGGGATTGGTGACTTTGACAGGAGCAAACTTGAGATGGCTTTCCTTACTCCAGTGACAATAAGGCTTTAGGAAGATGGCAGTGATGAGGTCCACCATGAATTCCAAGATTTATTTAGCATCTTGGCTCTGAAGAGCCCTGCTGAGCAAAGCACTACCTTGAAAAATGGTTGTACAAGGAAACATAATACACACCTAGCCTAAGAGAGATCATCCGCACACCTTAGAGTTCATGGCACCTGATTATGGGAAGTTCTAGGATTTTCATTGGCCAGAAAAATTGCAAAGGAATTATTGATCCCTTTTTTCTTTCATTCGACAAATATTTGATTGCCTAGTTTTCACAGAGCTTAATGCTAGACATCAAAAGGAATAGAAATGTCCATAGGATGTAGGACCTACTCTCAAGGAATTTAGAAAGCTGTATGGTAGAATGTCATCAAAAGTTCTAACTTTACTACATAGGCATGACAAAATGAAATGTGTATAGTGATAGAGGAGGTCTTCAAATATTGTGGAATAAGAGAAGAAAGTACAATTAATTCCAGCTACAAAAGTTGTTGCCATAGAGGAGGTAACAGTTGAATAGAGCTTTGAATGATACGATGGCTTTCAATTGTATTTCTAGGCTAAGAGACTACTGTGAAAAAGAGCAAGGAGATCTGACAGTGTATAGGGAGGGGATTAGATGTTCCCAACTGCAAGCAACAGAACACTTAACTAAAAGGGTTTAAGCTGGTGCTTCTTCACATTTACTGTATGTATGAGTCACCTGGGGATCTTCTGAAAATGCAAATTCTGGTTCAGTATTTCTAGGGGGGTGCCTGAGAGTTCCTATTTTTAATAAATTCCAGTTGGTGTCCATGTACTTGGCCCACTAACCACACTTTGAGCAGCAAGAGCTTTTAAAACATGACTTTGTATTATCTCACATAACAAACGTTTGGGCTATGGGGCTGGTTTAATAGCTCAGAGAACATCAATAGGGACCCATGCTTTTTCCATCCTTCCTTTCCACTCTATTCAACATACTGGCTTTTGTCCTCAGGCTCATCCCTCGTCACCACACGGTGGCTGCCACATTTCTAGACATCACACATACACATGGCAAAGTTCATAATCAATTGAAGAAGAGGGATCTTTGTCTTCATGTGAGTCTTTTTATTAGGAAGAAAGTATTTTACCAAAAACTTCCCGGGAAGCTTCTCCGTAGGTTCCACTGACTCAGAATCAAGACTGATTGCTATTCATTTACTGCCTGGGCCCTGGGAAAGCAGGTGTCTGAAAATTTCAGCTTCTATGGTGGGATATGGGTCCTGTTGGAAGAATTGTGGGGAGGAGAAGAGTTATTGGATGGACACCACTTGTGTCTGCCATGGTGGGGCCACAGTTCTTGAAACATGTAGAAGGCCATGGAAATCATACTAGGCTTGGAATGCTCTTCTAAACTAGTGCATGGAGGAGATGATTGGAATCCATCATAGCATGGGTCACTTGGAGTAGTTCAGGTGCCCCAGAATGGTCTCCCCTTATTAGTGCAACTCCCACCAACCCCTCTCTGTTGTCTTGATTCAGAACATCATCATTTCTCTCCTGGGTGCTGTAATAGCTTCCAGAATGGTCTCATTATCCCTCACTTCATACCTTCCCTCTATCCTTCACACAGCAGCCAGAGTAAGCCTTCTAGCCTACAAATGTGGCTGTGATATACCTTCTTCAGAAGTCTTTACTTTGTTAAAGTACTAACTCCAGAGTAGAATCTACCAGTCTCATTACAGTTTCTGCTCTGTTCCTTGTCCACCTCACCTCTCAAAACAACCCACTGAAAATCAAAGTCAAAGCCTTAGATCTTAAGGAGAAAAAGAGACAATAATTCTGGTAAAACTTATGATTACAATCTATGGGGATAAAGTTGTTGACTTAAGAATTCTTTTCAATCTCTCTCTGCAGATCGTGAAGAGTGACTGCTGGGCTTTCCCAATTTGGAGAATTTACACTGTCTGGTCCACCCCATACGCCGGATGCCTGATCATCAAGGTTACCCTCAAATATTCCAGAAGGTTTTGATAGTGAGGATGCCAGGACCCTTCCACTCCTTATGGAAGTGAGAGTCATTTGGAGTCAAAGTTCACATTTCGGAAATATTATATTTAGTTTGCCTTCCTTCCGTGGTTTATGGGTTTCCACCCAAGACAAGAGGACTTTCTGGTGTGTTGCCTTTTCAGTATGCACAGATCTTTATTATTAATATCGATGCCCATCCTCTCAATACTTTTATCATTTTGCCAGATGGAAGACACAGACTGTTTATGTTCCTTTCTTCCCCCTTCAAAAGAAATGATAGCTTTAATGAAAAATGCATGCAGGGGACCTGACATCCATTAGATGCTTGGAAAATGCCCTGTCCATTCTCCTCCTTGGGGAAGCATTTATTGAGCACCTCCTGTCTGCCACAAGCACTGGAGCTGATGACCTAGTAACATGGCCCCAGCCTTCAAGTGGCCACACGGGAGTGCCCATTGACAATGCTCGTTTGATAGTTGCCATATTAGAGGAATGGACACGGAGCATTAGGAGTGGGGAGGAAACAGCCCCCAGACCAGCCTGGAAAGTTAGGAAGAGTATTGGTATGAGACAACTGAATGGCAAGGAGAAGCTGACCACACGAGTTGGAGGTGCCAGGCATTTCTCTAGAGAAAGGTACAAAAGTGTGGTGACTGTGGGGGAATAGTGAGCAGCTCAGCTTAGCTGGAGCACAGAAGGGCTGGGGTGGCAGGAGGTGAGGCTGGTGAAACAGGCAGGCAGGACATTTCAGTGAGGCTTGTAGGCTGTGTAAGGGAGGTAATATCTCATTATGAGCTATTGAAGACTTTTGAGTTAAGCAGGTCACAAAGCGCAGGCTAGAAGGATCATTCTGACTCCTGGGTGGAGGATGGAAAGGACTGTGAGAGAAGAGCTGGGGATCTGGAGACCTTTTAGGAGTACTCAGGTGACAAATGATAATGTCTTGAATCAAGCCAGCCATGGGGGCAGGGAATGGTGATGGATGGGCCATCGGGAGACATTCAGAAGGTAATACTTGGCACTATCTGTTGGTAAGAATGGAAGGTAAGGGTGAGTATGACTCAAGGGTAAATATGCGGAGAGTAAAGAGGGGGCAAGACTTGCAGTTTCCTTCATTTTGGAAAGGTTCTGCTTTGCTGAAATGGTTGCATGGCTCATCGTTTACATAGGTTTGTGGCAGGCACACCCAGCAACCTAGAAACATAACTCAATCTTGCTTCCTGGTAAAACTCACCAGGAAGTGCCTCTCCTCATTCATCGCTTCTGGAACTGAGTACCATGTCTCACAGGAGCAGAACATTGGCCATACGTGAATGTGGCACTTTCCCTCTTGGGCACAATCTCTATTTTTATTGAACAACTGTCAGTAGGCCATGCAGCATCGCCAACAACACACTGAAAATAGAAGGAAGGCAATTACCTCAGCACAGATTAACGCAGAGAGTAAAATTGCACTTATGTAATTCTCATCTTCCAGGCACTGGAATCAGCCCTCGGTTGGTTTGTCGGCATCTATTTCAGCGTAATAACAGAACCAGGCTATTAGTGCCACATGGAAGGGATCTGCTGTCCACTAACTCCCTCTTCCTGTCTCGGAGCTTGTCCTCAGAGAATCACCAGAACACAGAGCCGCTCCCAGAGACCACCTCCCATCCAGATGCTGCAAACAGATGAGAGATAATATTAGCTAATAACATATCAGCACTCCTCTGGTGTTTGGCAACTACTTGTCAGTAAGCTGGGGGGAAATGCTTGTGCTTCAAAGAAAGGGACTTTGGAAATGGATTTAGGCCAAACTTCTCATTTTTTAGAGGAAAACACTGAAGCCTGGAGGGATTAAGTGGCTTGTGTGTAGCTTCCTTTATTCCCTAAGTTTAGTAAAAGGCTTCTACAAGGGTATTTTCCCCACGCCCTAGGCTTTTTCCAATGAAATGGGGACAGAGAGGGATAGCTTCCTTGTCAAATGCCTGGAACACCCCCGGTGGGTGGAGACAACTTTAATACAAAAGAAGAAAAATCAACCCCATAATTAGATTCAGAACTGACGGCAGACCAACTAGCAGAAATATTGTGCTGGCTTCCGTAAGTGCTACAGAGGAGGAGAGAAAAGCCTACACCAGCAACTTGATGCTTGCATGTGGGTCTGATGGAACTTAACCGGTTTCATGAACTGCAAAGAATAACAAAAACAGCCGTGACCGATGCAAAAGAAACAAGAACAAATAATTGCTAAGCAGTGCCACCCAGCAGCAATGGTTAATACCATCCTGCTTTTTTTTTGGAAATCCCTGACATTGCAAACTGATCCGGTTCATTTTCTCTACTAAATTTTACATAACAAGCATAGGAATCCCACTGCTGGAACCCTGACTGTACATTGTTAGGCCCCATCTTAAATTTGAAAAGTAACAGGGAGACTTAAGATAATGGAAGTGCTTGGGAAGAAATGGGATGCCTGAGACACAATAGTGATCCTGTCTTGTGTATCTAGGTTCTTATTTTAAAGAGATAGATTGAGAAAGAAAAAGAAAGAAACTTTCCCCGGAGATAATGCTGCCACACACCCTACCTCAACTGATTCCCAGAATTGCCTTATGAAATCTTATGAAATGAGTATTGCAGTAGTTTTCTCCCATTAGGTAGGGAAACAGGCAGGTTCAGAAAGGTTTTGGAACTCCCCAAGTTGGACCTTCCCAAGAGTGGACCCAATGATTGATTGATTGATTGATTAAGAGGTACCGGGGATTGAATCCAGGACCTCGTACATGGGAAGCAGGTGCTAAACCACTAAGATACATCCGCTCCCCAGCTTTGAAACTTTTTATTTTGAAATAATTGTATATTTACAGAGAAGTTGCAAAGATAGCATAGAAAGTCTTCCTATACCTTTCACTCAGTCTCGAAATGTTAACATTTTACATAACGATGTGAGACCTAATTTTTTTAGCATCTTTATGGATATATATTTCATATACCATTTAAAGTGTACAATTCAATGTTTTTTAGCATATTCACAGATATATACAACCATCACCACAGTCGATTTTACAAGATTTTCATTACCTCAAAATGAAACTCTGTACATTTTAGTTGTCACCTGCCTTTCCTTCCCCTACCCCTAACCCACCCCACACCCCAGCTGTAAGCAATAATCAAGCTACCTTCTGTCTCTGCAAATTTCCTTGTTCTGGTCATTTCATATGAATGGAGTCATATAACTTGTGGTTTGTGACTGGCTTCCTTCATTTCACATACTGTTTTTGAGGTTCATCCGTGTTGTAGCATGTATCATTACTTCTTTCCCTTGTACGTCCAAATAATATTCCATTGTATGGGTGAATCACATTTTGCTTATCCACTCGTCAGTTGATAGATGTTTGGTTTGTTTTCACCCTTTTGTTATTATGCATCATGTGGACCTAATTTTTATGGAGAGCAAAATATCTACCATATTGCTGATAAAGCTCATTGGAGAACATGATTTTAGATCTGTAAGGACCTGGAGGGTGTCCTAATATATCACTCCCGAATTAAACTGACTTATCCAGCTCATCACTAACTGAAGACCTTTCCGTGGGGGCAAGCTCTTAACCACATAGCACAGGGCAGTCCCAAATGTGCATGTCTTGTGTCACTGTTATCTCCAAAAGAGAGGCACTTAATGTATGATGCTCACTTTGTTTATTCAAACTCATCAGTCATGTAATTTGATTCTCTCTTTTAGGGACCAAGGATGAAGGGGCCAGAGAGAGATGGCTTAGCTTGGGCTCCCCATGAAGCAGACTTTAAGATAAGGGTGTGAGTTCAAGTGGTCTAACTGGGAACTTCTGGAAGACGTCTAGGGAAGTGAGACACGGAAGGGAAGGAAGCCAATACATGGCTCGCTTTATTCATGGTAGTGTTGTGGCAGTTGGGACTTGGTCACACTGAGGCTTTCTGGGAGATAGTGTAGGACATACCTAATCATCATACCAGCTGGGGATCAGGGAGGGGATAGTTATCCATCAAGTCCCATCAGCCATTTGGGATGGGAGCATTAGGCCCCTAGCACTTCCAGCCTACCCCTCAAGGGATCAAAGAGTAGCAAGTGCTTCCGCTTGGAAGCTGTGGGGTTGGGAATGGCGATATACCAATGGGACACGGGCAGGGCACCAAGAGCTACCAGGGACTAGAGGAATTATAAGGTCCCTTCATGGAAAGGCAAGGGGAAAAGGAATAGAGCAGTTACCATGGTAATGAGACTCTGCAAGGACACATGATTGGCGAGTACTGGAGTCAGCACCATTGATCTCCATTTGTTTAAAAATGGGGATTAATTCTGTGTCCACGAAACCCTTGATATTTAGAGCTGAAATATCAGCAAAGTACAAGTCAGAACCCGCCCCCTTTCAGTTTACTGCCCCAGAAGAGATTTCTGACCAATCGATTATTATGTTAATGTATGAGTGTGGCCTGGTAGATATAGTACACATTTTGGAGACAGATGGCCCTGGGTTCAAATCCTGACCCTCAACATATAGAATCTGTGTGCTCTCGAGCAAACTGTCTAATCTCTGAGACCAAGCTCTCTCTATCCATGGTTGCCCCCACCCCACTCCCAAAGGTTCTAATCAGAATTAAATAAGTTGTTTGAAGATACTTAGCACTGTGGGTTCAATAAAAAGTAGTTTTTCTTATCTCTATTGGTATTAAGGAAGAGATGCAAAAAAGAAATACATTAATCATTCAACAAATATTTATTAAGCACCTACCAGGTACAGAATTCTAATCTAGTCACCAGGGTAGAGTGGCAAAGGACCCAAATCTCTGCCAGTATGAAGCATACATTCTAGTAAATCACAAATATTGGGATCTTGTTTTTACATTTAAAGTCCTATTTTTATTGTCCAGAATGATAGAATTCAATTTATGTTGTTGAAGCTTTGAACTTCTCAAAATGTAAGCCTCATGTCAAAGCATCCCCAAATGCTTTCTCTCTCCAACTTTTAATCAAACATTTTCTGAGAGGCATTTCTCAAATCTTTCTTCAATGTTGCATTAGTTGGAATTCTTTGGGTCCCAAGTGACAGAAACCAAATTGGAACTAACTTAAGCAAAAATGTGAATTTATTGAAATGAGAGGATGAATAAAAAGCTGCAGGCAAAAAACATGGCTGGACCTCCAAACATGGAACGAGGGACTCAGATCCTACTGGGAATCCCTTTGTCTCACGTCTATCCCTTTGTGTCAGTTTTATCTCTCTCACTGCAGCGTGGCTTTCCTACATGGCAGAAAACATGGCTGCTCATGGCTCCTAAGATTTCGCCACCGCTATTACTAACTCAGGTCTCCCAGTTTTCTAGTCCAAAATCCCTAGGGAAGAGACTCTGATCTTTCCAGTTTGGGGTGGTGTGGCAGAATTAATTATGTAACCCCAGAAAAAAGACATGTTCTTAATCTTAACCCACATCACATGGGTGTGAACCCATTATAATAGGACTTTTAGAAAATATTATTATTTTTTTTGTTACGGTATGGTCAGCTGAATCAGGATGGGTCTTAATCTTATTACTGGGTGCCTCGTGAAGAGAAAGCCATGGGTCGGAGTAAGAAGTTGAAAGTCAGTGGAACCCAGAAGGGAAAGGGGAGGACATTGCCATGTGATGGGAAAGCCATCCCGCCAGAACACTACTGGCCCCAGGAGAAAGCCAGCCTTCTAGCCTCTGAAACCAGGAGCCAATAAATTCCCACCAAAACCAGTCTGTAATCACAACCAGGAAACTAAGGCAGTTGGGGTCCTCTATTTGACAATCCAGCTTTGTGGTTACATGCCATTTTCTAGAGTAACTATATGGCTGGGGAACTAAGTATGAAGTCCTAGAATCCCAAAGATACACCCGACTACGTAGCAAGACACAGAACCCCCAGAAGGCTACTTCCCACATCATGGTTACCTTTCTGGCAAGATGCATGTGTAAATAGCAGCTCTGAAAGCTGGAGACATGAACAAACAATAGAGCTAGAAGAGGCCATGTCTTAGTCAATCTACACAAGGTGACCATTAGTAGAAGTCTGCCAACAATACATTACTCTCTGCAAATTTGTTGAGCATATTCAAAACAAACACATTAAAAAGGGATTATTCACCATTTATGTGCCTGGGAAGTAATAATAATGTCTTTATTGCACATATGAATGCTCTTCGGTACTTCCAAAGTACTAAGGAACTTCAAAACATCTCCCAGTCAAAAAGAATTAATTAGCGCCCCTGTGGAGCAACTCACAAGCAGTAGTGCCATTTTGAGATGGAACTATTGAGTTGGAAAGGGAAGGGGTGTTGAATTAGTCATCTTCTCAATAAGTATTTATCAAGCACCTACCTCATTCATGGCTCTAGGCTGAAGGTTGTAGGGGCAAGGTCTCTGCTTTCAAAGAACTTAGTCTAATAGGGGAGGCAGACTTGTCATCAGCTAGCTCAAATACAAGTCAACACATGAGGCAGAGATAATGATAGGTAAACATGAGAATCGAAAGGAAGCTATGAGGGAGGGATAAAAAAGCAAGTTAAATTGCTGAGTCCCATGAAAACCATGATAACGAATTTGGTCTTAATTATGTAGAGGAGTCATTCAGATTTTCAAGAAAAAAATACAGGAATTACTATGAAATCCTTTCTCCAATTCTTGCTGAAATAATTTCAACAAATGGAAGAATAATTGATCTTTTTGCCTAAATCATTCAAATGATTAGCTAGTTCACTAATATACTTCACCTGGTGAGTTTTGGCTTAAGATTTAGAATATCAAATCAAGACTAGATTCTTTGTATAATGGCCAAGGCTAAACTGGTTTACATTATCTGGGTAATGCCGGGACAACCTGCCAGGCACATGAGTGAGCTAGTTAGGAAGTAGGTTTTTCAACCGTGAGTCCAGTGGCCCCAAGCTGACACTGGGTGGAACAGAGATGAGCTTTCCATACTGAACTTTGTCCAAATTCCAGGTTTAGGCTAAGTAAATGATTGTTGTTAAGTCATGAAGTTTTAGGGTGGTCTATTATTCCATATAGTTAACATCAATAACTTTCCACAAAGAATTCATTGTATTAACATCCCCTTACATTGATTCCATTCATTCATTCGACAGCAGAGTTTCAGGCACCCCAGCTGTTCAGATTTCAAAAACTCTACTCATGGGCTCAAAAGAACATAGTTCTATTTCTGTTGGGAATCTCCAAGGGAGAATACAATTCAAAATTCAAGAAATTTCCTTTACATAGAATATTTTCTGGAACATATTGATTTTAAAAGCATGCACCCCTATTTTCAAAGAAAGTTAACTTGAAGGCACCTGTAAATGATATTTGCCTCTATATTTCTGAAACATTTGACATATATACAGACAAGTTTCACAAAGCCCCACCTCTCATCCTGAGGGGCCACAGTGTAGATATGAAGGTCATTGACTCTCATGGCCCTTTAATGCCAAGCTTCCTTCTCTAATTCATTAATCAAAAGTTACAAATATAGCTTCTGATGTTTCCTCTTTCATCTTCTTCTTCTTTTTTTTTTTTTTTAATTGGCTGTCAAGGCAAGACAGGGCCAGCAACCAATCAGCTCTTCATATTACACATCATATTTTGCTGAGCTGGACTCAACTCTCGGTTGCTACAAAACACATCTAAGTTTATATCAGATGTGACAAACCCCATGCCCTGTCATTTATCCTTTTTATAGCAATGGTGACACCAACAGTCAGCAAGTCATGTTGATGATTAGGTGACTCAACTAGGGCAGAAAGTATCCAAGTCTAGTGGTTTCCTATGTCAGTAGTTAACTTTTTAAAAAAAATTTAATTAAAAGAAAGCTAAATTGTAAACAAACTCAATTACCTTTTGATTACCATATAAGAAGTAAAGAAAACAGAAGGCATAATACTACTGTTAATACTGGAGTACACATTACAAAAAATGTATCATTCCATTTACATTACATTTTATAAATATACATGAATGTCTAGATGGCTTTTGAAACTAATGCCAAATTTCAGAAAAATTATGCTAAATAACATACCTGACATCCGTTTGTACCTGTGTCTGGATGCTAAAACCTCATTTGAAACAACAAATTATGAATAAATAAAACGTCAAACCACAACCTTTCAAATCACAGTATGATAAAAATCATAGAAGTAGAAGATATCTTAAGAGTCATCTATGAAGCTTTTCCATAGAACATCCCTGACCTGGGATGATCCATCCTGTAATTCAAAGGCAGTGGGGACAGAAAATTAAAGATGGTTTTAACTATGTCTGAACTCTAAAGTATATTTCTTCACCTCTCAGCAATGAAACTCTGTTCAAACTGCTCTACAATGCATCTAAAATAAGAGTGCCTCATTGGAAATGAGGAAACCTTGGCAGGCTTTCAACATACTTGACACAGGTCATGAAATGATAAAGATTTTTTGGTCACTATCCACTTGGAATTGGGTTTGCTTTAGGTGCTGGCAGCTGAATACATAACTCTTGCTCTCTGCAGTTGCTCAACATCTTGGTTTTCTTTGGGCTTTGGGAATTCAGCAAAAAGAGTTGAGGTGGTCAGTCAGAGAAGATATGGTTTGTTTAGAAACAAAAATGAATTAAATAGTTTTACATTGCCAGTCCATGGCAAAGGGGCAGCTGTGAAGTAACCCCCCCTCCCCGAAACTCATAAAATTTCATCACTGGAGTCTCTTTAATTCTAGGGACACTGGGATTTAGCTGTTCTTGAAGGTGGAAATGACCTTAAACTGGATAAGCATTCCTTGAGCACCCAGTAGATGCAAAACTACTGAATGTTGCAATGGAAACAAACAACAATAAATAAAATAAAATAAAATAAAATAAAATAAAATAAAATAAAATAAA
>JAKSZT010054202.1:10648149-11051224 GCA_026826555.1 Tolypeutes matacus
AAATAAAATAAAATAAAATAAAATAAAATAAAATAAAATAAAATAAAATAAAACAGGGAATACCCAGAGGTGAGTGAAGCAATAAAAATCTATAATCTATATGTAAGCACTGGCAAGCACTGGCAAATAAAATCTGCCATAGCAAAGAGCAGCGGGAAAAGATTAATAGTGTCTGGGGCTGGTGGTAAGAAAAAGAGAAAGGGGGCTTAAGTAAGAAGGTGATATTTGAATTGGGTTCTGAAGAGCCTGGGTTTACCTAGTAGAAGCTCTAGAGGCTGGGGAGAAGGGTTCCTCTGCCCCCAATTGGTTTCTGGTGCCGATCTGATAAATAATTAAAACCATGAAATAAGAACATCACTGAAACCAATAACGTACCTTCATCTTAAAAAACAAAAACAAAACCCACCTTCTTAAGGGCCCTATAAACTCCTTTTAGGCTGAACATTTCTACGTCAGCTGTTGAAGGGTAAGGGAAAATTGAATTCTCCTCAAACCTTTTGCTTGGGGTTAATTGGATTAGTTGGGGTTAGGGATCAGGGGTCAGGACTCAACCCAAAACTTTGGGCTTGACGAACTGCAGGGAAAACTCATTCTGAAATCTGATATGGAGCCCGCAGGGTGGGGACCCCACCTTAAGGTCCTCGGGCAAGGAAGCCCAGCGCAGGGCCGGCATCCCGGAGGCAAGTAGGCAATCATCTGTCGGATTGGTTTTAAGCATCCGCCTTCCTTCCCATTAGAGGGCAATCCACCCATCGCCACGTTTTGCATCTTTTGCTTGCTGAATCAGCTCTGCTGTCGGGAGTTAGGAAAACAGGAGAGAGAATGGGGCCTTAGCATCAGGCAAGTGGAGCTGTGCAAGGGAGGGTTTGGAAGGAAGGCGAAGGCGGCGGAGAGAGCGAGCACTCTCACCTCAGTTCATCTCCTCCCCCAGCACAGGCCCAGCCCCCGCCCCCTCTGCTCATTCCGGACCCCCCACCCTGGAGGCGAGAGGGCAGCGCTGGCAAGGCGGCTGCCGGGCTCCGGCTGTCACGTTCATTCCCTGCTGCCGTTCGCGTCCCCAGCCGCCTCGCCCCTCCTCCCGCAGTCCCAGCCCGGGCTTGGAGGCAATTCCCCTCCAGCGAGGGAGCTGAGCGCAGCCGGGCGAGCGGCGCTTCGCCTCCCTCGCGTCTTTTGTCTCCTCCTTCGGCGAGGCTCTGGGGCTCGGCGCAAGGTCTGCAGCGGCCGCCGCAGAAGCGGGAGCCCGGCCGTGCCCCGCACCGCCGCCGGGGGCCGCACCCTCGCCGGGTGCAGGCGCCCGAGGCCGCCGGCAGCGCAACGCCCCGCCGCGTCCCGCGCTCCAGCCGCCGCGCACCAACGCCGCGTTCCGGCTTGGACAGTGCGGGTCGGGCAGCCCGGCTTGCGAGCCGGCTGGAGGCAGGCATCGCTGCAGCCCTGGCAGCGCGCGCACCCCCGGGGCAGACGCACCCGACGCCTCCTCCCTGCGCCACGAGGATGGAGCAGCCGCCCGAGCCCCGGACTTGGCGCAAGGTAAGGTGCAGCCGCCTGTTGCTTTTCGCAGAGCGCGGGATCGTTCCCGGCCCGGGCGCCTAGGCCGTCCCTCCGAGAGCAAGCAGAAGGGGACTGTCACCCTAGTTCTGATCTATGTCCCTGCGTCTGCCTGCATCCTCTGGTCCCCTTGGCGCAGACCCCTGGAGAGATCCCGCCTGGCGAGGGGCTGTCGACCCTCTGCTCGCCGCGCAGCCGGCTGCAGAGCAATAGTCTGCAAACTTTTGTGTCCCTCTCCCTGCGCGGTGCTCACCCGGGGCCGTGCAAGTTGCATGTCTAGTTCTCCCATGCGCCCTTCCCCCAGCCCCCCTTGCCACAGGCATCTGCCGGTTTCTCCGTGTGTGTTCCTGCCAGGCGACTTTTCACTCCCCGTAGCATGCGCGCTACAGGCGAGGGTTTGGGACCCAGCAGTGCTCCTCCTGCCTGTAGGGGGTGGGTAGGAGCCGAGGAAGTGAAATGGGAGAGGTGGGATGGGGGGGGGAGGGGAGCTGGCCAAAGCCACCCCCAGGGCTCTGTCCAGCGCTGCTGGGGTCGCTCCGGTCTTGCGCAGAAGCACCCCCAGTCCTGGTAATGAAAGCCTTGGAGGGGCTTGCGGCTGTCCGCCGTGGGAACTGCAAGTGCAGATCTGGGTGGGTGAAGTAACTGGTTTGGGGAGGGGAAGGTTACGGCTGGGGGTGGGGAAGGACCCTGAGGGTTGGGAGTGGAACTCTCCCCCGGCGAGAGGAACGAAAAGGCTGCTGTGGGCGAGGGGCAGAGCCCTGGAACTGTGATTTGGCTACGAGGAAAATGGATCAGGAGTCCGGAGGGCGCTGGCCCGGGTGTGTAAATACAATGGGGGAGGGGCTGGGTACCTGGTGAGCTGGGAGACGCGGAAGGCAGGAGCCGGAGGGGGCTTGGGAAGGCTAGCGGCTAGGTGCCTGGGATGGGGGATCTCCCTCCCCAGGGGCAAGCAAACCTCCCCGCGAGAATCTGAATGCGTTGGCGTCCTGGGCCGTGCCTGGGTCGTCAGATCGTGGAACAAGGATGCTGTCTCGGGCTCCGAGAGGACCCTCGTCCCCTTCCTTCTCCGTTACCTGTTTCTGCACTGTTCCACCTCCACCGCGGGGTCGGTACACCCACGCCCACCACCCTGCTAGGTTCCCGGGAATCAAGGCTATCTTCACAGCCGCAGGGAAAGAAGAGGACTCCGGGCTCTCCCGAGGAGTCTTTTGTGCGGGGTGGGGGAGTCCCCAGCGCCCGGCGGGTAGACATGGTTCCTAATGGGTTGGAGGAGAGCACAGGGACGGAGGCTGCGGTGAGGGCCACCTTTCTGCCCGCTCCAACACAAATCGCACCTGGGCGGAGCGAGGGAGAGGGGGAGCCCCACGCTGTGCCCTGGAGGCTCCCGAGCGCGGAGCTGGAGGGCGTGCGGGGAAATGCCGAGCGGGGGAGTCTGGGCACCGGGTGAGGCGCGATTTAGGCACCCGGGCCCGGGAGGGGGTGGGTCTGTCCACATTGCCGTTTCCAGGTAGATTTTCTGCTTGTTCCAGACGCTTCAGCAGATTCTGTAAGCGCCTCTCCTTGCTCCTTGCACCCCAACAGTGTGCAGTGCAAGACCATTTACTGGAGGGTGCCTGGAGGCTGCCATTGCAGGTGGGGAATTCGCTGGACTGTCCAGGGCGGGGAAGCACCTTACTTAACCCTTCCCTCCCCGAGGAGATGCACGCCCCTTCCAAGGAGCGCTGTTGACTGGAAGTCGGGTCCCTGATTCCTGCTGGTCCCTTAGAAGAAGAATTTGGAGCTTGGGAGGGTCTGGAGCCGTCGTCCCTGTTCAGAGCTCCCACATGCAGGCTTCTGGGGGCGCATCTGTCTTTGCGGGCGCCCCATAGACACCCCGTGCTCTCCTGCACCAGCAGGGAGAAAGCAGAACTCAGCGTGGTCCCCTTTCCTGGACCCCTCTGGAGGAGACGGCAACTAGCCAGGGCTCCCGGGAGGAATCCCGAAGTCGGTCACTCCCATCCCGGGCACCCCTGGAGCAGCGAGCTCCCTGCCTCCCCCGGGAAAGCTCCTGAGCCCCCGGAGTGGGATGGGGATTCCCTGTGAGTCTGCTCCCAGTGCAGCTCTTGAGCACAAGGGCCACACCCTCACAAGCCAAGCCTGGAGGATAACCTGGATACCTGAGGTAGGATCCCAGACTTACATTCCTCACTCAGCTGGATCTAGCTACGGAGACCCCAGAGCCCAGCTCCTTTCTGTGCGGGCCTCACCTCCATGCATCCGGCTGCATGTAGAAACAGGGTAGAACATCCCTTGAGAGCTCTTGAAGATTCCAAATCCACACTGTGATTCTTATTTATTTATTTATTTTTATGTTGCTGAGCCATTCTGGGGAGTCAGGTAATAATAATAATCTGAGCTAGCATTTATTGAGTTCTTCCTCTGTGTGAGGCACTCTCCTAGCTATTTTATGTGCATTGTTTTAGTTTTAATCCTCACAACAACCTTGAGAGACAGGTAAAGTTATATTTTGCATTTGATAGATGATAGATAGATGGGGAAACCAAACTGTAGAGAAAGAAAGTTAACTTGCTCATTGCCATCTAGTCAGTAAATGGTGGGGATGGTCAGTCTCGTGGTCTGAAAACACTGGGCATGTCCCATGCCCCCAGCCTTATTTGGTATTAAAAGCCCTTTGTGTAGAAAGAAGCATGGATGAGGCCCCTTACCCTTTCACCCCAAACTTCAGGTGCATATTGTAAATGTCACTCACTCCTTACCTGTGGCTGCAGTGCTGGGGATACTGACACTGCACATTGTCCCCCTTGGAGTCTGCTGGGATGTGCTTTCGTATGATTAAATGCTAGTACAGGAAGTAGACTTAGAAATTGGCTGCTGGAATTGGACTTCTTTTCCAAGCCTTTTGGTAGACATTTCATGCTTAGATGTGGGGAGAAGTGGAAGAAGGTCTTCATATGTGAGCAGAGATTTGTTCTATGGTCAAAACAAAAGCAGTTTTTCAATAGAAATTGTGTTCTGCAAATGAGTCCCTCTCTGGTGAGTGAACGATGAATGTTAGAGCTGAAAGAGATCTCAGACATCATCCTTCCCAATGGAAGCGCAGAGAGGGAATTCAGTGATGTGCCCAAGGCCACTCAGTGCAGTTCCTCACAAAAATAGTGCTAGAATCACTGTTCTATAATCCTTGGTCCAAATAAACTATGTTTATTCATGAATAGATTATATTCACTGCTGTTATTTTTCAACATCATAAAATTAATTGCGGGGGGGGGGGAGTCTTTTATTAAAAAAAAAAAAATAGACTATTTAGCCTTTACTTGATAAATGTCTCCATCAGGAACTCAAAGAGAAAAAGAGTCAGTGTTATATAATGGACAAAACATCACAAATGTGCTTCTTTTGGGGGAAAAAAAAGCGGTAGAATAGTTATAAGCCTGCAAATCAACAGAAATTAACTATGTTTCTCTTTGGATGATTCTAAGCCAAATTTAAATGGATTTCCAACCATTTTAGCAAAATCTTTCTTTCAAATCGAGTAGCTCTGCCCTGCCCTGCTTATTTGTGAAAATAAGAGAAAATGTGGTACAGCACAAGTGAAAACCCTTTGAATATGATTAAATGAACTGGTCTGTTTCTCTTAGTTTTCTGACTTTTGAGTTAAACTTTAGACTGATGGAAATCTGAGAAAAAACAGTCTCTCTCTGGTGGCTTTTAGGGAAAAAGGGGGTTCAGAAGGGGAAAAAAATAATTCTTTGCCACTCCCTCACCCACAGAATCCCTTTAACAAAGGGAAATTTCTCCAGGCTTCTGGTGATTCTGTATGCCCCTAGGCATTCTTGTAGAATACAATTCTGGTTTCTAAGAACATCTCAAGTCTTCTCTTTAGTTACAGTACTAGGACATCCTCCCCCTGGAGACAAACCCATGAAGAAGTCTGTTGGGGGAAACAGGCAGAGGGCTTGGGAAAAGCCTGTTTCTCAGAATCACCTTGTAGAGAGACAGCAAGAGTTACAGGCAGAAGGTAGAAGAAACCTGGTGCCCTTCTTATCACTTGGAATAGTGTTTGCATCCCTGATGCCTTAATAAACTAAACAAAGCCCCTTAGGCAGTGCCTGGGGATGGGGAAAGAAAAGGGGAAGGTGAGGGAATAATGCTGTCTGAGAAGGGATGGGATGGGGGAAGATGGCCATGAGGCTTGGCTGGTGAGGATCCCATATGTGATGGGTTGCAG
Source organism: Tolypeutes matacus (assembly GCA_026826555.1). Taxonomy (NCBI): domain Eukaryota; kingdom Metazoa; phylum Chordata; class Mammalia; order Cingulata; family Chlamyphoridae; genus Tolypeutes; species Tolypeutes matacus. Next base: position 10,653,923 of record JAKSZT010054202.1, read on the forward strand.
ACAGTCTCCCAGGATGGTCCTGTCCTCCAGAAGTGCCCACAGACAGCATGCACAAATAGACGCTCATCTTTCGCCTTCCCTTCCTACCCCCCACCTCAGTCTGTCATTTGTGTCAGGGTTGATGGATCTGAATCCCAGAGTCCCAATTTATCTCAAGGGAAGCATTCACTTTCCAGGAAATTTATTAGAAAATGAATATTGTTTTTATGTAAGAAATAGATGGCGACTCCACTCTTCAGGGAGAGCCATTGGAAATCAGATAGTCTCAGAAGGATAACCTGCTAAAGGTGGGAGACACCTGTTAGGCAGAATAACAGCAGTATTAGAGAAGAATGATGTGACAACGAAATCAGATTTGACAAAAAAAAAAAAAAAGTCTCTGTTCTAGCAGCAATAGGAAGGCGAATCTGTTTGGATCTGGGCAGACATCCTGGTTCCCAATTCCTCCTCTTTTGGGGCTGATAAGGGAGTTAGCTGTATCCTCATCCTATTTGTGTGGTCTGCCACCCCTCTGCTTACTTAATCATGGCTCCCGTGTGGTGCCTGCTAACGGGCCCAATCACCTTTCTGCCGGGACAATTCTTTGGACATGCGTGTGTCTTTAAATATGAGTTTATTGGTGTTTAGACTAACAATTGCTCTTAAGCAACGTGTTCTGGGACAAAGGGTATGAAAAAATGAAAACCTTCTTATTCAGAACACAATGAATAAGTATATTCATACAATACATGAGTTAAAATTCTCATTTTGGGTTCCAGATTCTAAAATAAATCATCAAGAACAAGAGCACCTGAGCTTATTTTTAATAACAAGAAGCTGGATATTAAGGTTCTTTGGGAACAATTTTATAGAGAATTTGGATGGAGGGAGGGGAGATTAAAGTAAAACCTAAGAAACTTTACCCTCATGGATTTTATTTTAAATAAGAATAGAATGTCATACTGTATGTTTGGAATTGAATAATCTATAAGATTAATACATTCAGTGCTACTTTTATCAGGTTGAAGCTTTGGTGAGCTTTACAAGTGGTTGGGAACCATGATTGAGGTTTTTGCATCTGAATTACTACTGTCTGTGTGTGTGTGTGTGTGTACTTCACAGAAACTTTGTGAATTAATACATCTCAACACAACATATGAAACGGTCATTTCAGATGAGAATGAAATCTGGAATCTTTTCAATAGCTGACATATTTGGAACACACCGCTTTCCCAAAGGTGGTAAGTTAATAGTGAGGGTTATATAACTCTTTAAAAATAAATAATTACTGAAAAAGGAACCCGAATAAAAACAGATTTTTTTTTCTCAAAGAGGATAAATGAACAGATTAGTGAAATTGATGAAATTTGTGGTTTCATTTTATTCAACATTCTCTAAGCTACTTTTTATGTTAATACTTGCCCAGTGCAGATAATACTATACTTTTGGACAGTTTTTAAAAAGAGCTTTTAGTGTCTTTTACTAGAAGTAAAATGAAATGAATATTATAAAAACTAAAATATTCTAAGTCATTCTCAACTATGTAGTAAGTAGTATTTGACAAAGCAGTAAGTATGTTTTCAAATACAGGTTAGTTTCCTTTTTTTCTCTTTCCCCTCCCTCCCTCCCTCCCTCCCTCCATCAACTGATAGAATTTTCAGTCTGCATTTAAGCAGTTAGTGTCTTACAGAAACCACTGTTTAAGGACAAATATTTCCCTTGGTGATGGCCAGCATGAAAGCACAATGCACTTGCATATTTGTCAAAAGCTAAAGTACAAAGGTTCTAAGATTGCATTTGCTTCCCCCTAGTCTTCTACCCTCAGCTCTGAGTTAGGAAAACAATCATTGTATAAGCCTGCTGTTTACAGGAGGCTCACACTTTTAGCAGTGACTAAGCAGTATGCTTTCCTTTTGCTACATGGGAATTTATGCACTGACAAGAATCCCAGTGCAGCCTGCTGACCTTCCCTTAGATATCTGGTCACCCGGGATCATCAAGCAGGATTGCTTTCCATCCTTTCTACTTATATTTATGGTTGGGTTTGTGAAGTTAGGTAGCCTCCTGCTGTGGAGTATTTCATAGTCATTTATTGGGGTGGCTGGTCTATTTTTTTTTTTTTTTTGGTTGCTTCTGAGAAACACTTCATGTAAGCAAAATGAATATCATTCCCAAATGGACAGTGTAGTGTAGCCTCTTGGTGCCCAAAGCATCTGCCACAAAAACCATAAAAGAAGGATGGCTTACAGACCACCTGGTCAGAAGGGTCAAGGGAGAGGCAGCAGAAAAGCAGCAGGGAATGCTGGGAGTAGAAGAGGAAGGAGGGTAAGAGATGCTCAGCTACAAGGAAAAACAGTCGGATGGAAGACAACCCAGCAATTGGCACAGGAAGTCTATGAGATATTTTCTAGTAAACCTAAAACTGAACGATAAGGAAAAAAAAGCATAAAAATAAGAGAAGAAAGACAAAGAAAGCAAATGGGCACAATAAATAGAAGAAGAGGAGATGTGGAAAGGAGAATGTATCTAAATAAATTCCTTATAGTTTAGATCAACTCGGAGACTATCTAGATCCTCAACCAGTGGGCATGGCCTCTTTTTTAACATCCCTGGAACCTTCTTTGTTTGCTTCACAATCACTAAGCCAAGGGCTCTTCATCTTATTTATGCCATGGTCTGGTAAAGCCCAGGGACTCACCTAAGGGCCCCAGATCAAAGTGTTTAAATACATGAAATAAAATACATAAAATTATAATGGAAACCAATTTTACTGAAACATTTACATGTATATTTAAAGGAAGCCATTATTTTGACGTCGAACAGCATAGTTGCTCTCGTGAGGTATCTGCAACTACTGTATTGTGTGATGAAAATATCTGATATATTTTGATGACAGTCCATTTAGGTTTGTGGCCTCCATTCATAATGGAATTAAGTGCTAAATTGCTGTTCAAGGTTGGTAAATATAAAGTTATGGCTTTCATTTCCCTCAAATCCATGGATCTCCTGAATTCTCTTAGCAGATACCTTGGAGGTCTGTGACTCCAAGAACCCTGGGCTCAGGTGACCATATAAGTTATCCTCCACACTGGGATACTTTTGAGAATGAAAGGGCTCTTGGTAATTACTCCATGGCAGTAGAAGTAAACTCAGATAGGCTTGAGCTTATTATAACATGGGGTCCTCCTAACTGAACTCTCTTTCCCCGGACCAACTTTCCCCTCTCTGGCCAAAGGCATTGGCTTTCTCTGCCTTATTCATAGGGATCCTTGTGGTGGACAGTGAAGGACATCGGGAATGGAAAACACCTTTAGCTGAAAACGTTCTCATGCCAGGGTCACAACCAGACAGGCTATGGGATAACCTTGTGAGAACTAGAAAATGGGACTTCCTTGGGGCAGCTTCCTGACTCTTACTGGATGAACAGTAGCCTGAATTGCAGTTTCCAATAGTCCCCTTGGCCAGGTGTCCTGGAGCCTTTTGGCCAATGTCACCTGAAATGAGCATGAATTACCAGACTACGTTGCAGTTCAGCCAGAAGCTTCAATTTCCCCTCTAAGATTTATATATATATTTTTAGCAGCACTTCCACAATAGCTTTTCAAGGTTCACTTCCATTCCCTGCCCACTTTCTGGTTATCAGGAAATGGCTTCTGGGTAGGCAGGCTGATGGAGACCCATGGGAAAAGGCAGGATATGGAGAATTTCCAAACTGGCTAATAAGGCTAATAAGTGAGGGAGAGGACTGAGGCCTTGGGGGTGTTTCCTAAGCAGATGGCTCATATTATGCTATGTTGGGGGAAGGTAACAGGCTGTCCCTTTCCTGGAGATCATCAGGTTTCTGTCTGCTCTAATTGGTGAAATGGAACCTGCTTAGAACAGGTTCTTCTAAGAAAGTCTTTGACTTCGTAGGAAAAGACAACATCTCAAACAATGCCCTTTGTATGTGCTTGTAGACCATTTGACTGAGGACAAGTCCATCAGGTTCTATTTGCAGCTTTGGCCCTAACCAGTTGGGTGTCTTTGGGCCAGTTGCATCAACTTCCCTGGGCTCTGCTTTCCCACCTGTAAGAGGATGCCTAGGGACTGGGTAGTTTCTAAGGCCTCTTCTAGCTCGATGGCCTGTAGTGTCAAGGAGACACTTCTCTGTTTAAGCTGGTTCAGGTTCATTTCTTTGTGACACCTGGAGAACTTCTAAGAGCCTAGGATAAGTGGATGAAAGTGTGTGTAGGGGGTGGGTGTAGTGTCAGGAAGAACAGCTGGCTGGGAGAGGATAAGGAAGGCAAGGGGTAGAATAATTGATAACTTTGTCACTCAGGTAAGGTGTAGGGAAGATGGGGGAGCGATTCCTAAACTTTTGACTGTATACCCATCTTGTAGCCAGCTCTGTAGAACCACATGATTATGTCACTCCCTGCTAAAAGCGTTTAAATCACTCCTGGTTGCATATGGGAGGATGACATCCTTAGTGTGTTTGAAAGGTCTTTCATCACCTGGCCTCTGCCTGCCTCTTCGTCTGTCCATATCCCATGCTCTGGTATGCTAGAGCTGGCCTGTGCTGGGATTGTCACATTTCTTTCCAACTCGGTATTCAGTGCCATCATGTTGGTAGCTTGAAATCAGCCATGGCAGTATTTACACCACTGAATTTGGAAGACTCTACAAAGCAAGGCTTTGTTTACCAGCACACATCGCTCCTTTGCCCGACCAAAAGGTGTGCAGTTCCTGAAACAGAATATGCTCTTTCATACCTCATTCTATTTTTCCGTTCCTTTTTCCTGACAGGTCATCTGTCTCTCCCTCGTTTTTTTTTTTTCCCTTCTCTCCCTGCCTTCCTTTTCTCTACTTGTTTTTCCACTTACTCATCCATCCATCACTCCTGAGCTCACCAGATTGGGTTCCAATTCCTGTTCTGCCACTTATTAGCTGAGTGACCCCTGGGAAAATTTCTTAACTTCTAATATGCCTCAGTTTCCTTAAAATGAAATGGGTACACTAATAGGTAGTTGTGAGGATTGCATGAACTAACATGTATCAGGTGCTTTGAATAGCATCTGGCCCATCTGTTTACATCTTTGTTATTAGTATTGATCAAAAGATTATTGAGTGTTTACTTTGTGCCCAGACGCTCAAGATGCACCTATGAAAAGAGCTTCAATAAACAAGCGCAAGGAAACATTCAGAAGTCCTGAACAAAGCTGATTAGTTCTTCCAGGCATATCGGAATTGGCTTCATGGAATCAGGGACTTGTGAGCTGAATCTTGAAAGATGATCACAGACCCACTGTGTTAGTTTCCTAGAGCTGTTTTACAAATGACCACAAACACCGTGGCTTAAAACAACAGAAATGTATCCTCCCACAGTTCTGGGGGCTGGAAGTCTGAAATCAAGGCATGCGCAGGGCCATGCCGCCTCCGCTGGCGCAAGGGGAAGCCCTTCCGAGCATCTCCCCAGCTTCTGATGGTGGCAGGCGATCCTAGACATTCCACGACTTAGAGCCGTGGCACCCGGGTCTCTGCCCCAGTCTTCATGTGGCCTTCCCTGCGTATCTCTGTGTCACTTCTCTTCTTATAAGAACCCCAGGCAGATTGGATGAGGCTCCCCTGCTCCAGGATGACCTCACCTAACTAATTCCATCTGTAATGACCCTATTTCCAAATAAGATCACATTGTAAGGTAGTGAGGATTAGGACTTCAAATATCTTATTAGGGGATGCACTTCAATCCCTCACATCCATGGGCATCCCATGGGGAGAGCACTACATGGGCACAGGCACAGAACAGGAAACAGCATGGCCTGTTAGAGTTTTGCATGGCTGAGCACGGGATATTAGGGAAGAAGGAGGCTTTGAGTAGATTGGGATATGACAAGATCCACTGGGAAACGAGCCACGGTCTCCTCTTAGCTCCACCCTTCTGTTGCCTGCACCTGTGTGGGTGTGAGCTTTGAATTTTCCAAAATAAAGTCAGAAATCCAGCTTTTTACTTGAAAGCTCCTGATACTTAAATGGTAGTGACTAATTCAATTAAAAGCAGAGCAAAACAAAATGAAAAAACACTGCCCAAGCAGAATAAAGCACTTGAGCCTCTTGCAGGAGATTAGAGCTCTTGGTTCTGAGCTTGTTTAAAGATGCTAAGATCTGGAAGTGGGATTCCTGATTTTGCATATGATTATGCCAGTAGCTGTGCGGCCACAGGTGAGAGCCCCTTAAGCTCTGTGAACCTCAATTACCTGCTGGATGGTTAATGTATTTCTTGTCCACACATACCATGCTGTGTGGAGACTTTGGGATGATGGTAATAAATGCCCTCATACTGGAGCAAAGTTCCAGATAAATGAGAATTTTTCCTAGGTACTCACATGCTGTGGCAATGCCATACACTCAATATAGCCCCAAGTGTAGTTGAAATCACCCCAAGATACTCAAATGTCCTCACTTGCCTTTTTAATTTTAATAATAGATGGGGGAAGAAAAATGTAGGCGTATTTTTCCCCTTCCTTCTGTTAAAAACATCACAAGGAGCTTGACATTCCATTTTGGAAGTCTGTACGTCAGATCCAGCTAAGAGTTTCTGATTAATTTTGCATGGATTCGGGATCACAGGGAAAATATGCACTTAACCTCTTTGTGGTGTGTGTTGATTGTTTCTTTGAGAAATGGGGACGATTCTCTGGAAGAGTCAGCTGCCCTAGGTATTAGTTAGGGTCATGTCAGAATCTGTACTTCCATTTGTGTAATTTCCCCTCTTTTGATCCCTTTCCCTCGCAGGCTGGCTTTGATCTTGAAGGCTTTTAAGGAAATGATCAAACCCTTGAAGAGTTGAATTATTTCTGGTTGAGGGGCCAAGCTTGGGAGATGTTTGCTTTCCCACAGCAGAGAGGTGTTTACACATCTAACTTGCTTCATGTAACTGCTTAAAAGTGTTCTATAATTGCAGCTTGGCGAACACATCAGGGTTATTGTAATATGTTGAATCATGATGTCATTCTGATTTTGTGTTATCTTCATTTGTTTTGTTGTATTGTGGTATTGCCTAGTTTAACCTGGTCGTAAGGAGCTTGAAAAATGCCGGCCTTATGAAAGCTCATCAGTTTTGGATTTGGGCTCCCACCTCCATTTCAGGAGTTGACCTGAACCTCAGAGTCTATTATACTCTCCTCCAAGCCCCAGAACTAAAGTGTCTGATGCCACTGGGACCCCCATTCTCTGCTGATATCTAGGACCTTGTACCCCTCAACCACTGCAAGAGTAGAGGCCCAAAGGAGCCAAGGTCGTGCTCTTTTGAGATAGGTTTGGAACACCTTGGTCTATTGAAATTAATAGTGTAGGTGAAATAGAGCATTTGGTTTCAAAGAGGTCATTATGGGTTAACCTGGACACTTACCCACCTTGTGAAGCATCCCTTTGGGTAAAGATGTACCTGGTTTTCTACCCCTGAATCTAGTATATGCCCCCAGCTTAGCACATAGCAGCACTCACTAGCTATTTGTTGAATGAATGAATGAACACTAACAAGTGGAGTGACAAATATCCCAATTTATAAACAAATGTGTTTTAAACAGTTTGAGTGTTAGGAACTTCCTGCATTCTTGGCTGTAGAGGAAGAAAAAAGAAATTATTTAAGAATACACATAAATGCATGCACATACACACGCACAACGATATTAAAAATCCACACTTTTTTTTTTTCCACAAGATCACCCCATGGAGATATAATGATAGTAAAATAAATACAGTCAGCATGCTTTCCTATTTACCCAGCATGCAAGCAAGTAACTGTTTCATCAAGGTCTCCCGGAACTATTCTCAATAAAGAGATGCTGAGTTGAGCTGCTGACCTACCCAAAGCTAATTAACTTGAGCTTAGTAAAATAAAATAAAAAGTCATTTATTTAGAAGAGAACCCTAGAATCTTGGCATTGGAAGGGATTCCTGAGGTCCCATTTAGTCCAAAATCCCCAGTGTGAAGGTTGACATAGAAGGATGTGATTTTTATAACAAAATGGTGGCTTTTTGGTTCTCTCCTGTTGCTCCGAGAAATCCCTCAGAAACTCCATGGCTTTTGGCGTTTGAGAATGGAGATGCTATTTCCTCAAGATGCTGTTCATCTTTATTCATTTCTGGATGCAGATGAGTTCAGAATGTGTGGGTGTGGGACTTGAAAGAGTCTGAAGTGCTTAGGTGACAGTTGGTATGCCAGTTGTGTAATGAAGAAGATGTATTGACAATATTAAATTTGTGGGCTGAATCTCGTTTTTTGGTGTTTAAAAAAAAAAAACAGAACAAAATCTCTAAAAGCAACAGTGTTGTTTTCATGCCAGGGATGTTTCTAAATGTTGAGACAACAGTGCTGAGAAATATGGGCCTCCAGTATGCGCTGCTTTCTTCTGCCCGCCTGAAAGCCCCATGCCGCTTTCTTTCTAACTCCAGGGTGTTTCTAAATTTGTATCTGTATTGTACTCAACTGGCTGAGAGAAAGAGCTTCAGTAATAACAGGTAAGATTCATTCACTTTTCATCTTGAGGAGAGAAAGCCAACTGGTTTCCAGAAAAGTTAGAAGCAATTTATTGAGTTACTAGGAAGTTGCGATTTGCTTTCCAAGATGCAGCACTTCATGATGTGTTAACTTATAAGGTTTCCTCGGGTAAAATTGTGCACCATTATTTCTTTTAAAAGGTCATGTTCCTTTCTCTGTTTTCCCTTTACTTTATGTTGATAACAATGGAGAAATAATACAGAGAAGCCTTCTCTTACTCAGCTGTAGATGGAGTGGGAAGTGTGAGCATGACTCTGAGCAGTGCTGGGGAGCATCTGAAGATTCCGCATATTGCAGGCGTCACTGGTATACGTGGATATGCAGGGTCCTAGATTATCCAGGTAATGCCCAGATCAGGTGGCTTTACTCATCTTTTGGCTTTCTAGTGAACTCTCCGGACTGCTTCTCAGAGTAATACTTTTTATTTTTTTTTTATTTTTTAGGAGGTGCTGGGGATTGAACCCAGGACCTCGTACATGGGAAGCAGGCGCTCAACCACTGAGCTACATCTGCTCCCCAGTGAGAGTTGGGCTTGTTTGTTTGTTTTGTTTTGTTTTTAGGAGGTACTGGGAATCAAACCCAAGACCTCGTATATAGGAAGCAGGTGCTCAGCTCAACCACTTAAGCTACATCCACTCCTGAAAAGTGGAGATTTTTTTGTTTTGTTTTATGTTTTTCTTTTTTTTTTAGGTTACAGGGATTGAACCCGGGACCTTGTACATGGGAAGCAGGCTCTCAACCACTGAGCTACACCAGCTCTCCCAGAGTAATACTTTTAAAGGTTAAAAAAAAAATCCTTAAGACTACATAGAACAAAACAAATAACACAAAAACACACAGATTCTCACACAACTTTCAAAATTATACATTACCAATATTCCTGCCCCATCTTTCAGTAATAAAAAAATTACTTTAACAAACATCAACGGTTACCTTTTATTTTTTCATTTAGTTTACTTCAGCAGTTAAAACCATCAGATGTGTTTGAATCGCATGGCATACTCTCTTGGCCTTCACGCCTATTCATGTTTCAAAGACAACACTACCTTATAGAGAGTTAAATATTCTTGCTTGGAACGGTCCAGTTTTGCAAATTTGCCATAAATAATTTAAATGGCTGACTCCTTTCCATGCATTGATGATGAAAAAAAAAAAAGCAAATGCAGATCGGGAAGACCAGAAAGCATTGGCGCCATCTATATCATCAAGGCGAGAACATGCACCTCCTCCCGCTGCCTACACGACTGCCAGGTGACGCGCTGCCCAGGCGTTGTCTCTGTGTCGTTTGAGAGGCCGTGATTTTACAGTAGGGATGTGCATAAATGATATTTCAGGGTCTCTGGAACAACCGCATTGTCATATTTTTTAAAATGAAAAACCGTGATTTTTGTTGGTGATGTCACAGGCATTGCTAATAGGAGTGCAGTTTGTGGCCTGCCTTTTTAGTGCAAAGGCAAAATCATAAAAGATCTCATAAGGTCGTGGATTCCCTACATTCTGACCATGGACTCCCTGGGGGCCGTGGACCTTGGTTAAAAATCTCTGCCTCAGAGTGTGACTCAAGGAAAATAACAGCCAGAGTAGCTCTCAGACCTATGAGCCCTGTAGAGGGGGTTAGAAAATAATATCATTTTCTGTTTGCTTATTTTTTGAACACACGTGTCAGGCAGAATTCAACCTAAGGAGTGTGGTTAGTTTCATAACCACTTTGTAGACAAATGCTCTTGTCTTTACTCAAAATCGTGTTAGGTCCTCTTCCAGAGATCCGATGTTTCAAATAGTTTCATCAATGGCCAATCTTAAACCATTTTGGGGTGGGTCTGATTTTTGGAAATAAGCCAAAGTCCTTTGAAGCAAGGCCGTGGAATACAGAGTATGATCAAGGTGCCTAAAATCCACATTGGGACTTGAAAATCCCAAGGCTTCTTTTCAGATGGGGCACATCAGCTTACCCCAAAGGTTGTCCCATAGCAGGTAGAGGTAGGGTGGGGAAGACATCAAGAAAGTCACATTTCCTAATTAACGGTATCCTTGGATTCTGCCTCTATTCTCTTGGGGTGACTACTTTAGAGAGGGACATTCTTTTCCATGTGAATGTTTCAAGATGATTTCAGAAGATTTAGTCACAGCACTCAACAGTCACTTTCTACACGGCCGTGAATAGAATTACACTGTCCAATGGAAATTTAATGCTAGCCATTTACGTAATCTTACATTTTCTACTAGACACATTAAAACTGTAAAGAGAAAAAGGTGAAATTGATTTTAATAAGTTCTGTTTAACCCACTGTATTCAAATTTGTCATTTCAACATATAATCACATTAAGCACTGAAGTATTTTCTATTTTTTTTCATACCGAGTCATTTAAATCTGGTGTGTCTTTCATACTTACTGTACATCACACTCTGGACACAGAAAGTTCATCAGAAATAGTGACCTATATTTAGATTTCATAAAATGTATAGTTGAGAAGGCAGGTTCATACACCCAAGTTGTCCCAGGCATACTTAAAGTTTTCAAATAGGGGAGTGATGTAGTTCAAGTGATTGAGTGCCTGCTTCTCATGTATGAGGTCCCAGGTTTGGCCCCTAGTACCTCCTAAAAAACAAAACAAACAAAAGAAAATACCAGCTCTCATTGGGGAGTGGAGGGAGCTCAGTGGTTGAGCACTGCTTCCCATATACAAGGTCCTGGGTTCCTTTCCTGGTACCTTCAAAAACAAACAAAAAAAGTTTTCAAATAACTGAACTGAATATTCATTTTTAATTTGAATTTAAATTAACCACAATTAAACAAAACCTAAAATGTCTTTCCTCAGCCATGCTAAACTTTTGAAGTATTCAATAACCACATATGGCTAGTGGTTGCCAGACTGGATAGCGCAGATATAGACCATGGGAAAGCAATTGGAGAAGGATCCATTGGCACAGTATGGACTTGTGAACTCTCTGGAAAAACTAAGGAGAATTGATTTGCCTTCCAGTTTTTGTCATCCTTTCTCTAAATTAGTCATTTAGTTAATACAGTATTTTTCCAAATGCTGCCCATCTTCTCTTTAGAATCCTTTTCTATCACTCCCCAAAGGACTTTTACTTATGAGTATTTATCATTTACATCCGGGGCACCATATGGTCTCTACTTCATACAGAGAATGTTTAGAGATGAGTTTAGATGAGGACAGGAAGTTAATGTCCCCTGCCTCCTGCCCTGGTTATTATGACTAAGCAGTTAAACAACAGGAGCAAATTTTCCTGACTGTGAGCCTCACTGGACATCAGCCACCCTTGAAGCACCTCTGATTCTTGTTTTGAAACTTTGACTTGGGGATCAGGAAGGAAACTGCATTTTTATCAAGTCCCTCATTGCCGGCCCCTTTCCTCAACCAAGTGTTTCAAAAGAACAGCCAAATTTAAGAGCTACTGCCTGAATCACTCATGTATCTTTTGAAAGAATCTCAGGGGCCTCCAGTTGTCCCTGGATGACACTCTGAGAGTCACTGATGTAGAGGAATAGCTTGGAGCCCAGACAGTGCAGCAGGGATCCCAGAAAAGAGACCTTACAACTACTTTAGGGGAGAAGGATAAGAGCCTACACTAAGGCATATCAGCAGGGAAGGAGAGGAAAGGGACTGGGGTAGATGCTAAAGAGACATAAGCCACAGACATAATAACTAATAAGATGTGGGGCTGGAGGAGAGGAAGGAGTCCTTGAGAACACCCTGGGTCAATGGAGAGCTGGATATCTGTCAGCTGTGTTCCTCAGCCCATCCCTGATCCATCACATCTTCTGCTCCAGAAGGATTTGACCTTGGGTAGAAAGGACAAGGAAGGTCCAGTCTTAAAATATGTATCTGGGTGGCTGAAGCAGACTTTTTTCATAGTATGTTCACCTGCTTGTAGGGATTAAGATGGGCAGAAGAACCTAAAAACATTCTAGTGTGGGCTGGTCTGGACTGCGTGGACATGGACCAAGATGGTGGAGCAGCAAAGAAGACAAGGGTTAAGGCTTGGAGAATGCCCTTCTCCTTGGGGCTAGACACATTTGTGGTTGAAAGAACACTTAGAAGGACTCACAAAGCCAGAACTGTTATGTGATTATGTTGGCCCAAACCCAGCATGGGGTGATGGAGCAGCTCTGGCCTTGGAGTTGTGCATGAAGCTCTGGTTTGCCACCAACTATCTGTGTCACCTAGGACCACTCAGCAAGGATCTCTGGGCCTTGGTTTCCTTGTCTGGGAAATCTGTAGGCTGAGAAATATCAGGAATCCTCTGATCCAATATGCATATTTTATAGGCTACAAAGCGTGATTTTCTAGAGGACATAGTGATTTAATCAGTGTCAGAAATTTGCCTAAATAGCATTTTCCTGAGCCCAGTTTTCAATCTTGCCATTGAATGATTTGGAAATGAATGGAGAAGTAATCAATCTTATATCAGGATACTAAATATAGCAGCTGTGCCTCTCAGGATTTGCACGTCTTGTCATTTTTTTGGATGTTAGCCCAAGTCTTGGCCTGGCAACCTTGGGATCATCCTATTTCCTTTTCTTAAGAAGGCCTTTCACACCAGCTTAGTTCTAAGACACACGCACACACACACACACATACATACACAGAGCATTTTGGCCACACTCTGTTCATCAGTGTTTTTTTTAAGTATACCTCTGTGTACTGTGGTATGGGATGCAGTTTTAGATCTGCACATACTTTTTTTTTTTTTAGTATTTATGTATTATTTTGATAAGTATTACAAAAATATAGCAAGCACGGCAAAACTCATTATATAGATATTATTTCTAAGGATAAGAAATTGTTTACATTTGTAAATTGATTTAAAGACAAAGATTGAATAAATGCTAATACAGGTAGGATCAAGATGGTGGAGTGAGAAGCTTTAGGGCCCCATCCTCCACCCCGCCAGAGAAGCTTTGAACAACTAGCAAGAACTGGCAGAAGCAACTTTCTCCAAATTCTGGAAAACAGCTAAAGGCTTGCAGAAACAAGGCAAATACCGAATCAAGAAGAAGGCTATCTAAATGCAGTAGGATATCATGGCCTATGGCAACTACAAAGAAAATACCAGAGAATATATGAGCTTATAAAGACAGAAATTAGAAAATAAGTTACCAGGGGCAGGAGGCAGGGTTAATCAATAATGGGTAAAGGGTTTCTGTTTGGGGAGATGAGAAAGTTTTCGTAATGGAAGTTTCATGAAGGTACCACAATATTGTGAATTTGATTAATCCCAAAGAATATTGTGCTTGGGAGTGGTTGAGATAGGAAAGCTTATGTTGCATACGGGTTCCCATTTAAAAAAAAAAAGAAAGAGCAACTAAAGACACCCTGGATGGAATCTAACAATGGAGAAAAATATACACTTAAAAGAACATTGTTGGGACATATTAAAAAATTGGAATATAGACCTTAAGTTTTATATCAATGTTAAATTTCTTCAACTGGATAATTGAACTTAAGGGAGTTACGTAAGTGAATATCCTTGGTCTTGGGAAACGTGCATGGCAGTATTAAGTGTTTCCACATCATCATATATACACCCTACACTCAAGTGTTCAGAAAGTGGGTTGGTAGATCAACAGACAGACAGAACAGACCGGTAGGGATGGATGGATGGATGGATGGATGGATGGATGGATGGATAGATAGATACAATGATATGGCAAATGTGGCAAAATGCTAACATTTGTGGCTCTGAGTATCTGGGGGAGTCCTCGGTATTGGGTTTGTTTTATTTTTGTAACTGTCCTTTAAGTTTGAAGGTATTGCAAAATAAAAAAATTTAAGTGTTAATACAGGTAGAACTTGGATGTAGCAAAAAACTTAATTCATAGAAAAAAACAAAGCAGGGTGAGGTATTGACAAGTCTTTTGTATCAGCAAATTCAGAAGAGAGACTGCCTTATCAGGTGATATCTGATGCCTATGTGTGGTGGCTTGGAGCTATGTACACCAGAAAAACATTTTCTTCATCGTAATCCACTCCTGTGGATGTGAACCCACTGTGACAGGCTCTTTGCACGAAGTGACCTCAGCTCAGTCAGGATGGGTCTCCATCGCGAGGAAGAGCCAGAAGCTGGGAGTTGGTGGGACCCAGAAGGAAAGGAACAGCTGCTGTGATGTGTGTTGCCATGTGACAGAAAAGCCAAGGAACCCCGAAGATTACCAGCTAGTCAGAAGATACCGACCCTGGGAGGAAGCAACCTCCTAGTGTGTGAAACCATGAGTCACTAACTTCCTGTTGTTAAGCCAGCCAACTCACGGTGTGCTATTTGTCTAGGCAGCTGGGAAACCAAAACACTATGTAAAAAAAAGTTTTTATTCTTCATTGGTTTGATAATTTAGCCTAAAAATTCCTTTTGGGAACCTGAGTTATTTCACTTACACTTTTATATTGGTCATGTTAAATCATGTTAAATACTTGGAATTTTAGATTTTAACCTGAATATAATTAGGGGGAAACAATCAGACAAATCAAAATGTAAGGCAATTCTGCAAAAACTGGCCTGAATTCTTTAAAAATGTCAATGTTATTAAGGACAGAACAAAAGATATAAAAGAAAACCACTTCTGGGGAGTTGTTTTAGATTAACGAAGACTAAAGAGATATAATAAATAAACGTAATGTATGTGATCCGTGATTGGACCCTGGATGGAAAAAAAATGTATAAAGGACATTTTATGTCCAACTGAATATTAGAAAAGAGTATTATCAATGTCAGATTCCTGAGTGTGATAATTGTATTATAGGGAACTGTCCTTGTATTTAGGAGATTCATGCTGAAGTGTTTAGGAATGAAGTCACAATGTGTACAACTAACTCAGCGTTCAGCCAAAAATACATACATATATACATCCACACATAGACACACACACGTTCACACATACACAGACACATAAATACACAAATGCATAGACACATATAGGCATAGATACATACATACATGGCAAAGAAAAGTAAGCATGTCGGAATGTTAACAGGTGAGAATCCTGAGTGTTCGTTGTGAAGTTCCTGTAAATTTTTTGTATACTTAAACATTTCCAAAATATAAAGTGGCAGAAGAACTATTCAACTTTTTAGCTTGAGGCCTCTCCCAGAGAACTAGCTCTAAGGCCCTTATCATCTAGATAAAGAAGCAGGACTTGAGGAATTGGAGATTTTTCTCGAGCTTACTAAGGAGCATTTTTACCTTGTCCAGAGACTTAGAATTCCTCCACAACTGTTCCACAGAGAAGATTGCCACTGCAAAGAAATCATTAGATAAAAAGCTGTTCTCTTGTCATGAGGAGCCAAGGACGGTTCATCGTTACTGCCTAGATATCAACTTGCAGTCGGTTTTAACATTACAGCTGGCCGCACAGAATGGCTTCTGCTGTGGTATAATACAAATTTTGTGATTTCAGATTTTTCCAATAAATATTTATTAACTGACTGCCACGCACCAGGCATTGTTCCTAAGAGGCTGGCAACGAAGACAGCTAAGATCCCACTTCTCACGGAAATTACATGCTGGTGTGGAAGGGATAGAAAAGAGCCAAGCAAATAACAAAATGAATAGGGTGGTTTCAAAAAACGGTGAGGTCTCAGAAAGAAAAGAACTCAGCAGGGTAACATAATAGAGAGTGACGAGGCAGGTGAGATAGGGTGGACATGGAAGCGTTCTCTGAGGAGAGGACCAAACTTTAAGATCAGGAGGGAGTGTGTTTTATTTTACATGTCCATGCTGTTTATTCCTAACCCCCACATCCTTTGAGTTTGCCCCGGATTTCAAGGCCAAGGGTCTTCCAGAAGCTGCATGTTCTGTGTGGCTACCAGAAGGATCTGTGTTCTGGATTACAGCCCATGCCAAGTGCCTCTGAAAGGGGCCAACCCACAGATGTGCTCCTGTTTCATTTGTGTTCCAGCCACGGATGCATGCAGAGAATCCCCTCCATGCTCTCCATTCACAGAACAGGGCTTCTCATCTTTATTGTGGAGAAAGTGTAATCCCCAAACCACAGAAAGCCCGTCACTTGGGCACACTGACACGTGGCGATGAAAGTGCGTTCTTGTCCCTGAATAATGCTGCAGGAAGTCTCCCAGGCAGCAGTTTTCAGGAATGCCACATTGGCACCCCTCTGAAGAAGTACCTGCTTTTGCTAATTCAATCTGACAGCTTTCTACAGCAATCTGAATTCACGTAAAAGCTGTGAGAAAGAGTGTATTCAAACTTGCTTAAAGGAGGTTGAGGGAAAGAATTTTTATTGTATCCTCCTTGCAACGCTGATCAAGATCCATTTGGATTCATTTCCTGGAGGCTTAAATATGTCTCACCCTTTCTTTCAGTCACCTTTTTCATTGCCTCTGATAATCATGCTCTATCTGCAGTGTTTGGATTTTAGAGGATAGGACCAGCCAGCTGATTTTCCAACCCAGAGGCCTCCAAGGTAGGAAGCGATGGCAACATTCCTTCTTATTTAGAGAAATCCCAAGTTTTAAAATTTGGGCTAAAAAAAAATAACCTTCATGCAGGAGCTAGGCCAGCAGGAAAAGAGGGTCCCATATAGGATGGGCCATATCAATGTCCTTTCTATTTTCCCTCCTTGCCACTTGGGTAAGGCAAATCTCGCCCTTCCAGATGGCAGCGTTTGGCATAAGTGTGGTATAAGTGGGGCATAGGATATACAGAATTTGGAGTCAGAGATCCTGGCTTGAGTTCCAGCCCCACCAAGGCTGTAAACGTGGCCCAGGGCCTGGCCCATAGGAAGCACTAACACATATAAGCCCACTCCTCCTCTTCTTCGTCCTTCTCATCCTCCTTGTCTCTTCATGTGTGGCCACATGCGCTCCACAGCTAGGTCCTTCCCACCTCTCTGACTCACTCAGCCCTGACCATTCTCTCCCTCAGCTCTAGCCACACTGGCTTTCTTTCTGTTTCCAAAACAAGCCAAGTGTATGCCTGCCTCAGAGCCTTGAACTTGCACTTCCTTCTGCTTGATACACCCCTCCCTCAGGTCACCACATGGCTTCCTTCTCTGTTCTCGCTCCAATGTCAGCTCTAAAAGCAGCTTCCCAACCCTGGCCACTCTTAGGACATTAGTAGAATTTCTCACTATCTTAAGTTAGCTTGATGGTTCCTTTGTGTTTTGTCTTTGTTCTTTGTCTCATTTTCTCAACTCTATGCTCCGTGGGAGCTGAGACATTGACCATCATGTGTTCACCCCTGTATCCTAGGACCTAGCACCTATTAGTTGCTCAATAAATATTTGTTGGCTGAAAGTTACTTGGAACTCCATGAGAAATGGAACAACCTCAGCCGGCTGTCCTGAGCATACGAGGCTTGTGAGAATACTTTGGCAATTACAAAACCCTAGGCAAATGCCACCTATTCTGAAGCCCTCTCCACCTCATCGTGAAATGCCTTCTCCCCTTGCCCCAACCTGAAGTGTCTTCTGCATGGACTTACAGCATCTTGCATCTCTACAAAGACCTAATGTTCCCGATACATGATTCAACTCCTGATACAGCTCGTTGGCCGGAGTTTCAGATGAAACTTGGAGGAATTTGAAGCAAGAGGGAAAATCTTCCAGCTTGGAAATTGCCACTCAGCAAATGGTTTACAGGTGTAAGCTCCATTCCCATGGAGTACACGATCCTACAGCACTCAAAAAACTCCAGCAGAAGAGGAACTGAGAGGATAAGAAACAGACAGCTCCCCGATGCCAAATTTGGCTTAAAGAATGGCACCACATGCCTGGTTTTGGGAGGCAAGAAGGATACACAGAGGGCACATCTTGGAAACCAGACAGTGGTTATCACAGCCCAATTTTGTTCTTTGTGTTCCTTTAACAGAGCTGTGATCCCGTAGGGCAGCGCTGCTAATGAGCTGTTGAATACATCTCATCTGTGTACAGTATAAGGAGTTTTTTCTTTTTCATCTACCTACCTTTGTGGAAAACTTTCAACCTTTACTATTTATAAAAATCTTTTCAGACCTCAATCAAGATGTAGTATGTTGGGTTTGAAAGAGCTTGATTTAAATTGTGGAGGGAAAGGAAGGGGACTTCAGAAATCTCAATCCATTATTCATCATGTTTAGAAAGATGTGTTTTTTTAAAGTGTGAAAATCACCCTGGTAGAGACTGAATCAGGCAGCAAGCAGCACTGTAGAACATAATGGTGCTGTGCCTTTTTTCCCCTACTCTCTCTTTCTCTTGGTTTTTCCAGGAAGTGGAAAAGGGAGGTAATTTTTGTTTCAGTGGAAATTGAAATCAGCAGTTTAATGGAGCCAAATCTTGAATTGGGGGGGGGGGTGGAAATCACTTAAACTGTGGCCCTCAAAATAGATTCTCTCCCATTTCCTAAAATATAATCTTAAGGATTTTTGTGCACTGAGACAGAAAAGGAGACCACTCACCCAGTCCATCCTTCTTCGCCCTTCCAGGGACTCAGAATCCTGCCCACAACTCCTAGAATCTGGGGTCTCTTGATTCGATTCCCAAGAGAAACCTTCACATAAATGCTCATATCTCCTGGGGAAACATGTAGACAGCACGAGGATGCTGATGCTTGATTCAGAAATATTTTAATTGCATTATTTTCACTTTTAATTTGAGTAACTTGAAGAGGGGACAATTGTAAGACCAAATTTGTAGTAAGGACCATGCCTTAGAATTAGCAGAGTATCTATAATAAAGGCAATAAATATGGCTGGCTGCCGTAAACCCTCTTAGATTACATTTCTCCTTTAAAGCAACTCGCAAATCAGAATGGGGCATTTTTCTCTTTTGGAGAACTGAAGGTTTCTTGCAGGGAGTTTTATTTAAACAAGAGAAGTGAATTAAGCAGTACAGGAGAAATCGCAAATTAAGTGAAGCCCTGAAATATGGCTCATCCAGAGGCTTAAAGCATAGCTATTGTTTGTTGGGGTTTGGGTTTCCGTCTTTTAGTGTTTATCATAGAAGCTGCTCATACTTTGTTTGGAAAGAATTAGAAATAGAGGGTGGAACTTAAATTCCTAAAGGGGTCCAAAGTTTCAACCCTGTCTCATCTGACTCAAGGCCAGGCTGTCCCACATGTAAGACAAACCACCACGACAGAATTTCCTTGGAACATCATGCGAGTGATTCTTTAGTTTGGTTGTGAAGATGGACAGCTTCCTACTGCCTTTAGTGGAGAAACCAATAATTGAGCTCTAATGTTGAAAGGGAATTTTTTTGCCCTTCTGACTTCTGTATACAGATTCTTCATGAAATTTTAATTAAGAATATTTTGCTTGGAATCTACATCAAGGAGTTGAAGGCTCTTCCCCAGATGCCCACATGACTATCTTCCAAGACCCTTCTCTCTATATTCTTCAAATTAAAAATCAATTCAGATTTGAGTTTGATTTTCATTACGTCTTACCCTTTATTTCTTCCCTCTACCTCAGCCCTTACTTCATACTACTACCAAATTCATCTTCCTAAAATGTCTCTTTCATTGTATCTCTTTGCTGAAAGCATTGGGTGATCCTCGACTCTCCATGAAATCAAATCTGTTACCCTGGAATTGGAGGTCACCATAAGGCCCCATTCTACTCCAATGCATTTCATGGTGTGTCTCTGTGTACGCACCAAACACAGTGAGCATGCATTTTCTTACACCTCTGCTGTAGTCTGCACTTGAAACCTTCTCCCTCCTCTTCATCTTTACTCATTCAGTGCCACTGTATTCTTCTGAAAACCAGGTAAAATGCCAACACAGAAATATTCCTTGTCCTGCCTCGATGAGAACAGTACTTCCTTTTTAATAGCTCTTGAATTTATTTGCTCTCTGTTTCCTGCCTTTTATAAGATGTGTATATTTCTGGATTTTGTTTCTCAAACTTGATTAGAAAACACCATGTCTCCTAAATATGTGTACCCCTACACCCTGCCTTGCTTGGCACCTTACTTACACATTATAGGCACGCCGCAAATATCTGTTATTCGCTCCTAAAAGTGAGATGATGATCTTTGTAACAAACGTGAGGTGTCAAATAAGCCTGTCTGTGGAGGCTCAGCATTTGTGTCAGATTGCTTTCCTTTAAGGATTCAGGCTGTTGTATTCCAAGGTCTGAAATATTCATGAGAGAGTAGGAAACATATTTGGAAGAAGGAATCACTGTATCTGGAAATGAGGAGAGAGGTGCCACAGCTACTTCCTCTTCGGCTATGCTGGGCAGGGTGTGCGTAGGGAATTTAAAAACCAGTATAAAGCCGAATAAGAATTGTTCTGCTTTTTGTTATCACAAAACACTGTCAGTTCTAAATAAGGTTAGTGATAAATTACTCTTTCTCCCAAAAAGTATTTTATTGCTGCGGTTACTGTTAAGTTTTAATAATACATGTGCGCTCCGAGTTAGCACCTTATAATTAATATCCATTTTATTTAAGAAACACTTGTCTCTTACATGGAAGTTAAGTCAGAGAAGTCCCAGTTATGCTGACGACACACACGGCCTTGGCTATTCACTTAAGAATAAGTAATAACAGTTATGGAATCCTTTTGTTGCTTCGGGCACAGCTTGTGTCTCGAGCCCCTGTGGTACTATATTTTCCGACATTCTAATCATAGCAGATTCCAAATAAATAACGAGAGCATGGTGATTGCAAAGACCAAGAAACAGACCTTGAATTACATCAGTGCTGTCATTCTATGGTTTTTATTTGTGTTTAACGTTTGGATACTGCAAGGTACATGGTTTTGTTTGGTGAGTTTACATTTTAGTGTATACGTGAAAAATATTCATTCCATTTCATGATTATCACTGGAACCAATTTTGTCATATAGAGGAATAATGGATGTTAAAAGTGATTTACCCTATCATATACACTAGGGGTTCCTCCTGTGTGCCTGAGGAGTGTTTGCTTTACTTAAGAACACTTTCCTAAGAGGTCCCTGGAGAAGGTGCTACTCAAACATCACCTTATTAGAGAGACTCCCTGACCAATCATCCCTCCCCAGCTCTACTCTCCTATCCTTCCTTCCATCATTTGTTTTTCTTCAAAGCACCTATCACTACCTGATGTTTTATAAATGGCATGTGTACTTGAGTGCATGTGTGTTTATTTACTTAATTGGTATCTGTTTCCCTTAGTCTCTGAGATCCATGGGATCAGGCAATCTACTTTATCAATGCTGTATCCTAGGTTGTAAACCTAGAGCATAGTCTGGTATGTAATTGATGCTCCATAAATATTTGTTGAATGAATGAATGAGAGAAATGCCATAATATATCTTCCATAGGACTTTTATCTGTTCTCTTCTCTCTGGATCCTCTCTGAAGTGGGGAGAATGAAGCAGATCTTCAAATGGGTTACAGAAGTATCTTTTTGCCTAACCTAAAAATTGTGGCTCTCTTGAAATATATGGAAAATTGCCGCTTTATCAGTTCAGCCTGAAAACGTAAGTCCAAAGGTGATCACGTAATAAAAATTACCATATTTTGAGCATTTATTGTGGTTAGTCCCTTTAATCTATATCATATCAATGAATTCCCCAAAGAAGCCATTTGATAGATGAGAAAATGACAGCTTCTCACACTAGAACATGCCCAGGGTCCTGAAGCTAGCAAGCACCTGCGCTTAGATTTGAACCCAGGTCTTAACCGTTAGGTACTCCTGATGCTCTGTGGCCTCCTTTTAGTGAGTCGTGGTGTGGGGGATACAAAGTAAGCAATCCCTCAGCACTTCCTGTGAAATGGAAGAGAAGGCAGAGGAGTTCTGACCAGCTGAGGAGATGCTTGGCTTCTTGCAAACCTGAAAGAATGCCATATGCAGGGAAGCATCACGGGTGTGATTCCCAGGGGCTGCCTTGTCCCTGGGACATGGATGGGGAGGGAAGGCCAGCTGGGGCCTGTGAGGCCAAGACCGTTGTGGAAGCCTCTCCTTTTCTCAGTCTCTGCTGTTTTGGCACCTGCTCCTGCCAGTATATGTGGCCAGGAAGTGCTAGATGTCAGCGCACAGCTGTCAAGTAGGGCGGAAGAGAGAAGCAAAAGAAATAGCATTGGGGAGCTGGGGAGCTAAATGCAAGGCTTCAGAGGGAGAGGAAAACAGAGTGGGAAGGAAATGTGCTTTAGTTCATAGGGTCAGCTGTACATAAGGAGGTGGAGACAGTTTCCTATGTCTGCCCCTGCAAAGGTATTCATTATTTGTTATTTTCTGACTCATTCATTGGAGCACCCATCCTAGAAAACCACTCTAAAAAAATAGAAAATTCACAGATATTTTAGAGACTTGGGGTCAATTTTTTTAATGCACACATTTTTATGTGAAAGTTTAAATTTCTAATAGCAAAGTTATAACAGCATTAAGGAAATAAATCCAGCAGCTCCCTAAATTTCACAGTGTTAAAAAATATATTTTTAATTTTTTTTTTGGGGGGGTGGGTTTCCTTTCCAGGTCAAGTGCACATGCATGCACATTTTTACTGTGGCATAAGCCCATATCTTTAAAGTGCTAGAATCTATTTCCACCAGGGCAAGGCAGTGCCAGGGGCAGGAGAAGTGAAGGCAATGTCAGTGCCTCCTGATAGATTCAGACACTTAAGGAGAGGTCCTCCCTAAACCAGAGATGAAGCTTGAGGGATAAACATGAGTGAGATGTCAGGGGATATGCTAAGGACATGAGATGAAACGTTCCTAAAAGACTTGGTAAAATGTTCAACAGACATAGGCGAGGAAAGAGAAAAATGAGGAAAGAGGAAGATATTAGTGGGAATTAATGAAAGGAGATTGACCTGCATCTCCCTGACATTCAGTTAAGTTTGCCAGAACCTATCCCTGAACCGTTTCTCCATGAAATCTAGAATTTCTGTCATTTTTCTACAGAGTAATAAGAAGACTGCAGAAAGGTTGATCTGAAATATTCTCAAAGACAGGCTGGGGTATACATATGAGTTTGAATGTTGCAGAAATTGGTCTGTCGTTAATAATGATTTAGGAGAAGCTGACATGCCATTTCTCAGGCTGATTTAGGCCCCTGGGAGGCTGGGAGAGATGGAGTATAAAACAAAACCTGTAAACTGTCAAAAGGAAGAACTCACAGAAAAGAGAGCCGACCGTGTCCTTTAAACAACGAGATAACCGGAAGTCTAACATTTGGGGAACTTTTGATCATGTTGGGTGTTTTCGGTCCTCAAATCATTTCACTGTTTACAACTCAGCACCATGCATTGAAATATCCATTCAGCTCACACGGAACTGTGTGCTTTGGACAGCAGACTGTACCCTCGTGCAAGTCATGAAGGAGTTAGGGCAGGGCCATACTGAGAGACGCCATGCTGAAAACAATGGCTCATCTCATTGGTGGCATTGGGTTGATAAAGAGGTAACATAACATATGGATATTGAAGAAAAAGTTTATAGCAGCCATACCTGGTGGCACTAAATGGCTATTTTCTTTTCATGTCTAATTAAGAACCTAAAATAACCTGCATGATACATTCCTAGATGGAGAGCAGTCCAAAGCCTGGGTGAATCACTGTGATGCCTTCCAGTTTCTGATGGTCTGTTTCTAATAAACCTATAATAGAATCACGATTTTAAATCCGCCAGAGGTTTGGGTGTCCTGCGGGATGGATGTAGAAAGCCCAGGCTCAGCTCTGTTCAGAAAGCTGAAGTATAGTGTAAAAAACAAATATATAATGAATGAAAAAAAAAAAAAACTGAAGTGGATGCTCGAGTCTTTCCCCACTGGCCTCCATCTATGCAAAGACAAGCAGAGGTGAGAAGCTGGCTGTCCAACAGCAGGGGATTATAGGGGATCATGAGTGTCTACAGTAGTAGTTCTCAAACCTTGCTGCACACTCGAATCTCTCAGAGAGTTTTAAAAGATCTCTATGCTGGGGCTGCAGGCTTATAAATTAAATCAGAAAATCTAAGGCTAGGGCTAAGGTATGCAAGTCTTTAAATTTTCTCCAGATGATTCTGATATGTAGCTATTTAATAAGGTGAGGTATAATAAATGCTGATAAAAATATGGATATGTTCTGGGAGTGCTTTAGAGAAAAGAGGAGATGCAGAGACTTCTTTGGGAGAAAAGAGAGAGTTCTAAGCAGAGGGGACAGCATAAGCAAAAATAGATAAGCAAGTGTGTAGCAGACTGCAAAGTTTATTTTGGTTGTAGTCTGAAAGCATAAAGGAACAGTGAAAGAGAAAGCAGAGAGGTATCAGAATTTAATCTAAAGAGGTTTGGATGCCGGGCTGATGACATTTCTATATGGAGCTTAGAAGGCAAAGGTAATCATTGGAGAAAGAAGTTGTTTTTTTTGTTTTTTTTTTTTTTGTTTGTTTGTTTTTAATGAACATAGCGCTCATGTACTATAAATCTGTATCAAGTTACAAGGCTAATATTACTTTAAAATGATGTTTCCCTACTTTAGTCATTACCTTACTCTCTCCATGATTTTTGTGTATTCTTTCTTAATAATTTTCTTTAAGTGGACTTATTTGTTTTTATTTAAATATTTCTCTATTTTTACCTACCCAAAGAATATTTTGTATAATTTCCTCAACTGAAAATGGGTATCATTTTTCATAAATAGACGTTCACCCTTAAAAATAAATACCATAAAAATGAAACAAAGTAATTTCTTATTAGAGCCACTCACCTGCCAAAGATTCTTTGCTAAAAGGGGAGATTTGCAAGAGGGTGTTAAAGACACAGCCGCCCTGAGCAGGGTGCTGGCGGTGAGGATGGAGAAGACGGAAGAGAAATGAGACAGCTCAGAGAAGACATGCCCAGACCTTAGCCAGTGGCCCCTCGTGGGGGGCTCTACATGGGGGGCTGTGGGCATTTTGCCAGTGTCGCCCCAGAGAGTGCAGCCACAGACTGCCACAAGTCAGCTAGAGTGCTAAAATTCCTGCAAGGGATATGGCTGCACAGCAGGGTAAAATCACAACAGCCCATGTTTGAAGGTGCTATCAGATCTCATCATCTCCTCTTATTCCGCAGAAAAGGGCAGCTCCTGGTGGTTTGATAACCCCAGGAAGAAAGTGCTCACTCTCAAAGTGAATGAATTTAACTGGTAACTTATAATGTAACTACATATGCTTCGATTGTAGTATCAAATGACTTGAGGATTTGGAATTAGTGTGTGCCTGACTACTGTTGTTTTTTTTTCAAAACAGTAATTAATTTTTTTTTTTAATTTTTAAAGACACTCTAGATTATATAAATGTTACATAAAAAATATAAAGAATTCCCATGTGTCCCTCTCCCTCCCCCTCTCATACTTTCTCACATCAACAACATCCCTCATTAGTGTGGTACATTTGTTACAATTGATGAACCCATATTAAAGCGTTGCTACGAACCATGGACTGCAGTTTACATTATCGTTTACATCCTGTCCCGCACCATTTTGTAAGTTTTGACAAAATATACAATGGCCTGTATCCATCACTGCAATGTCATGCAGGACAAATCCAATGTCCCGAATATGTCCCCATATTATACCTATTCTTCCCTCTCCCATCCCTCAGCACCTCTGGTGACCACTGCCCTTATATCAATGGAAACCGTTCTTCCATTGCTAGAATAATAGTAAGTCTGTAGTGGAATAATAGTATGTCTGCTTTGGTCCATTGTTCATTCCCCGATATGGTCCATTTTACTCTGGTGACGGTTTGGTAGGTTTGAGACAACGAGAAGACCGTGTAGCTGTGTGCGCCTGGGTGTCGTGTTATGTTTGCTAAGCACCATGGTACATGGGGGCTTTCCAAAGTAGAGCTTCAAAACGACTAGGTACAAATCATAAAAGAAATAAGCCTGTAGTCATCAGCCACAATTATGACCCTGTCTTTAAGGGCAACGACCAACTGAGAAGGAAATTCCATTCTCTCTAACCCCCAGGAGCTCTCTTAAAGCCTGCGAGAGGCATGATGACGTCTGTGCCTTGAGGTATGTGCTGCTTTGTTTCTGTAGACTGTGAGTGAGAACCCATCCCAAGCCTTCCTACGGTTGGCGTGACTACGGCATTTCACTGATAAGTAGGTCTTGCTTATGACGACAGGTTGGTCGAGAATTATTAAACTCCAGTGGTGCTGGAACCAAATACGCTTTTGTTCATTTTCACTGACCCTTCTGTCCTGTTCACATCAACAGCCCTTACCTTTATCGGTTTATTTGCCTTAGCTGAACAGCAGGGAAAAGAAAGCCCATGCCTCTGTTTCTCCCCCATTAGCCACCCTAGCTGTGTGGAACTGACAAAAAGGCTTAGCAGTGCATCTGCTAAATATTAAAAGGTCGGCTGGTTACCAAGTATCCATTATGTTGCCAGGGTCTGTGCCAGTCATATCCTATACATTGAGATATGGCTTACAAGTCACCATACCTTTCTTGCTAGTTATTACCCCCATTTTACAGATGAGGAAACCGAGGCTCAAAGAGGCTATGGGACTAGCCAGACTTTTCAGAGCTATCCCGGGGAGCCTTTGACTGCAAAGCCTTCCCACACTGCCTCTAAATGGCCTCACCTGGTCTCATCTCCCCAGGTTATTTTGGTTCCATGAGTTATGAGTGCCCTGCAGCCTCACTGCAGGGATGGGTGTGATAATCTCCACAAAGCAGAACAGGCATGTGGCTGCTACTGCTGCCCCAAATCAGCTGGCACGCAGGGCTGGCTGTGTGTCATAGCTAAGAAAACCTAACTGCTATAACAAGTAGACCCAAACAAATGGCTCAACACCACAAAATTCTATTTTATCTTATTTTTATTAGAGCAGTTGTAGGTTTATGGAAAAATCATGTAGAAAGCAGAGAGTTTCCATATACCTCCCTCTCACAAACACTGAGTTCCCTATTATTAACATTTTACATTAGCGTGCTACTTTGGTTACAAATGATGAAACACGGTTATTATAATCATACTATTAACTTTAGCCTGCTGTTTACATTAGGGTTCATTCTTTGTGTTTTACAGTTCTCTGTTGTTGTTTTTTTAGGTGTGTGGTAACTTTATTACAACCTGAAACTTCCCTGTTTATCCCTTTTCAAATATACATTTCAGTGGTAAGTCCATTCACACAGTTGTGCTTCCATCACCATCATCCATTGCCAAAACGTTTCCGTCACCCCAAACAGAAACTCCATATTAATTAAACATTAACTCCCCATTCCCCTCTCCAGCCCAGCCCCTGGTAACCTATATTCTAGTTTCTGACTTTACGGATTTGCATATTCTGATTAATTCATACGTGAGATCATGCGGTATTTCTCCTTCTGTATCTGGCTGATCTCACTCAACATCATGTCTTCAAAGTTCCCTCATGTTACAGCATGTAGCAGACCTTCAGTATTTTGTAGGGCTGAATAATATTTCAGTATATGCATAAAACATATTTTGTTTATCCATTCATCTGGATGCTTAGGTTGCTTCCACCTTCTGGCAATTGTGAATAATGCCGCTATGAACATTGGTGTGCAAATATCTGTTTGAGTTCCTGCTTTCACTTATTTTGGGTATATACCAAGAAGTGGGATTGCCAAGTCATATGGTAATCCTATACTTGACTTTCTGAGGAATCATCAAACTGTTTTCCATATCCGCCGCACCATTCTACATGCCCACCAACAATGAATGGGTGTGCTTCTGTGTCCTCTCCAACTCTGTAATTTTCTGTTTGGATGAGATGGTATCTCATCGTGGCTTTGATTTGCATTTCCCTAGTGCCTAATGTCATTGAGTACTTTTTCATGTATTTATTGGCCATTTGTATATCTTCTTTGGAGGAAAGAAGTGAATTTCAGGGACTGAGGCTGGTTGTGGCTCTGTAATCTTCCAAGTTCGCCATTGCCATCTCCATTCCTGCCAGCCACAAGGGAAAAGGGACTGAAGGAATATGCCCAAGAGAGTTTTATGGACCAAGCCTGGAAGAGGCTCACATTGTTTTCATGGTCATCTCCATGGCCAGAGCTCAGGCACATGACTGCACCTAATTGCATGGGAGGCTGTGAAATATCGTGGTCAGGTGCAAAAGAAGATGAGGCAATGCATTTTAGAGAGCACCCGTGTCAGGGAAGCAGAGTGCAGAGGAAAGTGTGCAATGGGTCATCGTTGCTTTTTTTGTTTTGTTTTTAGGAGGCACTGGGTATTGAACCCAGAACCTCGTACGTGGGAGGCAAGCGCGCCACCACTGAGCTACATCCGCTCCCCGGGTCATCATTTCTGACGATCCATTGCTCGAGCCACTTGACAGGTTAATAAACCAGCCTGACCCTCCGTTTCTCACCTGAAAATCAGAATCAATGGTCCTCTATTGCTTTCTACTCCACAGTGTTTCCCCCCCACACACAGATGAATAAATATATACATTTCTCAATTAAATGTACTGGATACATACAAATTTTTTTTTGAATCAAGCAATATGTTACACAATATATTTGGTTCATAGTAGCACATTCATACAGTATTTGTCCTTTTGTGTCTGGCTTGCTTTGCTCAACATAATGTCCTCCGGGTTCATCCATGTTGCCATATGCTTTACGACTTCATTTCTTCTTACAGCTGCATAATATTCCATCGTGTGAATAGTCCACAGTTTGTTTATCCAGTCATCTGTTGATGGACACCTGGGTTGTTTCCAACTTTTGGCAATGGTGAATAATGTGGCTATGAACATTGGTGTGCAGATGTCTGTTCGTGTCACTGCTCTCAGTTCTTCTGGGTATATACCCAGTAGTGGTATTGCAAGGTCACGTGGCAAGTCTATATTCAACTTCTTTAGGAACTGCCAAACAGTCCTCCACAGTGGCTGTACTATTCTGCATCCACAGTGTTTTTTAAGTTCTAATTTGGAGTGAAATAAGGTGGGTGGACAAGTTGCTTTACAAACTTAGGAAAATATACAAAGACCTAGAGTGAGAGATGGAATCTAAGTTCAATTTCTTTTTTCTCCCACTTTTTTTTCCCCCTGCCATGCTATGCATGACTCACTCATTTGAGCATTCTGAGCTGGAAAGCGTCTTTCTGATAAATTAGGAGTAAAAGCGCTTACCTCACCTATCCAGGAAGTATAAAATCCAGTAGGTAATTGAAAAGTGTTTTTGGAAAGCATTACACGTGAAAGAGATTTTTAATATAGACAGGGTCTTCTTTAGGGCCCATTGCCTAGAGAGTACTTTCCAAACCCTCAGCTAGCACTGTTCTCCCCTGCTGGCTGAAATAGAGCAGTTAAGAATGAAAATAGTAGGTTTTGTCAACGAACAGAAATAGGTACTGATGCTCCATGTGCCATAAACCACGAGTGACTGTAAAATCCCCCAGGCAACAGCCTGAATAACCTCCATGTTTGAAATTCCCAGCATGCCAGGTAAATAATTGGCACCCAATTGCTACTGATTGAATTACCATTCAGTTTTAAAATATGTTCTGGCCAAAGACAGAAGTGACAAGGGGGCTGGCACAACTCTAGTGACTGACTCCCCTGGGGCATAATGTGGACATCTCCCTGGCTCTCCTTGAGAGTAGGGTTCTCCTCTAAGTTTATCTGGAGTGATCCCATTCCAGCCTCTTAATTTGCTAAGTCACTTCTCTGAATTGATGGTGTTAGTCATGTAAATAGACTCATGCTTTCTTTCAGACCTTGAGTATTCCAGAATTAGAGTGATTCATTAAGTTATTTTCCTTCCTCTCTCTTTTTTATTCTTGCTGGACTCTCTTGAAACTTCTTAACTGCAGCGGAGGTACTCGTTACCTTCCTGGTTGCTTCTGAGCCGCATTTCACAGAGGGGTGATTGTCTGGCCTGGCTTTTCATTCATTTCTGGGCTTACCCAGCTCTCAATCGACAGGCGAGTGGGATGACTCACTCTTTTGTTTTCTGGGTTGTAGGTGAGGCCATATCGGCCTTTTCAAGCTTTAATAAGTAAATAACAAGAGACATTAGAGAAAATCAAGGAAGACTAGCTGTCTTTGGTTCTGGAATGATTGCTGAGGTGCTTTGTACTACTGCCTATCAAATTTAGGCTGATCTTGCCTTTATTCACCCACCCAACAACTAGCAGAGTATCGTTCTATAAATGACACTTTCAGTAAAAAAGACAGTGCCGACAAAGTACCCGATTAGGTAGCCACGTGCCTCAAACTTTAATATGTATAAGAATCTCCTGGGATCTTCTTAAAATGCAGATTCTGGGGCAGTAGATACAGGGTGGAGCGTGAGGTTTGGCTCCCGGGGATGCTGATGCTCCTAGCCCAGGTAGCACACCTGCAGAGGAAGAGTTGCTGAGGCAGGTTCCCTCCTTACCAAGGCCTCTTTCTTTATAGAAAGCCTTTTCTTACGGTGTGATTTCTGTGACATGGAATAATAACCAGACTGCATTTGTGGAAATAGATGAAAACTTGCAATCAGGGGGAAAGTGGCATCTTTTATTTTTTCGATGCACAGTGTTTGACGAATTGCCTCCTCTGGGTCATTGTGAGTTTGCATAATTTAGGCAGATCCAGTTCTAAGATTGCATGAGCTCTGACAATGGACGGGAAGATACCAGATCCCATTCCCTCTGAGCGTTGACGTGGACACGACTGTAACAAATTACCCGACAGAAGGGATGTTTAACTGTAAGAGCAGAGCTAATAAGGGTCAGAGCTGGGATCAGATGCTAACTTGCATAGTGAGTTGAAAGTATGGGGATATCCAACGATAAACATTTGTTAGGTAACGTCACAAATGTTTTTGTGTTAGAAAGGAGAGGTAGAACAGACTATCTGCTTGTATATTAATGATAGTGTATGGTGCTTACTGGGGGCAAGCACTTTGCATGTATTTACTCATCTCATCCTCACAACAACCCTAAGAAGTAGGTACTATTATTGTCTCCACTTTATAGATGAGGAAACTGAGGCACAGAAAGGTTAAGTACATTCTCTGATCAGCAGAGCTTAGATTTTACCACGCTCTTACCATGCTTTTCCTGGACTGACTCACAGCAAGAAAATGTGAGTTCAAGTTCAGATTCTGCCATGTGCATTTGTCCATGAAAAAGTCCTGTAGTCTGTCTCTTTGCCTCAGTTCCATCATCTGTCAAATGGGCCTAATGATGTCCCAGCACCCTTTCAGGATTGTTGGGAAGTTGAAATAAAATGATTCATGTGAAAGTTTTACAAATTATATAAAACTGTACAGAGGAGTAGTCAATGATTAGATAGAAGCACACAGTGTTTTTAATTACCATTGGGATAATTTGACTAGTCTTGTACAAATAACGTACTAACTTTTTGTCTATTTCTGTTTTTTCTGCTTCTTAAGGAATAATTAGCTTTTCCTGGTCACTTAAATGAAACAACACCACCAACAAAAACTTCTTTTTGGATTTGCTTTCTTTAGGGTTCCTGAAAATAGAATATTCCTGAGAGGCAAAACAACAACAACAACAAAAAAAAAAAACTGAAAGACCGATCAGCTGATTTCATTCATTCTTATTTGGTGAAAGATTATTCACTTCTCTGAAGTGTTAGCCTATCTGGATTGAAATGATTTTTTAACACCTCCTGCATTTAACTCTTCATTTGGAAAGGTGTTTCATGATGAAATGAATTTCACCATAGAATTTTGCTTTCAGATTTAGTCTCCAGTTTTTCTTCTCGTCCTTGTCTCATCCCAGCATATTTTCCATTCTGCAAAAGGCCTCATTTTTATTACTAGAGTTTTCATCTTCCAGCTACACACATTTTTCTCCCACAAAATTTTTGCAGGAGATGGTGTAGGTTGCCTCCTAATTGTATTACTCCATCCTTACTCTCCCCAAGAGTTCAGGGGATTCCAGAATATGGAATTGGGTGGGGAAAGGATCGCCAGTGTTTTTGTGTTGCTGAGGCCAGAATTTCTATGTCTGGATGCATGTGGTAGAGGAACCTCCTGCTTATAGAGTAATTTTATATTCTTTTTTGTCAGAGAGCCATGTTGTAAAGCAAGTAGATTATAAAGCAGAAACTTACTCTATCCCCTTTCATTTAACCAGGTCAGAATTTTCTTCCTTTCTGACCAAAGACCATGGAATTTCTTTCAGAGATATGATTCACACTTTTAAGTAAACTATCAAGTTCAAAACAGAACAAACATGGAGTGGATTTTATGTGTGCAAATAGGTGACATTTTAAAGCTGATTTAATAAAAGGAAAGCCATCAGACAATTATACCATTTTCCTTTAACTGCCACTTCTGAGATAGGGTTCATTTAGATTTTTGAAGTGAACAATGTAAGAAAGTCTAGTAGTTACCACATGTCTGTATTATCCAGATGCAGTACGTTCTCTGGTATTATTCTAGAGCAAACATTGGTAAAGAAGGAGGATCCGTGAGGACTACTATCTTCCAACGTGTCTAGGTGTCTATTTCTGGTGTCAAAAATTTGAGACAGTATAGCCTAGTAGTGAAACATCCATATCTGAGGTCAGGGACCACGCTGTTCTCCTCTTGCCCTTTCCATTTCCTAGCTGTGTGTTCTTCAGGTCGTGACCTATTTTGCTTAAGCCTCAGTTTCCTCATCCTTAAAATGGAGATTATAGTGGTATCTATCTGAGGGGGTTGTGGTGAGGCTTATACGAACACGGAGGATGACAGTGGGAAATAGTTTCTAAAATTCAAACTTAATAATATAGGAGTTACTTTTGAGATAGTGCTATCTCACCTATTATTAATCCATGTGGGATCTTTAGCTCCAAAAATTTTCCTAGATTTTTGAAATATTTCAAAGCCATCCTGAATGGATTATAAGCGCCTTTCAAACCAGTCAGTAAAAATACTCATCCCAGAGGTGTGAACTTCACTGTGAATTCCCCTCATCTTCCTCAAACGACACACACACACACACACACACACACACACACACACGGCCTGACATTGGCCATTGTTTAGGGGGAGGGTCATTTGGAGTCAAGAGGGTGATTCCTCTTTTTAAGTCCACATTTACAGAGATCTTCCCTAGACTTAATTCAAAGCCCACTGTTGTTTTCAGTTCATTTAGTTGCTACATGCTTATTTAAAGAAAATTGGAAAATTTCTAATGAATGAAATGATGAAAAAAAAATACCACTCAGACTGTAACATAGTGAATGTGATTAATCCCACTGAATTATGCTTGGGAGTGGTTGAAGTAGGGAAGTTTATGTTATAGGTATGTTCCCACAATAAAAGAAAGAAAGAAAGAAAAAAAGAGAGAGAGAGAAAGAAAGAGAGAAAGAGAGAAAGAAAGAAAGAGCAACCAAAGAGATAATGACAATTAAAGGCAATACCTGATCCTGGATGGGATCTAACAAAAGAAGAGAGAAGTCTCAAAAGGACATTATTGGGACATATGGAAAAAATGGGATATGGACTAAGCTTGATAGCAATATTAAATTTGTTGAATTTTGGTAACTGACTAGTTATCCTTGTTCTTAGGAAATGTACATGGCAGTATTAAGAGCTCAAGGAGCTTTATTTATACAACCTACTCTCAAGTGTTCAAGAAATGTATTGATACATAGATTCATAGACAGATATACAGATAGATGCCTAGATAGATGGATGGATTAATGGAATGATGGATAGATAGTGAGAATGATATGGCAAATATGGCAAAATGTTAAAACTGGTGAGTCTGGATATCTGGGAGGATGGAGTCTGTGGAAGTTCTCCATATGGGATTATATTATTTTGTCCTGCAGTTTGCAAGTATTTTGAAATAAAAAGTTAAAACACACACACATACACACACACACACAACAAATATACAACTCAAAATTTCATTTCACATACTCAAATGCTGCTAATATTTTGGTGATTTTTATGTCTTTAGATATTGTGTTGTTGTAGTTGTAATCATACCGTACAGGTGATTTTACATTTTCCCTTTTCACTCTACTAAAGAAACATTTTCAAGCATTATTACAAAGTCTTTATAAACTTCATGTTAATGGGTGTGTAATATCACATCAAGTGCGTGTGTTACCATATGTCTAGCAAACTCTGAAGAGTAAAACATTACATCTTCCAGTTCTTTGCTATCATAAATGCGGCTGCCACGAACATATTTGTACTCACAAAAACTGCAGTGCTTACGACTGGGGTTACACCAGCCCTGCATGTGCCATTTCTGTACAAATCTGGAAATTGGTTGATCCAGCTATCATCAATTTCTTACACTGCATTTCCTGATTCTCTTAGATTCCTCCAGCCCAAGATCAAAGCCCAGAGTTGTCCTCTGACATTTCTTGCTGTTTTAAGCCTGGAGGGCCAAGGAGGTGAAGAAGGAGCCAG
Organism: Tolypeutes matacus; assembly: GCA_026826555.1. Classification (NCBI taxonomy): domain Eukaryota; kingdom Metazoa; phylum Chordata; class Mammalia; order Cingulata; family Chlamyphoridae; genus Tolypeutes; species Tolypeutes matacus. Next base: position 10,688,696 of record JAKSZT010054202.1, read on the forward strand.
AATGGAGAATGGTTACTCAGCCTCGTGCTTAGACAACTTGCACAATTAGCTGTGTTTTTGAAATTACAGGTTCTGTTCTCCATGACTCCTCTGAAACTTCCAGTAATCATCCAAGGGTCCTGAGGTTTCTCTGAGAAATGCTGTTACTCTTTGTATTTCACCCCAACATCACTTATCTGTTCAGGAAAAACAGTCAGATTAATTTTGTCATTGAATTATGCATTTCAGATATTTTCATGAAAGTCCTCCTTTATCATTCTCTTGAATTAGAGAATTGTCATTTCCTCTAGCTATTAATGCTAGCCTTCCATCTGTTTTTCTTTTCCTCAACTGTTATAGTCAGTTCATTTACTGTCCTTAGACTCTCTGCCATGCCCCACATTCTGGGATTTGGAGAATTTAATACAAGAAAACTATTCTAGTTGGGTATGAACGATACCCATCCAATAAACCCTCCTATGAGCAAAACCTCTTGTTGAACTATTGAAATTACTATTAATTAATACTGATTAAAAATAGCTTCTACCATCATGTCTCTTAAAAGGCCTCTATTTTTCCTTTAACTTCCTCCCACTCCTGGTCATCCTAGCTCCTCCTCTGCAATCTCTCTACAGTCCAGGTCCTCTGAAATCTCTATCCCCTGCTCTATGTCTTATGACAGATAGCTAGACAGATGGACAGAAAGACACACCACATAGTTTAACACCACCACTGTCTAATTCAAACTGGATTGAGTCTGCAACTATAGATTACTTGGGAACAGTGTGGCTACTTTTGTGGTGAGGCTTCTCTTGATCCCTACCACTGTCCCCTTGATCATACCCAACCCTGTTCTTGTAGTGGACAGTCTTTCCTCAGATTGGTGGCAGGATGGTGAGGCCAGGTGACATCTCTGTTATTTTGGGGAAAGCCTGAAACTGGTCCATTTCTTCCCCTGTTGCTACTTCTTTGAATTTGGTTCACAAGGACTATGACATCAAATAGAGCATAAGAGGATGGATGTGGTGGTGGGGAGGGGGTGTCTCTTATTGAAGGGGGCTATTGTCTAAGAAGGAAGAAACTGAACACTTGGGCAGGAGGGGGACCCGGTCCCTGAGCTGGCTCTGCCACTCTGTACTTTCGGTGTTGTATTAGTCAGCCACAGGGGTGCTGGTGCAAAGTGCCAGAAATCTGTTGGCTTTTATAAAGGGCATTTATTTGGGGTAGAAGCTTACAGTCATAAGGCCCTAAAGCTTAAGTTACTTCCCTCGCCAAAGTCTGTTGCCACGTGTTGGAGCAAGATGGCAGGTGATGTCTGCAAGCGTTCAGCCTTCCTCTTCCTCTTAAGGCTCTGTGGTCCCAGCTTCTTCCAATCTCAGCTGTAGGCTAGGCTAAGTCTCATCTCTCTCCCAAGGCTCGTTTCTCTCTGGGCTCAGCTGCAGCTGTAGGCTATCAGGCTCATTCTCTTCCCAGGGCCTCAGCTGTGTCTACGGAGCCATCTCTATTCCTCTGTGTTCTTCTCCTGTATATTTACTTCTCAAGGCTCCAGCATCAAAAACTCAACTCCCTGCTCTGCTGGGTTGTTTTCTATGTGAGTTCCCTCCCACCAAGGGGGCAGGGACTCAAAGTCCTAAAAATCAAAGTCTTAATCAAAGGCTTTACTTAATCAACTAAAAGTGAAACTTCTGAATTTAAGACAATTCAATATACCCAGAGGAACAGACCAGCTTACAAACAAAATCCAGTATCGATTTTTGGGATTCATAAATAATATCAAACTGCTACAGGTAACAAGGCCAGAAGAGAGAACCAGATTCGGGCCCTCCAAGGATTCTATTCCAGTGACACCAGTAAAGAACCTCTTCCAAGTCTTTTCCCTTTTAGAAAGGATCTTTTGGCTTGACTGAATTCTATCTTTGAGAAAGGTGCACATTTAATGGTAATATCTGTGTACCAAAGTTAAGTATGGTATTCACTTCTGTCCAGTAATTTTTGGAACTAATTTTGCTGTTTGCCTTGTTGAAAGTTCCCATTGATTGCACTTTCAGCCCCTACCACAATATACCAACGCTTTTTCTTTTCACTGTTTGCATTTCTAGTAAAACTCTTGTATGCCTCTATATCTAATTGTCAAAAGAATGCAAATTTTATTAATTGCTTTTAAAATATTGAAAATTGCATAAACTTTTTAATTTAAAGTAATCACGCCTAAATTGTGTTTAACTAAAAGGACCTGTGTATTAATTGCACCTTGTGTTTTTCTTTATTAGGCAATTCTGTATCAGTGCTAATCTGAAATGCCTTGCGTCTTTCAGCACTGAGGACGTTTTCCATGGACTGTGCTGATTTAGAATAGTAGGTGTATCTAGCTTTCCCAAAGTAAGGGATCAATTCTCAGCATGACGGTTTTAGTCTTCTCTCTGAACTCATAAAGTAGAAATGATTATGACTCTAAGTTAATTGCATCACTCAAACCAGAAAGCTGTATTCACTCTTGCTTCCTTGCTCCCCATCATTCAGTTCCACTTTTATTCAACCAAAGAACCATTCTTACCTCCTAAATATTTATTGGAGTCCATATATTCTCCTCTAGTTCAGTCTCTTGCCGTGTCTTGCTTGGACTATCACTATAGGCTTTGACCTGGTCTCCTGGCCAATAGAGCTGCGCCTCTTAAATTCAGCCAAAAGGTTCTCTCTATGAACATATCCAAACATGTAACTCATGCTTAAAATCCATCAGGAGATATTCATCACCTTCAGATTAAATCCCATATTACTAAATGGGGTGCAGAAATCTTCCTGGGCTTTAGGACTTCTCATTTTTCCATTCTCATCCCCTGCCTCTTTCCATTTGAACTTGACACCACAGGACCACCAAATTGTGCATGGTACTTCACTGTTCCTCACTTACATGTTTTGGCTATGGTTTTGGTTGTGATCTTTTGTACTTTTTCATATCCTGAGTCTAATCCTTTTGCACCCTTCAGCAGTCAGCTTGGTCTATTACCTCTTCCAGAAATTTTGAGCAAAGTGTTTCCCTGACACTGTTAAGGATGTCACTATTGTTCTATTGATGATGTCCATTCATGAGTTTGCCTCCTCTCACTGCCACCACTAGCTCTAACTTCTCTAAGGGAAGAAAGTGTGACCTATTTATCTTTTTAGGCCCAGGACCTTGCATGATGATGTAATGCCAGGCTACCAGGTTTCAATCAGTGAAACTGAAGATTTTCACTGAAGAAATATCTTTGCTTTAGTTCCCTAGAAGCAGACCCTGAGCTAAACATTCACATGAAATTGATTTATTAGGAAGCCATCTTAGGAAAAACTGGCAGGGGGATGGGGAAGTAGGACAGTGGAGTGAAGAGGAAGAAAAAGTATGGTTGTGCTATCAAAAGCTTCCCATGGAGAGTAACTTTGACTCAGATTCTGCAGGAGAATCCTGGAGATAGTTTGGGTTCCACTTCTGGGGTGTTTCTACCAGGAGTGAGGGAGCTGAGACATTGATACCCTATCACCATTGGCTTAGGGCTGCCTTCCCCTCAAAACTGTAAACTCCCAGTCACGTGCCTCCCTATGCATTGAGCACACATAAGCATCATCTAGAGAGCTTGTTAACATTTAGACAGCTGGACCCCACCCCTAGAGTTTCTGATCCACTAAGTCTTGGGTAGGGACCAAGAATTTTTATTTCCAGCAAATTCATAGGTGATACTGATGCTATTGATCTGCACAAGACACTTTGAGAGCCACTGGTTTAAACGAAGTGGATTACAGCAGTCCTTCAGTAGAGGCATGGGTGAAGGCTGGTGGGAAAATCATCAAGGGATCCGAGGAAATGTGTGTAGAGCACTGGCAATTGTCTACTTTTGGGAACTGGGGCCCTGGCTAATACCGAAGAGGATTTGAGCTGCCCAGAGCAGACTGCTGCTGACCCCATTTCTAATCCAAAGCCAGATCCCAATTTGAAGGACTGACTCATCTGAAGATTAACTTCTGAATCAAACTTTACTTTGCTGTGATGGAAAAATCACTTTCACTAAACTGTTTCTTCTTATCATCTTTGTTCTTCTCTGGCAGTTCTGCCAAAAACGCTTACTGAAGGCACCATTGCTTTGTCTTGTTGACTTGTTTTTCTTCACAGCTGACTCCTGTGGGTGTTCTCTTTTATTATAATCTACCAAAGTGAACTTCAAAATGATGTTACTTGTTGGAAAAGAGTGAAGTTCAGTATCGACAAGTATAGAAAGGACAGTCAAGGCAACACATCATAAGAATACAATGTAGGAAATAATCAGACATTAAAATTGGTTAAATGAGCTCAAAGTCATTCTTTGTGAATTAAATGAGGAACTTTTTGGCAATTGTGGAAGCTCTGGTCAAACCTTAAGTGTGCTTTTATTTTTCTAAAGGGGAGTTTCCTTCATTGGACTCATCCTGGTTATTTCAAAGCATTCGTGGAGCTCTCAAAGGCTTCTGATGTTCACAAGAGAAGCTCATGTACTAGAAAATCTGTCTCACTTGGCTCTTTGAAATAAATATGAGAGCTAAAAGTTTAGTGTTGTAATTAAATCTGACATCATTCTGGAATGTTTTGAAAAGGTAATAAATCTTTTACGAATTATGAAACAGTCCTTTCACTATATTCATTGTTCATGAATTCAAATCAATTTAACAGAAATGTACCGAGAACCTAGTCTGTGTAAAATCCTGGGAAGGGAGGCAGGGGAAGGAGAACCATGGAGAAAAGGGGATCTTCTTCCTTCAGAAACTTACTATGGGATGCTTTTGTGAGAGCACCAAGTATGATTTGGTTCCTAAATTCAGTCAGATATGTGGAATGTAGAGAGACTCCAGAGCAGAAAAGACTTTGAGAAAGAAAGAAGAATTTCTGTGAGGAAAGCTGAAGATAGACATTATTGATGGTGGAGAAGGAAAGGGCAGGAAAACATAACCATCTTCAAATTTATGGAAGTTTGTTATAAGACAGTGGTTTTTTCAGCCATGCTAAGGCAGAAGTATACATCAAAGAAAGTATCTGATAACAGAAAATGTTAAGGGTTAGTGGGATATTTAGGATTCACTTGAAAGAAAGGATATTAACATTTATCAAGTCCTTGCTACAGCCCAGATTTTACATCTATTATCTAAACCAATTCTCCCAACTACTTGGCAATAAATATTGCTATTTTTTTTTCAATAAACTTAAAATCTAGAATGATTTTATATATACAGAAAAGTTGAAGAGATAGAACACAGAGCTCCTGTGTAGCCCTCACCCAGTTTCCCCTATTGTTAGCATCTTTACCTTACTATGGCAAACTTGTCACAATTAAAGCACCAGTATTGATATATTACTATCAAACTCCAGATTTTATTTGGATCATATCGGTTTTTCCACTAATGTCCTTTTATTTTGAGGCTACCACATCACATTGAGTTGTCATGCCCTCCTTATCTCCTTCAGTCTGTGACAATTTCTTAGTCTTTCGTCCTTTTTTTTTTTTTTTTTTTTTAAGGCCTTGACAGTTTTGAGGAGTACTGGTCAGGTACTTTAATAGAAATATAGCAAGTATAATTTTCTTCAAAGATAGAGATTTTGGCTAAGGAAAGAGGTATCACTAGCAACTTTTGCCAGGAACCAGCACATAAAATTAACTATTTTGTAGTGATTCCTGGGCTCCTTGAATTTTGGCAAATTCTTCCTCTGTGATTTTCTTACTGTTAGTAAAGGCTTACTTTCAAGAAAAAAAAAAAAAAAATCCCCTGGGAGCTTTGATAAGAATGCTAACTCTCTAATTATTTTTTAAAGGATCACTAGCACTTGATGTTCAATAATTGGATTTAGTACATTTAAAATTATTAAAGATTCTAATTCTGTATTCTACTAAAATATCTGGTTATCATGCAAAGCTTCATATATCCATTAAGATTATGTCTGGGAAGCGGCGGTGGCTCAGTTGGTTGGGCCCCTGTTTACCATATGGAGGGCCCCGGGTTCGATTCCCTGGGCCTCCTGATGAAGGCAAGCCCGCCTGAGTGGCGCAGTGGGCTGACGGCCTGCGTGGTGCAGCAAGATGACACAGCAAGATGACGCAGCAAAGGGAGACAAGCAGATACAGAGAAATGCACAGCAAATGGACACAATGAGCAGAAGCAGGAAGGGAGGGATAAATAAATAAATAAAAATAAAATCTTAAAAATAAAATAAAATAAAAGATTATGCCTGACTGCAAGTAGACAGACCTAAAAATTCGGTCCCAAATATCACATGCAATAGGATGGGGCAAGAGCAGAATGGAGTACCAGCTACATTGTAAGGAGATTTTTCTGGAAGTACCACACAATATTTCCTCTTTATATCTCATTGGCCGAAACTTGGTCACATGAACACTCCTGGCTACCAATATCTTTATTGTATCTTTATTGTATGTACCTAGCAAAAATCAAATATCCCTTACCAAAGAAGAGGAGGAGACTGAAAACCGAGAGTTAAATAGCAGTCACTCCCACACTTAACATTGTCTTACAACTCCTTCTGCACATATACACAGAGATAATCGAAATACCCACAGTTTTCAGTGCACGGTCAATATTGAGTTGAATTAGTCATAATTCACAACCACTGCTAAGCTTGCTTTTAAACTATACATTAGTATTTAATGCCCTTGCAATCAATATTGTGTTCATTTGATTAATCCTACTGTATGCAGAAATCAACAGTGTTTTGGACCTCTTGTTAATTTTTGCATCAACAGTGTTTTGGGTATGTATTGTGAGAATTTTGATTTTCACCCATAATAAAAAAAAAAACAACAAAAACAAACAAACAAAAAAAAACAGTGTTTTGGACCTTTAGTTTTCAAATAGCTTCATGACGGGGGCATATCTGGGTTGCAGGAAAACCTTTAACAAATGGGCTTGCTCTCTTTTCATGCTAGGAATATGTTAAGCGGGTAAGTTGTATTTTTCCTGTATAAATGAACTCTGTTAAAATAATTGGAGAGATTTTGTTCTAAAGGATAGGAACTGAGAAAGGAGTAGACTCTTCCAAAGTGGTAGGAAGCAAGATGACTATGAAGGGCCCTGACAGTGGTTATTCACAGTCAGTTACCAAAGGGAGTGGTGGGACGTGAGGCTCGAGAAATTAGCTAGGGTAGGGTCAGGAACATTTGGGGCCATGGAATTACCTACAGATCATGGGGAATCATTGAAAGATTTATAAAAAGACTGTGACAAGATTATTTTTGCAATGGAAATGCAGTTGTTCTGCCCAGAAACATAGTTTTTATGGAATATGCTGTGGTGGTAGTAGAATTCACATTTAAGTTCCCACAGTTTCTTCTAGCACTTTGCAGGAATGGGTTCCCAGGCAGAAGTGGGAAGAGCCATTGGGATTGGGACATTTTTCAAGAATCTAGGTTTTTACATTTGTAGAGGGTTGCCAGGGTCTTCATGTAGTGGCATGGAGACTTTTCTCAAATTTTTTTGCTTTTTTTTGTTTGTCCTTGCTGCAAAAGAGAAAAATAAATATCATTGAAAATTTGGAAAATACAGAAAAGCAAATAAATCTTCTTAAACTATCCTAGCCAAACACTGTTACTATTTAAGTGTATGATCCTCTGGCTCTTTTTGAATGCACACACACTGTAAATTTTTACAGGAGAATATGTTGGAATGCTTTCTAAGAGCCTATTTTTATTCCATACAGTCTTTCGTGTAGAAAAGAAAGGATTCAGTAGTTCCCATCTGGCAGCTGAAGAACTCTGGGGAGCCATGGATTTCTTACAAGGGTCCTCAAATCCTATGCTCATCAAACGTTGACTGTAGCCTGAACAAATTCATATGTCACATATGCATGTTCAACCGTTGGATAGCATACAAAGGTGCTGTTAATTGGGATTAATACATGCAAATGTATTCAAAATTCCTACTGAATTTTGAATAGCTTGCTGCCATTAGTTATTTTTTTCAATCAGTGAACTCTAAATAAATTCAATTATTTTATGGTAGGTTCACAAATGTACTGATGTTCCAGAAGGGTCCTTGTGCTTGTGAATTTGGAAACAAACAAATTTGATGAGAGGGCTGGTGGCTTGCTGAGTCATTTATATTTCTACCAGGTCATACTTCAGGCCATGCCAGTCACATGCTTCTAGAACATCTCCTTTCCCTTCGAGTTTCCCTTTTGGAAAATCACTAGGAGGAAGCAAATCTCTTACATTTGGGTTCTTCCATTGTTGGATGAATCAACCTGAACTGACTTATCTAGATCCAGAAAATGAAAGATCTGATTCTTGAGGTACAAATATTGCCCAAATATCCAGGATTTGTAAAAAAGGAGATTAAGATTATTATCATTTTAATTTTACACTGTGATGAACCCGAGTCATGTAGTTGAATCCCAAATTTCACTAATTACTTGGTTCTGTTCCTTAAGATTTACTCTCTCTTGAAAATCCATTCTATTTTGAAGAGAGAAAATGAAAACTTGGAAAATAAAAGTGGTTTCTTATTTGCCATTCTAAGGAAAAATCTATTTCACACTTCATTACTTTTCTTTCCCCAAAGTTGAATCTTAGTTGAAGTCATACAGTAGCTGGTGAAAGATGATTTCTTGATTTTTCCATAAGCAGGATGTGCTAACAGATACTCCTTCCCGTGACAATTATTTTAATTTAGTTTAGTTTGGTTTTGGTTGGTTTGGTCTGGATCAGTTGGGCTTGGTTGGGGTCAGTTCAGTTTGATTTGGTTTAGTTACTTTGGGAATATGGACTGGTTCCCAGGTGAAAAATCAAGTCATTCATTTCTTATTCACCCTGCCACTTATATCCCTGGACAAATTATTTCTTCTTTCTGAGCCTTGGGTTTTTAATCTATAAAATGGAGCTAATGTGTTTGATGTGTCTGTTTTTATTTCCATCTACTTCCCAGGTTGTTCAGGAACCCTGTGAAATACCACATGTGCTATAAAAATATCAGGGATTATTACTATGTTAAAGGTTTTATTAATAAGATGAGGCAAAAATAACTTATTTCTTATTTATTTACTTATCGTAGAGGAAGTTCGTGAACCTGGGTAAGAATTTCCAGTTCTTCTAGCTAACTGTACAACCTTGAACAAGTTAGTTGACCTCTCTGTGCCTCAGGTTCCTTAAGTAAACAATTGGGATAATCATAGATTTCTATGATTGCCCTAGGATTTTTCCTGTAGTGGGAATAATCTTTAGGTTATGGAAATTGAAAGCAGTAATTTATATAAAGAGCTCAGTGTGGCATTGGGAGTATAATAAATGCACAATAAACACGAGTGGCTTTATTACTACATACAAAGATCTTGGCAAGGAGAATTCTGATATCTTAGTTCTTTCATTTAATAGAGTTTATTGCCTCTGCTCTGCCAGTTACATAATTCTGTGCTCAGCAATGGGAGACGTGTACTCAGCCCTTTTTCTCACGTATCTTACAAAAGGAATTTTTATACGTGGAGTGGTCAGGACTCTATCTGCCCCCTTTTGTAGATAAAGAAGTGGAGGCTCTGGAATATGAAGCAACTTACTCCATGCAGGACACACTCTGGACCTGTAGATGTCTGCCCTAGAGCTCTTTTTTTCTGTACTTGAAAGCTTGAGGTTGACAGCCTTCCTCGACAAAAAAACTCTTCCCGAAAGGCCAATAATTAGAATGTTGTAGATTTTAAACACGAAATCTATTTAGTTTCTAGAAAATTTAAAAGCTAATAAAGTGACACTGACACATTTTAAAGACCTTTCAGAAACACAGTGTTCTCTGCCCCCCTCCACTAGCTCTGTGCTTCAACCAGTGGAAATATATTGTTGTTCAGTTACCGAGATGTTTGTCCAAAAAAACCCTGCTGTCTGGTTAAACGACTGCCATTTCTGTATTTACATTTTTATTCACAAAGAAAAATACCAAATATGTAAATATTGAATATATATATATGCAAACATAAGTATGTATATTTGCCTGTATATTTATATTCCTAAGGCAATGCCAGTCTTTTAAAATGTGATCCTTCAAAATTAAAATAAAGCTTTTTTTCCCGAAGACAAAATGCATTTTGAAAAAGAATAACTTCGATTTTTCAAAAGGGAAAGCAAGAAAATATCAAGGAAGAGGAATCACAGCTTTAATTAGATAGTATCCTGAACTTGCAGTAATTGCTTTGTTAGGGAGATGGTTAAATAGATTGCAACAGGCCACTCTCTATCTGGAGCCTGGTTTTTTTCTCATTATTTTTATTCCTTGGTCTCTAAGTCAGTTCGTAACTGTTTAATAAGAGGTAGTTATGATGCAGGCATATGGAAATTTCTTCCCCATAAGTTCAAGTTAAGTTTAAAGAATCCAAAAAAAAAGGAGACTCTTTACTTGGGTGAGAAAATCGGGGGTGGAGGGGCATCTCCCTTTAAAAAAAAAAAGAATGGCTATTTTACGACCCATTTCCTGAACTGGCAGCTCATTCTCAGTCTCTGCCCCCAAACTCCAACCTGGTTAGCCTAATGGTACCACCATTTCCGACTATTATGAGTTATAAAATCTCAAACGTATTGTCTTGTTTCCATCAGCAACTGTAACTTCAACCCACATCTATTGCTCAATGATGGCAGCCATTCTAGTAAGCTACTCGAGATTTTTGCATTTGACATATTTGACCCTCTTTCACATCTTTGAAATATCTTTCTAATAGAAAGTATCCCAAGTCTTTCTTGAACATCTAAATTTAGAAACAACTCTACAGCACACTTTTTTTGAATGACCACTTTTGAAGAGTAACAATATTTTCAACATTTCACTAGAGTGACTCTACAAGCTGACTGTGAAAGAAGAGCATGAGATGTATCAGCCAGTGTTCTCCAAAGTAACCAAATGAGCAGGATATAAATGTGTATAAGAGAGTGTGTGTGTGTAACTACATACTTATACCTATTTGAAGAGATTTATTATAAGGAATTGGCTTACACAATTGTGAAGACTGGCAATTCCGAATTAATGTGGGGCAGGTCACAGACTGGAAATTCCAGTAATGGTCTTTTTGAAGTCCTGGGTCTGAATTTTTTAGGGGAAGCTGGCAATCTGGAAATTCCAGTGAGAGTTGAGGTCGAAGTCTTGAGGCAGAAATTATTCTGACTTCTGGGATCCCCGTTTCTTGCCTTTAAGACCTCCAAATGATCGGATGATGCCTACCCATGTTACGTAGGGTTCCTTTACTTAAGTCAACTGATTGTAGACCTGTCTATGAAATACCTCCACGGTAACTCCTAAGCTATTATTTGACCACCCGACTGGACACCATAACCTAACCAAGTTGACACAAAATTAGCCATCACTGATGGAGATGCTGGGTGATGAGCTAGGCATACTCATGGTTCAAAAGGTTCACTCCACTAGCCCAGTCTCAAAATATTTGGGATTCAAATTCTAGCCTTGGCAAACTTAATCATTGCCATGTGAAATGAACCTTAGAAATCTCGAATAGTACAAACAAAAAGTCTGCTGAGGTGGTAAGAAATCTTTTTTGCACAAATGTCAAATGAAGAAAACCAATGTTCAGAGGTTGCTTTTATTTATGTGTTTTCTAGAGATCATATCCTTTAAAAAATCAGAACATGCTGTATGTAAAATTGGCTTTATGCAGTCTTTTATTTCTCTTATGCTAAGAATTTCATTTCAAGCAGAAATTGTAGTGCTGTGGCTTTAGACACACTTCATGAGAGATAAAAAAAAAGCCAGTGGTGCCAAAGGGGGTATTGAGAGATTTGTGGATAGGGAAAAATACGGCACCAGAGTCAAGCCACAGAGCAGCACTGAAAATGTTCTTCTACCAAGGTTGTTCCAGCTGCTTGCAAAGGGTTGGAGGGGCAGTCTTAGAAAAGGGAGCAGTGCAGTGGGGTGCCATGGATGCCTACTGGTGATTGTTTGCCTGCACCATACCCATTCCGAACCTATAAAATAGCCAACAGAGGACATTCTGTTGGGAGGGGGGCAGAAACAGGCCCTTCAGTCCAGCTCTCTGGCTTGGGTCTTTCTGGCTGCTCTGCCTCCTATTGCATCCTATGTCCTGTGAGGTCCCGGCTGCCACCTCCCTCAGATTGTCTCTGGCCCTGCCTCAACCCACAGGGAAAGCGGCCTCATCAGCCCAATCAGGAAGCTGGATGAAATTGGTCAGGTCTAAGCGAGCTTCTTCATGAAGTCACATGAATCTGTCAGTGACTTCCACCCTCTCCACTTTACTCTTTTGAGTTTCTTGTTCCTGAATATGGACCATAGTTTTGCATCACTTCAGAAAGTGAGGCAGGTGGCAGGAAGCCCAATCTCATCTCTCAGTCCAGTGTAGACTGTCTTCACCAGAAGTGAACCCCAATCCTTCTTGGAAAGCAGTCTGGCATAAATAATAAAAGAAACAAATAGGTTTGCCGATGACGAGGTTTTAGACGATGTCAACTCAGTGAGTTGGTAGAAATCATTAACCACTTGAGTTTTTGGAGCAAGCATACTATACATTTGACAGGCGAGATTTATGTTGATTTAGTTTTTGGATTAACAGGGTGGCATTATCAGAATGTGATGATGACTTTCATCATCCCACAAGTTAATTAGTGGGAAAGATCCTTCTAAAGTCTGTGGGAGGTTGTACTATCTCCAATTCAATAAGTCAATTATGGATATATGGTAAATATTTTTGTCATGCTGTCAGAGTATTAAAGCAAACACACTTACTTATGAATGTGAAAAAGTTAAGATGAAATTAAATAGACTAAAACGAAATTTTAAGGTTTTTTTTTTTTTTACTTTATTTTGTACATTTAATAATTGAAAACATAAACAATTATAAACTAAAAAGTAAACACAGATGAATAAATATATACATTTCTCAATTAAATGTAATGGATACATGTAAATTTTTTTTTTTAATCAAACAATATATTACACAATATATTTGGTTCATAGTAATGCATTCATATAGTATTTGTCCTTTTGTGTCTGGCTTGCTTCACTCAACATAATGTCCTCCAGCCAGGTCGAAATAAGAAAAGCCAAATATTAAGATTCTGCAAATGATTAATACTTTGCTTTATTCCTGTTTATGTATGAAAACGAATGAAAGATGCTTTTTAAATTTTTCAAATGAATGATATACTTACAAACAAGTTTTGCCAAAAACAAAAATATTCTTTCAGTTACCCTAGAAATTACTGCTGTTAAAATCTGGTTCACCGTAGAATCAGGGCCCAAGTTTTTATTATCCCTAGCACCTAGCACAGGTTTGACATTAAGTAAATGTACATAATAAATATTTTCAGACGACTAAATGGATTTATAAATACCTACTAGGCAACCTAGAAATCCCACAAACTCTTAGAACCGAGCATTTCTAAAGATGAACTCATGTTCTGGGGTAAAATTTGTTCTTAAGTATGTAATTCATTTGGAAAGCTTAAATTGCACCTTTCCTTATCTATTCCAATCAAAATCCTGCTTCTTCTCCCATGTTTTCTTTCTCAGTTAAGTCACCAGACATGACAGCTGGGAGGCAATTCGACCAAGTTCTGCCCATTATCCCTCTTGAATATTTCAGCTACCATGTCCTTAGACCAGTTTAAAATGAACTCAAGGGGGTTTTTATTGGGCTTTTAGGTTCACATTCCATGACTTGATGCAAAATAATTGAAAATACCCTGGTGTATCACAAGCAGAAAGGCCCAGAGATCGTTCTCTCAATGTTTTCTTGTGTTTGATTTATGTTTTCTGGGTACTTTAGTAGGATGTCTTCTCTGTGGCGCTCTTCCCACCTGTTTTCATGGCAAACAGGTAGATACCTCTATAGATTGGTAGACATCTTATAGGTAGGAGCTTTTGTCATTTTCTTAAAATAAAATTGAGAGATTCCCCTATAGCAGGTAAATAAAAGCAGAGTGAGTGTCTGTGGTACCCTATTCCCATGAATGCCCACCTGACAGGGTGGCAGGTGGTGAATCATACCACTGCCACCAGCCCTGGGTATTGGCTGTGGCTCTGGGTGCTGCATTCCCCTCCCTTGCAGCACTTGCTACTTCAGGCAGACGCACACACTGCCAACTACCCACTGTCTTCCTGGCACTCCAGAGAGAGGGAAGGTAGGAAGGGTGGCTGGTGGCATGGAAACAATTAATTCTCAACTTTTTTCAGTTGGCCCAGAATATTCCAAGCTGTGTGCAGACACCCCAGCAAGTGTGTGAAAGTGGAGGTTTGATAATGATACTGGTAAAAATGAATATAATTGGAATAACCATTTTGCCTTGCATTGTGGAATGTATATACATATATATGTATATCTATATACACACATACACTCCTATCAATTAAGAATTATATACAAAGCATAGTTAAAGTAAAATCATTTTAATTTTTCTGGATTTTAAATTTGGAAATAAAATTGTATTTTTAAATAGGGTGATATAAAATTTGAAAACAGTTCTTTCTTGGGAAAGACTATTCTGTATTCTAAAATGTTTCTCTTCCTACTGTATTCTTTTATGAAATTAGAGTGGTAGTTGGCAAAATACAATATAACATCCTATGTTAGTCCTTGGTTTATGGTATTTTAAATTTTTGCAGGTCCATGAATTCCAAAAGTCAGAAACACACTGGCCTAGCAGCATGATTTGGGAAGGTTTCTCTGCAGGCCCTTCCCGGTAGAAGAGATGTAGAATGGAGATGTCTGCACTTCAGAATCATGTTATAAGTAAAGGAGTTGGGTGGGGTTTCGTGGGGGAATGGCAACGGTACTGGTTTATGGATCTAGAGTATGGATTCTCATTCTAGCTCCACCATGAAACTGGGGTCTCAGTCTTCTCATCTGCTAAATGGAGATAAAACCATACCTACCTTCTTCATGGGGATGTTGAACAATCAAAAAATAATAATGTGCCTGAAACAGCGTTGAAAAGCTTGATAATACTCTACAACCATCAGGCATTATCAGACATCCTTTCCTTGGGGGGCTGGGAGTGTGTGGGCAGTGATAGTGAAAATATTTAACACAAGGGCAGCACGCTGCAGGCGGGAGGGACGTGGCGAGGGCCATGGAGAACATGCTTGTCACAGAGCCATCCCTGCTTCCAGGCTGCAGGTGCTTCCACCCTGTATCTGGTCCATTGAGGAGGGCAGGAGGGCTTGTGGATGGCGGTAGGAAAGTCTGCATGAGTCAAAGCAGGTTGACCAATGGGCCAGGCTCTGGGGGCCTGGGGATACACCCCGCGCTGATGCCACAGACATTTGAAAGATATTCAGAGTGTGTTCTGGGTGCTAATGCACTAATTCCAAAGAAGTATCTTGCACACATTTAACACATTCTTATTGTTAGACCCAATTGATCATCAATATGCCACGTCGCCAGGTTAAAAGTTGTTTTAGGTACATATTAAGGTCCCAGAGCCTTCTTGGTGACATGTGCGAACATCTGGCAGAGGCAATGGGATTATTGATCAGTGCTGAGAAACCAGATTTTGCATCCTGGAGAACTTGTGCTCCCATGGTTTGCATTCTAAGAGTCAGGAAACCCTACCTCAAAGCCACAGGCTGAGCATGGTGCTGCTTCTGGAAGCTGGCACCGAAAGAAGTGTTGGAAAAGTACCGCAATAAGAGGGTATAAACTCATGCGTTCATGTAACCAAAGATAAAAATGACTCTGGAGGTCATCCAATGCCCAATTTATATTCTGTCAGAGGTTAGTATGTGAAAACTTGAGAGTAAAGAGGAGGAAAAGTTATGAATTTCTTTGCTATGTTCTGCCAGTGAGGAAAAAATATGTGCATGTTTTCTGTTGTCTCCCATAAGAAATGAAGTGAAAACTAGAATTCCTCTCAGAAAGTCAGATCTATCAAGAATATTTAGGTGAACTCTCTGTTGACAACATGCCTGCTGTCTTGTAACAAATCTCAATAGATTTGAGGAGAATAGATTTTAGTGAATTGAGCAGAGAAAGATTTGCCTCGGGTAGCCAGAATCTGGGCAACTAGAACCAGTCACTCCCTCATTCATTCATTCATCAAATATTTGAACAGGGAGGTGCAAAATCTTTAAGAATCTGACAGTCTGCAGGTTTTTCTGCAGGAGGGACCATGGCAGAGGGCCTAGGTGTGATTTTTTCTAAGTGTAAATCAGATCGTACTGCTTGCTGTTCCCAGTTCTCCAACGGCTTCTCATCATTCTTAGAATAAAATCCAAATCCCCCGTCATGGTCTTTGAAGACTGCCGTGGTCTGGCCCCTGCTAACTTCTCCAAACCTCTCTCTACCACTGTGCCCCTGCCCACTTAGCTTCAGCCACGTTGGATTTTTCACCCTTCCTCAAAGAAGCCAAGACTGTCTCAGAGTCTTTGCATCTATTATTCTTTCTGCTTGGAACACTGCACCCCCACTCTCTTCATGGACGGTTTCCTCACCTCAGTCAACTTTCTGCTCAAATGTTACCTCAGGGGAAGCCTGTACCAACCAACATATCTGAAATAGCACCATCACGCCCCAACATGCTCCACTCTCTTACTCTGCTTTATTATTCTTCATTGCACTCATCACTCCCTGACATTAAAGCATGTACTTACGGATTTGTCTCCTGTCTTTCCCACTCTTCCTCCACCAGAACATTAAGCTCCATGAGCACAGTGACCTGGTGTGTCTTGTTTCCTGCAGATTCCTCAACAAGGAGCACAGTGCCTGAGGCACAGCAGGCTCCCAAGACTGTTTTTGTTGAATGAGTGAATGAATGGATGGTGTGATGCAAGGACTCAGATGGGGAAAGCAAAACAATGGCACATGTAGGAGAATATGGATCCCTGAGCCCCATTTTCTTCTTCCGCCTGCAGAAGGGACCTAGGCTGAGCTTCTCAAACCTTCGGGCGCAAGGAAGCTTGATGTAGTTGGTCTGGAGTGGGGCCCAAGATTCTGCATTTCTAAGAATCTTTCAGGTGATGCAATGCAGCTCCTCAGGCCAGAGAATGATAAAGGTAACACAGCCTGCCCGGTGGCCACAGCCCTTCCCAGCCCCTTTCCCTCAGCTTTGGCTCTCAGGTGTGGCTCTCAGGTGGAATCTTGACTGGTGGAGCGGGAAAAGCTGGAACCTAAGGGAGGCTCCTGGTGTGAATCAGCCTCTCACCAGAGAGCAATTATTAGGGTAAAAAAAAAAAAAACCCTGGGTTATTTCCACCTGACTTAGCATGGGGATATAATTCCGTCTATTTTTTATTTTTAAGAAGGTTGTTAAAGGGCAAGGAAATTATAAAATAACAGGCTACCTGGAGTTCTGGGATTTATGCTTATGGTCTGTGACTATATTTATTTAATAAAGTAAACCTTGCTTTCCCAGGTGTTGTTTTGAATCTCTTGATTGTCATTTCAAGGGGAAAGACAAAAGCTTATGCTGTATCCTCCTCCCTCTTAAAATTACCTAATTTCAATTCCAATGTGTCTCCTCTTTGCCAAACAGTCAAAATAACATCGGAATTTTTAATTTGGCTAGTTCCTTGATGGATTTGAATATCAAATTATATAGGGTCAGTTTTTCTCCTGCCTACTGTTCCTTCTGATAGTGGAACAGGACACCTACTGTGACAGCATGGTTATGACTTTGGTACAGTGTGTGTTAGGGTCAACGGACAATTTCGTTTGCAGCTCAGAGTGGTGGGGTAGCCAGTGAAATGTGTGATGGTTGATAATCTTTTTTCACGAGGAAATGAGAACTGTGTGTTGGATGGTGGTAAGTATTCTGTACCAAGAGTCCTTCTAAAGATTTTCCTGCCAGAACAAGAAAGTAGCTTCTCTCTGTAGTTCCTTTATAAGTAACAGGTGAAGACGAAGGAAGGCATATGAGAGACCATATGGTCTTGCCTTCATTTTATAAATAACCTCCCAGAATCCTAGTCACAGTATTGAGCTCTTTCTACCTCCTTCCCCCACCCATGATGCTTTGTTGTCCTTTAGACATAGGAGCTGTTTGTCATAGAAATAAGTAGTGTCCATCTTGCTTCTGTGTTGTCCGTCTTCCCTGTTATGAAGGCATGGGTATCTGTCATTTTCATTTCTGCAGCCACAGCTTCTTGCATGGTCCCTAACAAATAGAAGGGCCCCGATAAATAGTGCTGAGTGAATGGATGAATGAATGTCACCGCTACTTGCTAAATGAGTATTCCATCTTGTTGAGAATTTTTCTGGACTTACAGGATGTAAGAGCCTCTGCACTGAGTAGGACTGCTGTGGCTGCTTTCTAAAAGTCCCGTTCGTTCTCTCCAGAAGCATTGCACATCGTCCCTGTCTCCTAAGTGCTTATTCATGTCTTCTCTTCTCCCCCTTCCCAGTTCAGGAGGGACAAAGTCAGTCCTGGGGTCACCCTGTATTCCTTATTAAAAAGCTTATGTCCTTCCTCTCTCACTACCCCACCCCAGCCAGGTAAATGGAAATTTATCGGAGATGCGCTTTATGGATGAAGCCACACAATGGCTTCTGCCTCCCTGTCACTCTCCAGCACACAAATCCATAATCTTATAATCTCAAGCACATGTTATATAGATTATTATACGTAACAGGCAGACTGTTTTGGGTAGGCTGCAGAACAGAATAGCTGCTCTGAGGGTCTATTCCACCGGAAGTTCTTTTTTATTACTTAAGGAAGAAGTTCTGAATGCTACCTTTGCAAGGGAATTGGAAGGTACCTGGCCAGCAGGAGATTCTCCTCCATTACACCTGCAGGCAGGATCACCTGTCCTTACTGCTTCACCTAACAGCTAGTAGAGAGACCATGGAAGCAAGTAAGCAAGTAAATCTCGAGGTAGGGACCGTTATGGTGCCTGTTTTACAAGACGAGACGGAGAAGTTAAGTAACTTGCCCAAAGTTAGACAGTTAATAACTAGTACATTCAAAGCCACGACGACAGTTTTGTTTTTTATGGAAAAAATGTCAACTGTGCTTGATAGTCACAATGAATTAGTTTTATTGTTTTTAATAGCAGGAATCAGAATTGGCTGGCTCCTGCCACAACACAAATTTTCCATGTTATATCACTCCAAAGGTATCGATATATTGTAATTATTGTAGCTAGGTCTCTATGACTTTCCAAGTAAAAATCTGCACTGCAGGATAAAAAAAAAATGATATGTGTAAATGCTACTTGAAGTTTCTATGTTCAGTAATCCTGCTAAACTGCACTTTTGAACTGTATGTCTCATTAATCTACTTAGGGAGAAACTTAAGTCATTGCTTAAAAAAAAAAAAGTAAAAGAAAGTTCTGCTGAGATTTCTCCTGGTTGAGGTCAAATGCCGTGGGCAGAGATTGTAAATTTCCCCATGGGCCTGGGAAATATGATTTTACACCTCATCCATTTGCTGAAATAGTAGCTCAGAAAAGCCACAAGCAAGGCAGGCACCTCTGAAGTTCCTTGACCTTCTCTGTCACCTCCAGTCCTAAACACACAATTTCTGCAGTTCGAACACTTGGACTTTTGCTCCATCAGGAGAAAGACTGAAAGTCGTTTGGTAGTATGCAAAAATGTTTGGGCATTGCATTTGGTAGGGGAAACTACAGTCTCAAAAAACTTGTATTTCATTGTGATCAAAAGCATCAAATTATAGTACAGCCAAGAGAGGGGCCCAATTATGGGCGATCCTACATATTTCAGGAAACTATCCTAATCTAGAAAGCTGGCTTTATCTTTCCAACTGCATCAGTAATCAACAGATTTTGTTATGGAAGCGAAAGACCAGTGGTAGCAATGGGCAGAGAAGAGAAAAACGTGTTCTTTTGTTCTCTCAAATATGTATTTGAAAGATATGTATGTATTGTCACTGATAATACTTCAGATGACAATTTAATTGCTGTAGTCTGCATCAGGCTTTTTTGAAAAATAGCTTTTAGGGCAATGCAGAAAGAGAAAGGAAAGTTTGGAAGAGGAGATAATTAATATATAAGTTTCTGTTCTCATGGACATTGGTTTGTATTTTTTATTGCCTTTTGTTCTTTTAGACACAGTTAAAATAAAGTAAGTTCTTTGGGATCACACTAAATTGTGTGATTAACAAACCTAATTGTAGGTGTAGATTTTTTGGGGGGAAAAAAACTTGCATTGAATTTGTAGTGTGACAGAGAAATCTATTTGCAAAGCAAGGCTAAAGTAAATGTATGTGTGAGAACATGTTTGTAGCGCATGCAACCCCCTTCCTTCACGGCCTGATAGGGAGGAAGAGACGTAAATCCTTTCAGTGAGGGCTGCTCAGCAAGAGACATAGGCATCATATTTGCATTCTGGATTCTGGAGTGGGCAGATTTGGGTTGAAATCCTAGCTCTGCAACTGACCCGAGCAAGCTGCTCTGAGCCTTGACTTCCTCATCTGTAAAAGGGAATGACGGTGGTTTGCAGCTTTCAGGGTTGCTATGACCCTTAAATGGTCTGATGTGATGTGAATAATGCATGTAGTCCAAAGTTAGGGCTCAAAAATGTCAGCTGCTACAATGATAATAATTATTCTTATTTCTGAATTACATCAATGTCAATCCCTGTTTGGTACTAGAGTAGCAATCAGGTGGTTGGTTGATGGGCCTAGTATAAGTGAAAGTGTTCCTGAATAAACAAAATGATTAACTGAATAAATCAGCATGTGCAAGGTGTTTACCAGATTTAGTAGTTAGCTAGATCCATTTTACACCATAGCCAAATAGTACGATTGACTCCTAATCCTGTCTCATGCAGGACTTGACTTGACCATAGCTTCGCAGCCAGCCCTTCTTCTTTGCTCAACCTTTTAATTTCATGCTTTTTTTGTTTTTCTAATATTTACATCCCCTGTATACATGGACTTCCCCTTGCAACAAACTCTCAAGTTCACTCCCTTTTTTCCCTTTACTATGTGCCCTCCCAAACTATTCTCCGCCCCACCCACACACACATTGTCACCTGTAAAGGAGGAATTCTTCCATCACTGGTCACTTGGGTTACTGTGTAACTACAATTCCTTTTATATTGTTCCTAGGGGGAAACACTATTTGTTTTCCCCTAGGAAGTCCTGTCATTGAAATGGGAAAATAAATTTCTTGGCCAAATGCCACCAGAAAAACAGTCCCCAGCCTGGGTAAAAATCCAACAGTCCCTTTGGAAGTGGCTCTTGTACATTTTAAAGTGTCATTGGACTTCTGTGCAGGCTCCTACTTCAGGACTTCCACACTGGGGAGTCTCTCAGTATGTTACATCTTTCTCTTCCCATTGCATTTTCCACTTTGGTGCTCACCCACGGAATATTAGCATCAAAGATTGCTGCTTTTCCTTCTTTTACACCAAATAGCTCTGTAGTTCCCATTTTACTTTTCCTTTGTGTTTACCCAAAACAACGCAAGATCTGAGATTTCCTAATTTACCCCCCTGTGTTTTCTACACAAGCTTTCTGCAGCATGCATCAGGACTGGCATTCAGAAACAATCTTGCCTTCATTTCTCATACCATGTAAACCCCGGCAGCTTAATGCTGAGATATTTTATATTCTAGGCATGCTTAGTTCCCAAGCACGTTGGGACTTGAACAGCACTATTTGGGAATAGGGAAGGCTAGGAAAGTTCAGGAAAATAACTAGCCTATGGGGCTGCCCTTGCCCCCATCGGGGAAGGGGGCAGCTGTTTGAATCACAGCACCTGGAGGGACATGGTCACCTGGCTTGATACAGGGTGACACTAGTACCACAGCCTTCTGATCTGCTGGGCAAGTAGCAATAGCAGCAGCAGCTGGAGTCTCCAAACATTGGCAATGCCAGACTTGAGCAGTTATAGCATCACAGTTCCTAGGGGCCCATTGATATGGACCAAGGATAAGCCCCAGCAAGGTCTAAAGAAGTGAAAAAGGCTGAGATTAGGCAGGGTGTTGGATCCCCAAAGGGCAGTGGTTTGTGGCAGGGCCCCACAAGGGGATGTAGAATGCAGACCAGAAATGAAAGCATAGGCTTTTGCAAAGGCCTGGTCCAGTGTGCTGGGGGTGGGGGGTCTGTGGCTGCTTGGGCGCATGTCCTATGGAGGCAATCAAACCAATCCTAGACTCCATTCTTAAAAGACTGCCTACTCAAAGCAGGAGGGCTTCCACCATGTCCAGCTCTGTCGTCACCAATTTTCCTAGGCTGAGAGAGCAGCCGGGCCAGATTTCCATTTTGTGCATCTCCTGTTGATTTGTGCAGAGCTGGGATGCCCACTTTTCCTAAGATACTTGCCATGGAATCGCTTAGGAATCGGCCTCACTTAATAGTGCTTGGTGCCAGCTCTCTGAGCTCTTTTCTGGGTGTCAGGCATATTTATGTCTGACAGAGGCTACTTCTTAGTTGCATGGCTTGTTCCTTTCAATATTTTCTCAGGATCATTCTGGCTTAATCTTCTGCTGTGGATGTATCCCATTTATGCTGGTGAATCAGCCAATTTGGACGGTTTGCTCAAGTTAGACAGGATCACAGCTGGATGAATAATTCCCTTGGAAACTTTTTATTTTCTAAAAACAAAGCTGAGAAAGTTCCAGCTTTCATTGTGGGCTTTTTCTGATAGTTGCCAAGGAACCAAGGTGAAAGCAGATTGTATGAGACTAGTTAGCTGGCTCCCATGAAATCAGGTCAGAGCCTCAATCTATGCAGCATTTAACGATCATTGCACTTATCAGGAATCAAGCAGGTTGATCAGGAAATCTTGATGGCACCCTGTTCTTGACCATGATATGGCCTCCATGCTTGCTTACATGCTTACATTTTTCCATCTCTTCTTTGACAATTTCCTGCCCTCTGTTTCAGCACCCTTACTAGTCAGTCTATAAATATATCTCATAAGTTTGGAGTGAGCCTCAGTTATCCACATGGCATTCAGAGCCCCGATTCAACTCTGGCACTCTATTTCCACACACACTGGAGTACTTTCAGTTGCTCAGATATGCTTTTATTGACTTCTTGACTTTTCTGGAACTTCTTTCTAAAAGGATCCCTTCCCTCAGCCTCTGCTTATCAGAGTCCTGCACGTCTTACTAGTATGTGAATGTGGACAAGTCATTAAACTTCTCTGCAGCTTAGATTCGTTACCTGTGGAAGGAGGATAATTGACTGGACTTGTCAGGATGGGCTCAGTAATGCTGCAGGAATAAATGGACCCCAAATATCAGTGGCTCCCAATAACAAAGTTTATTTCTCATGCATGCTACATGTCCAGCATGGGTCAGGGAGAGAATCTGCTCTTCATACTTACTCACTGACCCAAGGAGATGGGGGTTTCATAAAGACCAGCATTTCCATGATGCCCAGGGCAGGGGAAAGGGACGTTAGAAAATGGCATACAGGTTCTTAAAACCTTCTCCAGGAAAGACTCATGTTAGTTCTGCTCAGAATCCATCAGGCAAAGTGATCATCACATGGCCATGCCTAACTTCAAAGACGGTGGAGCAGTGCATCCTACCACAACCCAGAAGAAGAAATGAAGTTGTTGAAGCACTACAATGATACTCAACTGATAGGAACCTTGTGAGACTAAATCGAGATGTCTCTGAAGGTATAGGGTAAACTCTAAAGCATCATGCAAATGCAAGGTAGGGTTGCTATCCTTCCTCTTTGCAAGGACCAGCTTCAGTTTGGTGATGGGTTGAGGGATAGGGGCGACAGAGAGACAGAGTAAAAGGTGGAGACAGCCAGATAGGAATGGTTTGATTTACCCTATAGTCTCATTATTTGAACAGGTATGAAAACAATGAGTGAGGGAAAGCTCAGTGTAGTGATTAGCATGGATTATCCCTGGGTTCAAATCCTGGCATAACCTGCTACTAGCTCTGTGACCTTGAGAAAATTGCTTAACTTCTCTGTGCCTTAATTTCTTCATCTGGAAAATGGGTACAATACTTGTAAATTCCTCAAAAGGTGATTGTAAGTATTAAATGTGTTGGCAATTATGAAATGATCAGAGTAGTACCTGACAGGCAGTTCTATATATGTTTGCAGAATAAAATGGAATTATACCACCACTCACTGTTTTGCAAATGGCCTTTTTTTTTTCTTTTACTGTGACTATGTGGTAGACTTTTAAAAATATCCCCATGCATATTTCTACCTCACTGGAAAAAAACAACTACATACTATTCTGTTTTATGGCCATATCTTAATTTACTCAGGCCATTAAAACGATGGAAATTTCCTTTAAGACAATTCAGGAAGATCTTGGTTTCATGAATCTCTATTCCTTAAGGAGTTTCCTGTTTTACTCCCCTCGGAAGAGGAACTGAAAGGTGTTATCTAATGCCATTCATTGACGTAGGATGCCCAGACATGCTCTGTAGATAACTTAGTCACTCTCTCAGTTATGATGTCTTTGTCTAGTGGCACACATTCCCAAAGTTTGTACTTCCAACTCTTCCCTGACATAGAAGCTTGGCTGAAAAAGGCTACCTGTCCACTAATAGACTGGGCCATGGGATGGGATTCACACAGAATATGCCCCTTTCCCTACCCAGGTAAACTCTATGCCCGGCCCCTCTCACTCTTCTCTACTCAGTGTCTTACCCAATGCCTGGAACATTCTAAACCTTTCATGATTGATGTAGTTGTTACTTCTTAGGGCTCCATATTCCTTATGACAACTTCATCACTGTTTCTTTTAAAATTATTGGAATAATGAAAGTGATCTAAGAATGACCGAAGCGATGAATGCACAAATATGTGATTACACCGAATACCATTGATTGTACACTTTGGATGGATTTATGCTTTATTAATATATATCAATAAAATTGATTTGTTAAAATTTTTTTAAAAATTTGGATCCCAATCTGTTTCTTCTGTTCCCATCTGGCTGAGGATCTAGAATGGCCTTTCCGAGCTGTCCCAAACTAGGCCGAAATGGCCAGGCCTTTATCTTCCCACAATGGTCAGTCATTGGATGTGGACTGTCCCTGGGAGGCAAAGTGACTCTTGGCAGCAGAGAGAACCTGCACGAGGGCCAAGGGTGACAAGTCCTTCACTGCAGGGCATCACAGACAGAGCAGGGTGGGACATTGGTTAATTCTTCCTATTTCATAAACTCCTAAAGAAGACATTTCTTTCTGCTTCAGGATTCCATCCATTCCCTGCTATCCTGCTTGGGTTGGTGATAGTAGTTTTGTTTTTTCTTATTTTGAGGTACGGGGATTGAACCTGGAACCTCGTATGTGGGAAACCGGCACTCAACCACTGAGCCACATGGGCTCCCCTGAATTGGTTTTATCATTTGTTTTGCTTATTGTTTGTTTTTGTTTTTTTCAGGCGGTACCTGGAACCGAACCCGGGACCTCCCATGTGGGAGGCAGGCTCTCAACTGCTTGAGCCATATCCGCTCCCTATAGTAGTTTTAAAGGCCTTTTCTTCCTTTTCATTATTCTTTTGGGTTCTGATACAGCCCTTGGCTTATTTCTGCTTTTGCTGTCTTTGGCATAGTCTTTTCAGGATATTTCCTCATTTTCTTTTTGCTGCTATGCCAATCAGCACATCCTTTGCATTATAATTACTCTAAATATGGTCTCAGCTTTCCTTTGCCTTTAGTTCTGAGGGCATGGGATGCTTCCAAACATGAGTTTGTTTAATAAAATTTGGGCTACTCATGCAGCATCCTGTAGCTGAGCACACAATTCCTTCTCCTTTTCTTTGAAGAAGCTACTGTTTGGGGGAGCATTCACCGCACCCCCCTTTCTCCTTTCATCCCCCAGATAATTTCCATACAGCCCACTGGATATTGCCTGGCAGCATGGGCGACAGGAATAGCTGGAGACTGAACCACGCAGAAGGGCTTCAGCCTCTTCCCCCACTGCATACTTGCCAGCTGAGCTGCTAACAAGTGGCAGGATTGATTCATTTGAATTTCTTTGCCTTTCATTTCCTCTGCCTTCCCTCTGGTGCTGGCAATAATGAGCAGTGGAAATGACCCAGGACCAGGGAGGCAGATGGAAGGGGAAGAATATCCAGGGATTGAGATAATCCACAGTATGAATAAGCAAGAAGTAGCCTTGGCTCCTCCACCTCTCACAGCTTTATCTCAGCTGGCCACTCAACAGGGCTACTGAACAAAGAGATGTTTCACAAGTAGATTTTTGTCAGGTTCCTCCTTGCGTTGGCACTAAAGGCGCCTCGTTGAAGCTTCCGTGTTGGTCAGTCAAAAAGACTGAGCTATCTCAGGGGTGCCTGCATAAGGCATAACATGGAAATTTTAGAATGACAGATTAATGGAAAAGGTATGCAACCTTTTAAAAATGTCTTGCAGGTTTTTTTCCAGATACCCAAGCATCCGTTCTTCTTTAGTCAGTGGAGAACAGGCCTACATCTTAAATAAAGAATTACAGAAAGAATGGTTTCTGCTGTTCCTTTGTACCAGGAGGAAAAGTACAGTCTGGTCAGGGACTATTTGCCAGCACCAGCAGAGAATAATGATCCTCTCCATCCTACCCCCTTAATTACTGCTCAGAGAACACATTTCAGTCATGCTCTCCTAGTTCTGGCTCTAGAAGGCAAGGCCTTGGCTATAAATAATTGCTAGTTGGTTGTGAATAGACCTGCCTGGATCTCCGAGCAGACGAGTGGCTACTAGTGGTAGTAGAAAGATTAGCTCCTCATGTTTCTCCATCATGAGTTAAGTGCCAGCTATTTTTACAGCTGGAGAGAACTCGACATCTGCAACCCTGCAATGTTTGCTCAACCACAAGGAGTTCCAAGCAGCTGAGAGCAGTGAGACCTGGTAGACTCTCAGTCAATCCATCTCCCTAAAGATTGATAATGATGTTTTACCTTCTAACGCTGGGATAAAATAGAGTCAAAGCAAGAAATTCTAGTGAATTTAAAGCAAAAAAAAAAAAAAAAAATTCATTTAGTACAGATTCAGTCTCTCTGCCACGAACCTCTATGATTGGACTACGTGTTCCTGAAACTTTTAGGCAGGGTCCGTGTCACTGGCTCGATAGTCTGCCCAGGACACCAGGACCAGTCCTGAGGTGTTAAACAAGGACCAGCCCCAACGTGTTAAACAATGTGGACCCCAATGTGCAAGGGCAGAGACCAATCTCCCTGACTGTGGAATTTGTGGGAAGCAGAGGTGTCATCCTCCTAATTTTACCAGAAGTCAGTTTTCCTTAATTGGATGCTGCCTTCTCCCTTTCCCCAGAAGAGTCAGGTTCTCTTCTTGATTCTGAACCTGACTGTGTAAGGAGCAGCTCACAACCAGTCATCCATTTCCAGAGTGATTGTTGAACAGATGAGAGATGGGCAAGTATGTACTGATAAGGGTAGGGTTGCCCATCCCAGGGCCCTGGTCCCACATCCAGGTCAGGCTTTCAGGGTCCTGAGAAGCTTCCAGCAATGATCTCAGCCATTCAGCCATTTATTGAACAAACATATCCGAGCACCCCCCATGCCGTGGGTCCCAGCCCAGCTCTGGCAAGGCCCACAGCTATGACATTCAAATGGTCCACAAGCCCACGTGTATGTTTTACTTTGCTCCATCAAATCCTTTAGGGATTAATGAGTCGGTAAGAGAGAAAGGGAAGGAGGCAGCGTTCACACTGTTACTACATCAGGGAGACAGAACAAGCTCACGGCCCCTTCCTACTCTCACATCCTGAAACTCTGCACAAAGCAAAGAGCCACAGGTGGGGTAAAACACACTCACACCTCACCAAACAGGAATTTGAGCTGCATGTTTATAAATACTGGTTTGATACAGTAGCAAATTGGTCACAATTCCTGAAACCGTCTGAAATTTGTGACTGCTTGTGCACATTAATCTGGTGATGGTCTACTTTTTAAAAATTGTGCAAGCACGGAGGAGACAATATGGGGATTTTGCTTCTTACCTGGCTGGCTGGTTCAGCCAGACAGAGTAAATGCTAGGATGGAGAATAGCAATTCAGTTTTATTTAAACGTATGCCTTATGTCTGAGCAAGGCTTTAGAAGAGGTCTTGCTGCTTCATGAAGACAATTAAATGGGTTTGGAAAGTTCATTTGGTTTGTTGTTGACAAAAGCCCAGTCCCAGGATAGCTGTTAATTTTTCCGGTTGCTTCCCAGAGGAAAATCATGCCAACTCAGGGTCACATATTTCCCCGTGGAACGTCAATGAATTGCACAGTAGGGAAAAGGTGGGCCATAAATCTCAGTTCTGATTTCCTTTTTGCTTTGGGGTGGAAGGGGGTTGTTTCCTTACTTGTGAAAGGAAGATTGCTCTTCATTGGAAGAAAGAGAAGTCTAACTGGGAAGATAAAGTGCTCAGGTAGAGAGCAGGGAGAGGCAGGACATTCCTAGAGTAGATCCAACCTGTTGATCTCAAAAGGGCTGCCTCATTTAGCCATTGGCAGAGTTAGGTAAACAGGAGACAGCCTGTCTGGTGGCCCTACTTTAGAATTAAATTATCATTGATAATATTTAAGCAAGTTCTTTTGTACAGCTTGATTGTTCTTCCAAGATTTGTTGGTTGGTTTTCCAGTCTATCTTTTCCTTTAAGAAGGCCTTATATTTTTTTTCCCTAAAATATGTATCACAGGATAAAATAAACTAGAAAAACTGAATTCACATGATCCCCCATGTGATCACTGAGAAGAAATTTGATAATGTACATTAGGGTGCTAAGCAGAATGAAAACTCTAAATCCGAACCCAAGAGCAAATTCTGACACGAAATAAATATATTAACTTATTTAATTTTTAAATACTTATGTGTATCAGTTAGTTTTGCTACATAACAAGCTACTCCAGAACTCACTGGCATTTCTTATTGCTCACAAATCCATGAATCACTGGGTGGTTCTTCTGCGCTTGGCCGGGCTTACTCATGAGTCCATCTATGTCAGCTGTAGGTTAGGTGTTTTCCTCTGAGGAGCTAGGTGGGGTTTTTTTCACATGTTTGAAGTGTGGCTGGCTCTAGGCTGGTGGGGCATGGCCGGGACAACAAGATTCTCCTCCACAGGGTCTCTCATCATCCAGCATGCTAACCTGGGCTTATTCACATGGCAGCTGAGCAGGGTTCCACGAGCAGGAGCTGGAGCATGTAAGACTTCTTAAAGAGGACAAGGCATGGAACTAGCATGATATCATTTCCTCCTCATTGTATGAACAATGAAAGTCCCAAGGCCAGCCAAGATTCAAGAATGGGTAAATTCCTCTCAATGGGAAGAGCTTTAAAAATCACATAGCAAAAGCACATGGATAATACATGATGCGGAATAGCCACTTTTGCAAACCATCTACCATACTGCATGAAATAATAACTATGCCCATTTTACAGATGAAGAAATTGAGGTCCAGAGATCATAAGTAGCATGCCCTAAAAATCACAAAACTAATAAGTAGCAAATTGTTGGCGGTAACTAGTAACTAGGAGGTAATTATGTGAACTTAGGTGTATCTAATTCCAAAGCGCATTCCACAAGGTTTCAAGGCCTGTAAGGACCATATTATTTGATGACCTTTTCAAAAATGAACGTGGTATCCAAGGATCAGCAATAGAAGAGTATAAAATTTAAACATACTCGGGAAGCGGCTGTGGCTCAATCAGTAGGGCTCCTGTTTACCATATGGGAGGCCCCGGGTTTGGTTCCCGGGGCCTCCTGGTGAAGGCAAGCCCACCCGCACGGCGTGGTTAGCTGACCCAGCGAGCACAAGCAGCAAGGGGGGGATAAATGAATAAATAAATAAAAATCTTAAAAAAAAAAAAAAAAATTTAAACATACTAATAGCCCATTCATTTTCATTTCCCTATAGTCATGGACAGTTTTAATCAAGGGGCATTTCCTTAATTAACCCAAAATGACCCTTAGTATAACTATGGATTATTAATTTTTCATCTCTCCTTGCTGGAGACTTTAGATGTTCTTGGTGTTTCTGTAAGGAAATATCTTATTATACAGCCTAATAGCGATCAAGTGCAACTAGAGTTCTCATTTGCAAAACTTGTCACCTTATACCTCCTCCAGAATATTTGGGAGAATGTGTTATTA
The DNA here is from genome assembly GCA_026826555.1 of Tolypeutes matacus. Taxonomy (NCBI): domain Eukaryota; kingdom Metazoa; phylum Chordata; class Mammalia; order Cingulata; family Chlamyphoridae; genus Tolypeutes; species Tolypeutes matacus. The sequence goes on from JAKSZT010054202.1 coordinate 10,718,668, forward strand.
ATATCAGTAGTGGGGAGCGGATGTGGCTAAAGCAGTTGGGCACCTGCCTCCTACATGGGAGAACCCAGGCTCAGTTTCCAGTGCCTCTACAGAAGACAAACAAACAAGCAGACAATGAGCAAACATCAAGCAAAAACAACGAGCAGACAATGATCAAAAACAATGAGCAGACAATGAGCACACAACGAGCTAAAACAAAACTAGCAGGGAGTGGATGTGGTTGGCACTCACCTCAAGTGGTTGGGCACTCACCTCCCATGTGGGGAGCTCTGGGTTCAGTTCCTGGTGCCTCCTAAAGAAGACACAGACAGACAACGAGCAGACAATGAGCAAAAACAAACAAACAGACAATGAGCAGGCAAGTGCAAACAATGAGCAAAAACAACCAGCAAACAAACAAGGGAACCATCTCAAGGGGGCGAAATATTAGTAGTGGTAGTGGAGTGGTCGTAGCAGTAGTATTAAATATTCAATTAGATGTAAATTTAGAAAATGTCTTATTCTTTGGTTGGTTACACTGTAAAAATAATGGGTCATGGGATGGCCTAGGTCAAGGGTACCAAGTTTGTTTGAAAAAATGCTTGGTCAAAAGGTGACTTTACTGTGACTTCTCAGAACATTTAACAGGCTCAAAAAAGAGTTTTTCTCAGACTTCTGTGACTACAGAATATTCACTTTGTGGAACTCTCAGACACACAGTATTCCATGGAACCCTGGGAAGAGCTGAACTTGATTCTGATCCTTTTGAAGGTATATTCAGAGTCAATAATATTTGTCAAGCATCTACTATGGGGTGGAAACTATCAGAAACCTATGAAATAGGTATTATTCCTATTTATATTTGAGGAAACTGAGACTGAACTTGCCCAAGTTCCCCCAGCCAATATTAAATTGAGCATCTGGTGTCCTCAGTACACATCTGGTTTTATCTAACTTGTAGCATCTGGTGTCCTCAGTACACTTTGCTGAGATTCAGAAAGCGTCAGTGATTGCTGAGCATGGCTCAGCTAGTGAGAGTATGTTTCTATCCCCCTTACCTCCTAGCAGAGAATGGGTTATCAGTCTTGCCTGCTGGCCAATCCTTTTTTTATTACCTAGCTATTGTGATCATGCTTGTAGCAGAAAAATTGCAACAGTGGAAAAGAGCGTAAGATAACAAGTAAAAATATTCTTTACCACTGAGCACCCAGAACCATTCCCTAGAGCATTATCGATTATTTTTGTTCTTCCAAAACTTGTTAAAGCTTATCCGAATGTGTGTGTTTGTGTGTGTATATGTGTGAGTATAGATCCTTATGTTTTACACACTTGGGCTTATATATACAAATTTTTCACTTGATATATATACTTGGCATCTTTTTTAGCAGTACTTTTATTTTACTTCATTCTTTTGTATTGATTTCCATAATTTAATCAGGTTCTTAGTGATGGATACTTTGGTTAATTCTAGGTTTTTGCTTTTAATTCCTTCTTTTTCTTCTTTGCTATAATAGTACCTCAATGAAGAAACAACCTCATACATATATCTTTGCACAGTTGTGTTTTTAATGGGGAAACACACACACACACACAAAAGATCTCATTTTCCCCTGGTGGGAAATGGGAAAAATAGTGGAGTATTGCCAAAAAAAAAAATTATAGGAGCTGTAAATAATGAGTTTTTTAAATGAAAATTCTTAAACAAGCAAACAAACAGTTCCCTGCCTCTCTGTTCTACTTGCTCTAATCAGGGAGCAAAAGGACTGAGCTGATGGTCCCCATCAAATGCCTTCATGACCAAGAATCACAATCGCTAAAACCTGGAGAAGGCATCTCTGCCTCCTTGAGCTGCTGCCTTCCCTGGGAAACGATTCTGAGTAGCTTGGTTTTGAAGCTATGGACACAGAATCTATATGAAATGGGCTGATGGCAACAACTCTCCCTTATTTTAAAGACATTGCACATTATGTTCTACAGTGATCCTTTTGATGATGTAGACCATGAACAGAATTCAGATGAGAAGTTGAGAAACTTTTGACCAAAGAAATCCTACCTCTGTGACTATATCTAAAGGAAATGATCCAAAAAAGAAAAGCTATTGACTCAAGGCATTCGTTTCAATTCCACATTATTTATGAGAACAAAAATGGGCAACAACATAAAGAATCTAACACTATATATAACAGGGACATTATGTAGCCATTGAAATGATGAAGGTTATGACTATGTAAAACCTTAAAAAAGACAGAAAAATAAGTGTCATCTCTGCTAACATGGCAACTGTAAAATGACGCATGTACACATCCTTTTGCAAGGACCAGAAGAATAAAATATTTGATTTGTTGGATGTTTGAAATCTGGATAGTTGTTTTATTCATTAAAAATTTTATTTGGTAATAATATTGCAAAATTAATAAATCAATACTGCATAAACGCTAATCTTTATTGAGTCTGCAAAGACTATGAACCCTACACAAAAGTCTTATTGTCGTTTTAGTCTCAGTCAAGGATGGACATATTCCTTTTTTTAAATGTATAATGTCATTTATATAACATTCTTGAAATGACAAAATTTTAAGAATGAAAAGGAGAATAGCTGCTGCCAGCGGATACGGAAGGCACAGTGGAAGGAGCAGGAGGGAAGTGCACGTGCCTGCAAAAGGACGGCATGAGCCAGGAATCTTCTGGGGGATCGCCCCAGCTACAGGAGGTCCCACTCTCCAGCAAACCCATAGCCAAGAGAACAGGCTTGGTGGGACTGCAGGAAGAGGAGATGCCATTGAGCTTGAGTCTAGTCTGGCCCTGGGAAGAGATTTGGGAGATGCTCAGTGAGGGATGGTGAGCCTCCAAGGGACTCTCACTTCTGATGCCCAGGCCAGCTGCTGTGGCCAGGCCCCACCTGCTCTGGGAACAGGGCCAGGAGGGGAGTTTGGCTGGGGAGGTCTACCTGTCAAAAAGTAACGCCAGTATCCTAAGAGAGATCAGGGAGGACTCAGACTTCTGGGAAACAGAATGAGAGAAATATATATAATTGTGTGGTTTTTTTTAAAAGAAGCTTTAGATGACATAAATGTTGCATAAAAAATATAAGGGATTCCCATATACCCCACTCCCTTCCCCTCCCACACTTTCCCACATTAACAACATCCTTCATTAGTGTGATACATTTGTTACAATTGACGAATCCATATTGAAGCATTGCTACTAACTATGGATTACAGTTTACATTATAGTTTACACTTTGTCCTGCACAATTTTGTAGGTTATGACAAAATATATAATGACCTGTATCCATCACTGCAATGTCATGCAGGACAAATCCAATGTCCCAAAAATGCCCCCATATTATACCTATTCTTCCCTCTCCCATCACTCAGAATCTCTGGTGGCCACTGCCTTTACATCAGTGGTAAGAGTTCTTCCATTGCTAGAATAACAATAAGATTCTTTCAAAGTGGAATCCCATAGTTTTGGCTAGGCTCCCTTTGAACTCTTAAGGATATCGTCTATAAGGAACATGACCACACAGCTCCTTTTGTCTGGAATAGTTCCTGTTTAAGCTTGTTGTCCAAGGATTGTTACTACCACCTCTTTTCACTCTCAAAAGTGGTCTAGTTTGTATAATAAATTATATGGGTGCCCTCTCTAGAAGGGACATGCTAACCAACCTCTTCTACCACATTTTCTATCCCATCCCTGTTTTAGCCTACATCTCCAGTAAACATCCCTAGATGATAATTGAGCTTTCCATGACATTGAAAGTCTTTCACAGATCAATGATTTCACCATAAAAAAATATATCTGCATTTTCAATGAAATTTTTAAAGACATTGTCCATTATGTTGTACTATGTGGTCTTTCATGGGACCTTTTAAAAATTCTGGAATTTAAAAGTACTATCTCTGCTAATAACTGGCCATCGCTCACTGTATTAGATAATAATCATTTCGTAATTTGGCATTTTTTGACTTTTTGCTTTGGTTGCCAGTAAATTCAGAGCTAAAGCCAGGTTCTTGGTTGCAGCATAAGTCCTTAACCCAGTGCAAATGGGGAGTCCCACAGAACTAAGTTTAAGTTCTGGTACAAACTTCCTACTGTATTTGTTTCCTGAGGCTTCTGTAACAAATTGCCACAGAATTGGTTGCTTAAATTTATTCCCTTACAGTTCTGAGGCCAGAAGTTCAAAATCAGTTTCACTAAGCCAAAGCCAAGGCGTCAGCCGAGCCGAGCTACCTCCAGAGTCTCTGAAGGAAAATTTGTTCCTTGGCTTTTTCTGATGCTGGTAGCTGCTGGCATTCCTTGGCTTGTGGAATCATATCACTCCAGTCTTGACCTCCATGGTCATATTGTCGTCTCCTCTTCATTGTCAAATCTCCCTTTGCCTCCCTTTGATAAGGACACTTGTTATTGCATATAGGGCTCACCCTTAAATTAGTAACACCTAAGCTAAGTCTCTTTTTCCATATAAGGGTACATGCAGATCCCAAGGATTAGGACCTGTGTATCTTTGGGGGGCATTATTCAGCCTTCCACAAGCTACCCTTTGTCCCCCAGAGACCCACATTCATCTCCCATGAATACTACATTCACCACATCCCAACATCACTACCCAAATCTCAACCCAGAGCGATATCAACTCAAGGTCCAAACTCTCATCTAAATATCCTCTTCTCAAAAGTCCTAAATCTCATCATCTAAGATCATCGAAAGCAGGTATGGCTGTGACTCTGGGTATAATTAATCCTGGGGCGTAATTGCTCTCCAGCTTTAAAGTACAGCATTTGTTCCAGGCCATAGCATGTTGTAGGTGCCTATGCAATGTTAGTCACTATTAGAGTCACCCCTTTCCTACTTTCCCCTCGGCATAGGATTTAGGTTCCCTACCATTCCATGATTCCACTGTTGCTATGCCTTTGCATGTGGACCATTCAATTCTTCCTTGGAATACAATGAAGACATAAATGATAAATGAATAAATGAAGAATAAAAGCACCGACTCTTTAGAAAAATAGGAGCAGTAGGGGAAGGCAGCACTCTGGAGGCCCAAATTGTCAGAGAGAAGACAAAGCACAGGATGACAGTGATGGTGATGATAGCAGTAGTTGTAGTTGGAATGACAGTAATGATGTTACTGAGAGTTGATCATGAGCCAGAAGCCTTTCTAGGAGTTCTGCACGTGTTACTTTATTTAATCCTCACCACAGGCATATGAGGTAAGATGTTAATACCTCCATGCTCACATGAGAAGGCTGCAGAGAGGTTACGCAGTTAGTGCGTGACCAAGGCGTGCTCTCCCTGCTGCCCAGTGAAAACCAGGGCCAGCCTGCACATCTCATATGGCAAATGGACCAGGCCTCTTTCCAGGCTCTGGGTTCAGGGAATGAACTTAGAGAATTTCTGCTCATTTCCCCTTGGGTTTCCTTTTTGTGTCACTCTGAAGAGATAAGCCATGCTCTGACTAAGGTTCTTAATACACTCCTACTTCACCAGAAAGGAATTTCTTCTCCTTTCAAAGTTCTTTTCTTTAATAAGCTGCCCTCCCCTAATTTTTCATATGAAAAAAAAAAGTGAAACCTTCAGAAAAGTAGAGAAATTCATACAATGAACACATGTATATCCATCACCTTACAGTCTCTTTTGCCACCTGTATTTTGTCTTACTCTCTACATAGAGGTAGATATAATTTTGTTTTTGCTGAACAATTTAAAAGTTGCAATTGTCATGGCCCTGCACCCCAAAATACTTCAGCATGTACCTCCTAAGAAGGACTGTCTCCTTCCTAATTATATCATGATCAAGCTCAAGAAATCTAAATTTGATGCAATAATATCTGACATATAGTCTGTATTCAAATTTCTCCACCAATAGTGTTCCAATATATGTCCTTTCTAGTAATTTTTAAAAAATATCCAGAACTCAATCTCTTGTACTGCATTTAGTGTCACATTTCTTTTTTCTTTAATCTAGGATAGTTCTTCAGGCTGTTTTTCTGTTTTCTTTTTTTTTTTTTTTTTCCCCTTCACTGTGTTTGAAGAGTCTAGACTAGTCATTCTCTAAAATGCCTCCAATTCTGGATTGGTCAGATTGTTTCCTCTTCAGTCAGTTTCAGGTTAAATATATTTTGGCAAGAATACTGTGTAGGTGATGTGAGAATCACTTTCTAGTTGATTATGCTTAAGAAAAAGAAATGTGAGGCTTTGGAAACAGAATGATCTGGTATTTTTGGAAAACAACTAAATCCTGAAACCGATTATGGAGCCTAATCTTTGGATAAACATTGACAATTTCTGAAACATATTTCACATATATTTCTTCTTTATTCTCATAATTATGAGACTGATGAGACAGATATTATTGATAATAGTTCCCCCAAATCCTGGGGAAACTAAGGCATTGAAGTGTAAGTGATTTCCTGAAATCTTCAAGAAGCTCCTCAAGAAGCTGGGGTTTGAGTCTGTTTCTGGACCTTGGTTTTGGATTTGAGTTTTGTGTTTTCCCCACCAAGCCAATGAATATTGTCACAACATAATAATGTCAGGAGCAAGAAGGATAATGCAGGAAATATATATATATATTTTAAATAAAAATGTTAAGCCACTCATCCAACTCCGAAATGTAACTGAATTTATCACTTGTTAGGGATTTCTCAGGGCAGCTTTCTAGTTACCTCTGGGCCATGTTGATTATTTGGGAGCCTACATTTATGCAGATTATGTGTTAAGAGTTTGCAAAGCTCTCTCTGTTGTAAAAGGCCATTGGCAAGTGCTGGGAAATAACAATAGAGAAGCAGAAAGAAACCAAGATGGATGGATTCCCACTTAGTCTTCCTATAAACTTGTAGTATGCCGAATAATAAATACAGATGTCAGTGTTATCGTTATTCCGTGTTCTGTATCCACAGAGGAATGGATGTTGAGTTCAAATAAAGTGTTGTTTTATTTTTAATTTTTTTTTTCCAGTGGGCTCACAGGTAGGATGAACTTTTAAATCCACCCCCCCGAGACCTATGGGCATTAGATCATGTAGGAAAGAGGCAATGTGTACATGAAAGTGTTTCCCCCCCAAAAAAAATTGAGGGTTTGCTTAAAGATTTGTTTTGTGAAATAGGTTTCAAAAGAGGTAAAGCTGTGCCTGAACAGATAAGATTTGGAACAAATGGATTTCATGTCATTTTGATAAAAACTTTGTACCAGAGTTGCTTTTAAGAGATTCTACTAGAAGACTGGGCTCACACCTGCCTGCAGTGACTTTCCCAAACCTTTTAGGAACAGTCAACAGAGGCCTGGTCTGGCATTTGAAACCCAGCCTTGTATTTAAAGACTGTCCATATCACAAAGTGACCAGTGAAGGAGATGAACAAACCAGTGAGTGTGGAATGGGGCCTGTTCTAGTGGACATCTGGGATCCCCAGTTCTGTCTTTGTGTTAACCAGCCGTGTGACTTTGAGCAAGCTACTTTACAACTCCAGTCGATGAGTTCCTCTTCTGTTTTACACAAATAGAATTAGTCTATAAGTTCACGTTTTTCAAGCTGCTTTTTCTGGACATCTTTATACATCTCATTACATCAGCAGAGTCAATCTAACTTGTTCTTAAATTTTTACATCATTCAATGTAACTATTGTGAAACTGTTCATATAAAGAGTGTACCAATTTATCCTCTCATCAAGGGTTTGAGAATGCTTTGTTCTTCACACCTTCATTGACACTAAATGTTTTCAAGATGCCTAGTTTTAACCAATATAATAAGTATTTTAATTTAAATTTATTTTGTTGTCAGTGAAATCAAGAATCTTTTCATATGATTTATTGGTCATTTGCATTTGTTTTTCTGTGAACTTCCTGTTCATGCCTTTTGACAATTTTTCTGTTGGATGGGTTTCTTATTCCTCTGTAAGAACTTTGCGTGTTAAAGAAATTAGATGTTTGTTTTTCCATGTTTCCTTTGACTTTGTATAAGGCCTTACTCTTGCCATACCAAAGTCGAAATTTTTAAGAATTTGAATTTATGAGGTTTTTTGGTTGATTTGAAGTTTGTGTCACAAATTAGAAGATCTTCCTGTTTTGCTATTTTTTTATTTTTTATTAAATCCTCCTGTTTGGTAACAGACTTGCATGGAAGTTAATTGGCAGTAATTGGTACACCTGATATTTCTTTCGCAATAGGTACACTAGCTATCTCAGAAGGATTAACAAAAACTTTTGGGTTAGAAACCCTGAGTGTCCCTATCTATGCCCTAATGATGAGCAGAAAGAGATAAGAAATGAGTCAGAGTTGTTAATTGGCCATGAATGAACTGTCTTCTCAAGCAGTCCGTGAGTGCACTTTTATTCTGTAAGCAGCATTTGGTGGTTGCTGCCGGGTCACAGCTCTAATTACTGCAGCTCAGAAACCCATGTGACAGGAAAAAGTGAGCAAGGCATGAGGTGGGAATGGCCTTCTGTGAGGGCACAGCTCATACCTAAACACCACATCCAGAAATATGGCTTCCTGATGGACCTAGACATATTTAGAGGGAGTGAGGGAACAGGGACAGGATGGTCTACAGAGTTGAGAATTGCAGAAGGGGAGTTAGGAGGTGGGAGATAGAAAAGACGCCTTTTAATTAGGTCTGTCTCTCTGGTGGGCGTTGAGTGTGCCACCTGCCTACTTCATTCCCAAGAGATTTATGAAAGACAGTGACAAAATGCTGAGGGAGTTCCTTACCGGAAAGACAGGTTTTGATGATAATGCTGTTGCTGCAATTACCAATGTGGTCCCAGGCTCTTCTTTATATTCTACCCACTCTTTCTAAAGTTAGTAAGGAGTTGCTCTTTTTTTTCCCAGCAGCAAGCTTATTTGCTGCTTTGGGTTTGGTGGGCAGACTTGATCAGAAGCAGAGAGGGGCAGGGAGGGAGGAGAAGATTCCAAGCTCATTTTCAGCTCTGGTAACCCACTAGGTGATAAGTGATATCAGAAGAAAGCCCACCAGTTTTCTCCGAGGCACGTCTCCGCATGTCTTTCTTTTCCAATAGTCACTGCTGACCTACACAGTAATTTAGGACAATGTCAAGTTGGAACTACCTTCTCAAACGAGTAGAGAGGCAACTCTTTCAGGCTCCCTGTTGAAGATGACCTTGACCTGACATCTTTGAGCTGGCTGTCTGTCTCTTGGACATCCTTCATCTCTAAGGTAGAAGTTTTAGATATTGAGTCAAAGTGGCCCATCAATCTAGCCAATCCTAGAAGCTTTTATTCACCTTTTTCCAAACATCATAGACAGAAAATTAAATACTTATAGTTTGAGTTCAACCTTCTTGAATGTAAGGGATGCTCCTAACAGACATTCCATCCAGCCAATGGGTAGGCCATTTGGGACATGAGGGACCCATATCAAGAGGCACTGCACTCTGATGTTGATAACTCAAGATGTGTCCTAACCATTATTTTTGTTTTTAACTCAGTAGACTCTGTCTGTGACCATGACCATTGGATTGACCATTCTAGAGAAACTATGACTAAGACTACAGAAGCTGGCTGAAAACAATTTCATTCTTCCTTCAATCTCCTAGGAAAGGGTCATGAATTTTCCAAAGACCATCATGTTGTCATGATGAACAATCTCTATGTTAAAAGTAAAAGTAAAATTAATCATTGTCAAGAAGCCAAAGTACAACTTGATTCTTGAATACTCCATTGATTCATTCATTCAACAGATATTTATTTAGACCTTACTCTATGCCAAGTGCTATACTATTTGTTGGGAACACATTCAGAAGTAATAATAATAACCATAGCTAACAAGTATTGACTCTTACAATATATTAGGCACTGTGCTAAGTGCTTTACATAGACTATCTCATATAATCCTCAAATAAACCTTGTAAATTAGGTTCTTTAAAAATCTCTATACAAAGATAAGGAAAGTGAGGTTTAGAGAGATTGAGTAACTTGCCTAAGAGCCCAATGCTAATAAAAAAGTAAAACTAGGATGCAAACCCAGTACACTTTCCACTTTTTATTATTTGTTTTTGTGATATAGAAATAAGTCCTTGCCTTTGAGGAGTTTATAGTCTAAACTATATAAACTGAAAAATACTTTTCTTCAGATAGTTCCTTTTAATAAACTTCAGGCGAGATGTGAAGTGCTCTCCAGGGCAGGCTTCCCTGCCTTTCAGCAGACATTAAGCTGGTAGCACTGTAGTTCTCTGCTCACATTCATCTCTCTCATCTCCATGTGTCCTTCTCATTACCTATTTCAGTGTCCTTTTCCTTGTCCTTTTCCCTCTCTCTTTTCTGAGTGTCCTCCCTTCCACACCTTCTGTTGATTTTTTTCTCTAGAAAATTACTAGAGTCCCCAAATGCCATGCAATGCAATTTTATAGGAAAACATGGAAAGGAGAGAAATTTTCACTGCAAATGAAATGAGCTGTTGATGGATGGCTCAGTAAGCCTAAGGGTCCTTCTTTAGCATGCTTTGGCATTTCAGAGACTCTGGATTCCAAAAGCACAACCACTCCATTCTGCTGTTGCTAATCTCATTTTTTCCATGATTAACAACCCAGTTCATTATGTTTTCAGCTCACATTAATCTTCTCTACTGTGAGTTTGGTAACATTTGGAGTCATTTTCTTCTGTATTTATCCATCTGGGAGCGTTAGAAAAGATAAGTTTGCAGAAAGTCATCTGTTGCTCACTGCTGAACAAGGGGTGAATGCTCTACTTGTTCCTCAGGTCCTGGGAAGAAAACCCCTGAAGTCAGGTGTGAGTACCCCACAATTTAGAGGGCACCCTCAGTTGCACCCTCAGGACCCTCAAACTGGAGCAAGTCCATAGCACAAGGGATTGAACTGCAACATAACAGCTTCAGAAATCACAAACAATTCTCCTGGATCCTGACTGTCCTTTTAGAGCAGATGGAATTGGGAGAGAGCTGTGGAGGTGGTGGAAAGAGTTATGAGATTAATGAATCAAAATAAAGGCTTGGCTTGGGTCCTGTCTCCACCATCATAGCTGTTTGACCTTGGACAAGCCACATAATCTCTTCAAGATTTATTTGCCTCCTCTCTGAACTTGTCTTAAAGATGCCTGTTCTCTCTTTTTCAGAGGACAATTTTGAGGGTTCACCTATAGTCTCACCTATGCTTTTGACTAACTTTATAACCTTGCACATATAACTTAATTTTTGCAATTTCTGAGACCAGTTCCAACACTAACGGTATATGTATACTTCTAAATGGAAAAAATAAAACCTTAGGGGAATTCTCAAAGACTAGTATTTCTTAATGTTCCTCTTATATAGAAAAGGCTTTTGGTGTGTGTCATATTTTAAGATCTATTGAGGAAGGGATATATTGTTTAAAAAAGAGCGAATCCTTTGGAAATTCAATTAAAAGCATCCTCTCGGATATAATACAATCTCAGGCAGTCACAAGGCGAGCAACTCTTTGGAGACTCTTGGCTGTCAGCCTCCAGCAGCATTTTATTGTGAAGGCTGGAGTGCCTTCACTCATTTCTTCATCTGAGTCAGGTTTTTAGAGAAAATATCCCAAATTGGGCATCCATTCTAAAGCCATGTCTGTAGATGTTAACTTTGACATATTGGAATTATTTCTCAGTGTCGCCCAAGTGCAAAGTCACATTGTATTAATGCATCTCTTATTATAGGAAGGGGGAAGCTGTAATTAAATTTTAATGCTGAGGAATTTAAATGGGGTTCAGGACGTGAAGAGGAGCTGTAGGGATGAGAAATCTGGACCACTTGCTCTAACTCTGTGCAACTAGAAACACGGCAACCTAATTCGGAAATAGTGTCATTTATTGACAGTCCTGTACCCCACCACCTGGGATTTGAGCGGCAGACTCCCATCACACGGATAACTCCCAATGGCATTGATGGTAATTGCCCATAGAAGTAACCCTCCTACCTACACAGAGTGCCAGAAGCCTGAGAGCACTTTTAATTGCACTGTACCTCCCTTTGCAAAAGTGCTAATTGCTTCTGTTTCCCTTTCCTTTAGGTACCCAAGCAGGCACAGGAATGATGAAGAGACAAGTGTATTAGTTGCAGCCTTTTGAACCGCACAAGAAGGAAATCAACGGTGTGGACGGGGCCGGAACCATTGCTACACTTGTTGGAGTAAATGAGGAATGGGCTTGTGATTATGCTGACATTCCAGCATGAATCTGGTAGACCTGTGGTTAACTCGATCCCTCTCCATGTGTCTCCTCCTACAAAGTTTTGTTCTTATGATACTGTGCTTTCACTCTGCCAGTATGTGTCCCAAGGGCTGTCTTTGTTCTTCCTCTGGGGGGTTAAATGTCACCTGTAGTAATGCAAATCTCAAGGAAATACCTAGAGATCTTCCTCCTGAAACTGTCTTATTGTATCTGGACTCCAATCAGATCACTTCTATTCCCAATGAAATTTTTAAGGACCTCCATCAACTGAGGGTTCTCAACCTGTCCAAAAATGGCATTGAGTTTATCGATGAGCATGCCTTCAAGGGAGTGGCTGAAACCTTGCAGACGCTGGACTTGTCCGACAACAGGATTCAGAGTGTGCACAAAAATGCCTTCAATAACCTGAAGGCCAGGGCCAGAATTGCCAATAACCCCTGGCACTGCGACTGTACCCTACAGCAAGTTCTGAGGAGCATGGCGTCCAATCACGAGACAGCTCACAACGTCATTTGTAAGACTTCCGTGTTGGATGAGCATGCCGGGAGACCCTTCCTCAATGCTGCCAACGATGCCGACCTTTGTAACCTCCCTAAAAAAACTACCGATTATGCCATGCTGGTCACCATGTTTGGCTGGTTCACCATGGTGATCTCGTATGTGGTATATTACGTGAGGCAAAACCAAGAGGATGCACGGAGACACCTTGAGTACTTGAAATCCCTGCCAAGCAGGCAAAAGAAAGCAGATGAACCCGATGACATTAGCACTGTGGTATAGTGTCCAAACTGACTGGCATCAAGAAAGAAAGTAGTTGGCGAGCGCAGTAGAATAAGTGGTTTACTTCTTCCATCCATTGTAAACATTTAAAACTTTGTATTTCGGTTTCTTTTGAATTATGCCACTGTTGAACTTTAACAAATACTACAACATTAAAAAAAAAAAAGAAATTTAGTTTAGGTGACCCACCTCCTTAATTGTACCCCTGGTGGCATATTCTTGAGTAAGCTACTATCTGAACATGAGTTAGGTCCATCCCACTATTTAATAATGAAATTTATTTTTTTAATTTAAAACCAAATAAAAGCTAACTTTGAACCATGGAAAACAGAGTGACTTATTGGTTGACAAAACAGTACAGTCATTTCACCTGCTCTAAATAAATAAATAAATAAATAAATAACAGAGACAACCCTATCATAATGAAAGACTTGCTATTAAGCTCTGCCGTACACTGGGGAGCCAGAGCTGAATTATTGATCAAGAAAAGACTTTCACATACTGAGCCTTAGCAACTCCAGGTGATAATACACAAGTGTCATAACCTGCAGAGGCTTAATGTAAGATGCCTTTTGGTGTGTGCTATCTAAAAGTAGATGTGTTTAAAAATAAAGTTATTACTGATCTACTCCATGCTAGGCACAATGGAAAATAAATGGAGGCACATTTTCTGCCCTCAAGATTACAGGCTAGTGAGAAGGTATATGTGACAAATATAGAAATGGCTATGCCAGAAAGGAAAGTCCTAAGAAACATGTGTCATCATTTGTATGGCAAGCACTGAGCAAGGCATTTGTATGCTATTATGCCTCTAAATTCTCAGGACAAGAGGAGTAAGTGATAGTTGCTCCATTTGCATAAGAGGAAACGGTGAGTGAAATCAGTACAATGAGTTGCCAGGTGGAAAGTAGCAGAGCTGGCATTTGAACCAGGTCTTCTCATCTCTAAAGACTGAGGTTTTCTCATTACCCTCCTGCTGGGTTGGTTTATTGCAGTGTGATATACATGTTTAAAAAGCACACCCATTTTTAGCGTACGGTTCTATCGGTTTTGACAAGTGCATACCCCTAACTGCCACGATAATCAACTTATTGTGTCCCTGACATTGGTTAAGGCTAGGAGAAAGCTCAATCAGTTTTTGGAGTAGGGAATCATGGTTTTTTGGCTTTAGGATGCCATTAGAGATGACCCTTGAAACTTGGCTGGTAAGCTTCATAAGATGAAGATGTGGGTGAGGAAGACAGAGGGAACAGAAGAAGTAGAGGATAAAAGCATGGGGAGGTACTTGGAAGAAGGAGTCTACATAGGGGAGAAGTGAGATATACAACCTGAGCCATATGATAGGGATCCTGATTCCAAACTAAGGAATAATAGTAGCCAATAGCACTCATCGAGCACTTACTTTCTTTGGATTTTCTTAATTAATCCTTACAACTACCCTATGAGATAGTCTTTTCTGGATTAGGAACCAGAGACACAGAAGTTTAAGTCATTAATTCAGGAAAAGCATAGCAGATATCAAAACCCAGGCAACTTCAGAAATCTGTGGACCTCTTAACCACTATACTCTACTGCCTTACGAAGTTGTAGGCTTTACTACCTGAAGTTGCTGGCTCCTAAGAGCTTTAAATCTAAGAGCTTTAGATTTTCTGACTATTAGGTGTTGGTTTCATTAAAAGGAACCCAGCAGAAATAGCTCTTTGTGAAGCTTATGTAAGAAGGAGAGAACCTCTGCCATTCTGAAGCACACCGTCTTCTCCACCCCGTATTAGGCTCTCTCACGTCCTCCAGGATTCTCATTTCTTCCCTTGCAAAGAGCTAGAGGACCTCCTCATACCAATAGGCTCTGTAAAGGATTACCCGAGGGTCCAATGAAGGTCAGCCCATCTCAGACCCGTAACAGGGCATTCAGAACAGTGTGGTCAGGCACGCACCTCAGGGCCAAAGACTTCTCACATCCACCCAGCCTTACGGAAAAGTTCAAGGCTTAGCTGCAAGCCTGAAGCTGGTGTGAAATTCAGGATATGGACCCTAGAGTCCCTGCATCCCAGCAAGAAGGAATCCAAACTGTCTGCTTTTGTTAACTGGATCCTGCAGTGCAATCGGAGCTTTGCTGAAGACTTAACGCCCCCTGGAGGACAATCCTATAATATGTCTGTAAATTTTCACAGAAAACTGCCTAACTGAATTGAATACGTAAATGTTTCCCCCTAAAGACTATCAAAATTAAGGCTTTGCTAAAATAATCCTTTAAATTTTAAAATAAATTGTGTAACTTGAGTGTATGAGCCACATTCGCTTTAGAAAAGCTTTCACAAATCAAATAACCTGTTCTACCTTGCTCCTTAAAAAAAAAAAAAAAATCCTTAGTTCCTTATGAATAAGAGTTTATTTCCCAAATGGCCAAAAAAATGATACATGCATTAGTCAAGTGAAAATAGTCATAAATGAAAAATCTCCAAGGATGGTTGTAAATAAAGTCATATCCTTGTTCAGATGCAGGAAAATTTAAGTTCCCACGTGTTAAGTTTGGAATTCTTCACACACAAAGAGACAAAGGGCACATCCTAGGTTAATAATCAAGGCCCTGCCTGGATTCACACACAAATTGTCAGTCAGTTGTGCCCTGGGTACTTTTTTTCATTTTGAAACCTTCAAATTAAGTTGCCATGAATTGGGAGTGTAAAAGCCATTGTAGGAGCAAAATTAATTATTTTTTCAACAAATAGACCTTAAGGCCCATTCCTGTTCAGAATGGAAAGGAAATTGCTTTTCCTGTCTAGTTTGCAAGGGTAGTCTACCCCACCGGAACAGTAGTGTAAGATTCCAATGAGAAGAAAAAGCTTACTGGAAAAAACATCTGTCCTGAAAAGGGCACAGCAGTCTGTAGCAGAGCAAGCTCCAGTTTTCATCCTACTTGCTCCTTAATTTTCCAAACTCTTGCAGATGTTTGCATTCCTAGGGCTATGTGATTTTTGGAATTAACTAATTGTCTAGCTGGATTATCTGTATATCAGAGGTACATGCTATCTTACCTTTTAAATATTTTAAATAGCAGCATCTTTTCTCAACCTTTTCCTTTGGCATCACTCTTGACTTTTTAAATTTGAAAGATACCTGGGTGTTTTAGTGTAATATTTGATGATGATCTTATCTCGGAAGCAAGGCAAATCCTAAAACATGCCATCCCAACTGGAACATGTTAAAGAAAGTGAGACAAAGTTATATAATGGAAGATTTAACTTTCAAGAACACTTTGGCAAATTGTAACATACTGATATGCAAATTCGGCCAGGTACGCGTTGTACTTTTTTACACCCTTCTCTGATTACCCCACAATAATTCTTGTTCTGACGTCAACAACCATAAGAGAATCTGGGCTGTGAGCAGGTTTTCCTCAGTAGCTTAAGACTTTCAATTCATACAGTTAGTCCTCTAGTCTCTCTGGCACAGTTGGGGAATGGAATATTCTGCTTAATTACAATGTTCCAGTTATCAGAGACAGAGCAACTTCTGGGTCAGGACTGGCTGGAAGAGGCCTAAAGATGAGCTCAGCCACTGATTTTACGGGTGTTGAAAATGAAACCTTTATATAGGCTTGGGGATGGGGGCCAGTATCTCCATGTTCCTTTGGTGTCCCTTACCTGACACCAAGTGCCTCTCCTAATCACCTGATACCCATTTTCAAAGCAACAGAGTTACATAATAATGAAGAGCATGGAAACCGTGCCGGCTACCAGCAACACTTTCTTTGAGGGTTCAGAAGGTACTTTAAGCTCTGACAGCCCTTCCTTCCTTCCTTCCTTCCTTCCTTCCTTCCTTCCTTCCTTCCTTCCTCCCTCCCTCCCTCCCTCCCTCCCTTCCTCCCTCCCTTCCTCCCTTCCTCCCTTCCCTCCCTCCCTCCCTCCTTCCTTCCTTCCCTCCTTCCTTTCCTCCTTCTTTCCTCCCTCCCTCCCTCCCTCCCTTCCTTCCTTTCCTTTTTTCCTCTTTTCTTTTCCCTTCAGAGAAAAGTTTGTAAAAAAAGAAGGCAATCTTAAATCTTGCTTTTGGTCTAAATATTGACAAGCCATATTGAGCTAATGAATAGATTTTAAAATAAAATGGCCCCTGAGAAGTACTATGAGGTTAATTTACATAAATCCAGCTTGTTTGGGGATATCCACATTTCTTGTGGAAGAAAAAATTATCTGAAAGATGCTAGTCTACTGTCAAAGTCCCTTGTCTCCACAGACAAGCTTGCCAATTCCCGGGTTCTCTGAGGAGTGAGTTAACAGTAAGAAGAGGCGAATACAAGATGAGAAACAGAAGGCAAAGCTGGGAAAGTGTTGCAAGGCTTTGGGGGGACAACAAGACTGACCTAAGCCCCATTATCAACATTTTACCATTGACGAGACCTTCTGTCTTCACACTAAAACAGGAACTGGAAGATCCCTTGTGTGTGAATCACAAATAGAAGAATCTTTTTATCAGATAACCCCACCTTTCCCTAACATCTGTTATCGTTTATTTACACAGTGCAAAATTCTGTTCTTACCTTCTCTAGTTCTCACCACAGCTCCACAAATTAGATATTGTAATTATTCCCATTTTAGAAATGAGGAGACCAAGATCACACCACTTGTGTGCATTAGTAGAGTCAGATGCAGTTGTCTTCAAAGCCCCCTGCTCTACCTCTGCCATACTGCCTAGTTGTGCATCATCCTTTAGAGTTTTTCTAAAAACCCAAATAACAAATGGAGGAAAATAAAGCAAGATATCATTCATAATTTATGCAAGAAAAAAGTAGTTCAAAAGAGCAAAGCAAACAGGGCCTGCTGTCTGGGGACCCGAAGGATTCACCCCCTTTTCATGCCCATCCTCCTATCCAGCCTTCAAATCCCTAAAAGTTAGCCAGGCCCTTGGGCTGGGCAGATGTGCACACACCTCTCAAACAAGGGAATTCTACTTGGTTCTTCGTTTGCTCCATGGAGTTGAGGTTGGTGTGTAGTGCCTTGCTCTCGAGACGGCCACATCTGCCTTCACTCTTAGGATGTCCATGCGAGCCAGCTGAGTTCCAAATGGCACCTCCTGCATGCATTGCCTGAGGTTTTCTCTGGCCACCACAGCACACTTTGCCCCTTTCACGGAGGTTGGAGATGAGAGGCAGTTACACCCGCTAGGAGCAGCCCTCACCCAACGACTACTGGGGAGCTGTACATCAACACCCAGCTCCTGGAGTTGCCCCAGCAGCATGAAGTTCTGCTCACCCATCATGGTTTGGTGGGCCACCCTTCTTGGCGGTCTTTTCTCTTTGTCTCACTTCTCCACTCCCCCCATCAGTATCTCCTTCATCTCCCAAGTAAAAACCATTTACACTCACATCTTTGTCTCAGTGTCTGCTTATCAGAGGAAACCAAGCTTACCCTAAAACAGTGCTCACCAAACCTGGCTGATGACCAGAGAGGTTAGAGAGCTTCTAAATATATAAATGTCAATGCCTAACCCAGACCTGCTGACCTGGGATCTCTGGGGGTTGGGCTCAGGCCTCTGTATTTTCTGTTGGTTTTCTCCCTGGAGATCTGGTGTGATCAGTCAGGGAGGTAATCACTGACCTACAGGAAGTCCTGCCCAGAAATTTCTTCTGGAACATTGTGCTTGGCAAACCTTTGTTGCCATGATGGAAGTGCATGTCATGTATGTTCCTCTTTTGGGCCTAAAAGCCAAGAAATTCAGGGGGGAAAGTCTGTGCTGAAACTTTAGTAATCTACAACTCCATAGTGTATGCAGTTGTGGTCTAATTTCCTCCACTTTTGACTTTCTATTTACATATAGCATCAGTTATTCTAATTGTTTTTCTTTCTTTTTTTTTTTTTATTACAGCAGTTGTAGGTTTATAGAAACATCATTTAGAATGTACAGAGTCCCCATATACCCTAACATACACAGTTTCCTTATTATTTGTATTTTGCATTAATGTAGCAACTTGGTTACAACTGATAAACCAATATTATTATATTTATATCATAAACTACAGTCCATAGTTTACATTAATATTCACTCTGTGTGTACACTTCCATGGGTTATAAAATTTTTCTTCTGGTAACATGCATACAACCTAAAATTTCCCATTTTAACCACTTTGAAGTATAAAATTCAGTGGCGTTGGGAAGCGGCTGTGGCTCAATCAGTAGGGCTCCCGTTTACCATATGGGAGGCCCTGGGTTCGGTTCCCGGGGCCTCCTGGTGAAGGCAAGCCCGCCCGCACGGCGTGGTTAGCTGACCCAGCGAGCACAAGCAGCAAGGGGGGGATAAATGAATAAATAAATAAAATCTTAAAAAAAAAAAAAAAAATTCAGTGGCGTTGATTGCTTTGAATTTATTATTTGCATATTTCCATTTTATGATAAGTATTTCTTAAGGCCCCTCAAACCATTTCATGTAATAAAACAGAGAAAATATTTGCTTGTTTACTGCATTTTAAATTTATCTCCAATTTATAGATTTTTCTCAAACTCATTTCATATTCTGTGTTGTTTAATTTCTGATGCCATGGGAAGCGGCTGTGGCTCAATCAGTGGGGCTCCCGTTTACCATGTGGGAGGCCCCGGGTTCCGCCCGCACGGCATGGTTAGCTGACCCAGCGAGCACAAGCAGCAGTGGGGGGAATAAATGAATAAATAAATAAAATCTTAAAAAAAAAATTTCTGATGCCTGATCATTTGCTTCCCCAAAGTTGGTTTTATGTTCCAGAAATGCTTGATATACTTTGCTCCGAAAGTAAGCCTGAACCACCAAGATTGGAAGGAGAGAGAGAGAGTGAGTGAGAGCATCATTTTCCAAATGAGGAAACTGAGACCCAGAGATGCTAAGCCATCTGCCCAAGTGTTCCCAGGTAGCAGCTGGGCTTTGCATGATGCTCTGTTGACACCCAAGCTCATGGTCTGTCCACTTCTCATTTATGAGGCAAGAACATCCTTGCAGAGGCTGCAGATAGTTGTGAGGAGAAGGGTAATGATGGGATTTGGAAAAAATTTGGTTTGGGGGGGGACAAAAAAAAATGTGTCTCTTTACTCAGAGTTGGCAGGGTATGTTGTGAACATTATAAAACAACAAGCAAAAATTTAGTTGCTTTATTGTTTGTTTGTTTTCTTCTGTTTACTCTTTCCAACTTATGTCATAATCTCTAGGGAGCATTTTAAAGGGTTTTCTTGGGAAAAAATCTTAGAAAACACAATTACCCTATTAATACCATCACATTTTTAGCACAATATCTGGGCCATTCTATGTTACCTTAGTTTTCAGGGACAGCTTTGTTTTTGCAATGGGTCTACCTCTGCCTTCTGGAAATGTGCCAGTGCTGAGAAGTAAGTATAATAGCTCTGGGAAATGAAGACTTTCATACAGATAATATGAGAGCATAAGAGACAAAATGAATACATGGTTGGGTTGTGCTGGCTTCATTTCCAGATATCTAAGAATATATTTAAAGGAAAAATGGCCTTAAGGAATAAAGTTATCAGTTGGAAGAATGATATAATTATCAGTGTTCCCATATTTTATTATATCTAAATTCCTACTCCATGGACCTTTCCCAGCTTCTTCAGAAATTCCTTGTTTCCCTCCCAGGTAAAATCCCAACTACCCCATTTAAACAGCCATCCTTAAGAGCAAGTGCTTTAAAATGAGAAGGTTTTATCAATTCCCTTCTAGCAAGTTTCATAGTAGATTGGCTCAGGTTGAAACTCCAATGATTACTTCTCTTATTATGGGCTCTGAAACTCTGACCAGGATCGTAAATGGTGGCTTTTACCGCTCACCTTCTGGGAAGCAATAAAAACACTATAATTAAAATTGGCTTACCATTTGGTCAATGAAGCACACAGACAGCTCCATTCAGCTAATACAGCCTATGGTTCACCTAGTAAGAGACTCAAAAGACTTCTGCAGACAAGAAACGTAGAAGCCAAAGACAGTGGGAAACCTGTTAGAAAATAGTTCAGGGAAGCAGATGTGGCTCAAGCGATTGGGCTCCTGTCTACCATATGGGAGGTCCTGGGTTCATTTCCTGGGGTCTCCTGGTGAAAGCAAGCAGGCCCGCATGGAGAGCTGGTCTGTGTGGAAAGCTGGCACAACAAAAAGAGACAAAGAGGAAAGACAATAAAACATACAATAAACAGGGAGCTGAGGTGGCTCAAGTGATTGAGTGCCTCTCTCCCACATCGGAGGTCCCAGGATCGGTTCCCGGTGCCTCCTAAAGAGAACACGAGAAGAGAAGAGAAGCAGACACAGAAGGCATGCAGAGAATGGACACAAAGAGCAGACAGCGAGTGCTAAACAACAAGCGGGGGGAGAATAAGTAAATAATAAATCTTAAAAAAAAAAAAGAATAGTTCATTGTGCCATGGATTCTGCTACAATGGGAACCCAAAGTGCAGAGAGGCCCAGTTAACCCAGTGGTTTAATTTGCCTTGTTTGGTAAAAGAAGCATAGAACTGGTTTTATTTTGTTTGCAAAATGAAAATAATGTCATTTAAGAAAAAATATGTGATTACTGAATCATGTAGAAAGTGAGAGTAATTTTAAAGAATATAAAGAGGAAAGTATAAATTACTCCAAATTCTACCCCTCAGAAGAATGGTAGAATACTGCTCTCAGTATTTGAACACCCTTCGAGATCCTCCCCCGTCTCTATGAGTATGTACACTTATAAAGTTTCGTATAAAACAGACATACCATACACATTGTCCAGATACGTTTAATGGCTCACTACTTTCCCCTGGATAAAGTCCAGTCCAGTCTACTTAACGCTGACGCGGCCCTACTTGATCAACCCTACCCAGTTTTCCAAAACAATCCCTTCTACTCCAATAACCTACCAGATTCCTGCCTTTCCTACACGGAATTCCTGGAAACACTTTTCCAGCCTTAGGCAATGGGATCCTTTGAAGAGTCCCAAGCTGGGATAAGAGCGCTAGCTTCTCGGCATTTCTGGTGCCTACCTTTGGCTGGAGTGTGCAGATTGGAGGGAAGGTAAGATTGGAAGTGAGGGGTCCAGGTATTGGGTGCTCTAAATCAAGGTGAGAAAGTGCTCTGTATTAGGGGTGTGGCAGAGGAGACCAAGAGCAGGTAGATTTGAAAGATGTATGGGAGATGGAATCAGGCAAGTGGTAGAAGCTGCAATCATTGCCATAATTTTTGCGTTGTCTTCGTAATTGTTGTTATGCTCTGGCCCTTATGTGTAATGATTATGAAGTTGACCACGAATAGACAAGAAATCCGCGAGGCTTTGTAAAGGCAGCCGGAGAATTCTCACCAGGCAGCAGGGTTTCACCATCGGGTCCAACCTGATCTAAAAAATATGCTTAATTTAAACTGCATCACAGAGTGAACGGGCCATCTTTTCTTCTGGTTGTCAAAAAAGGATGGAGTAGTTTGATAGGAAGACCTCTTTTTATGAAGGCTTTAAATCAGAAACTGTAACCATGTGTCACCTTGAAGAAAAATGACTAATCCCACATTTTGTAATTGATTAAATTCTTGTCTGACCCTCCACGCCTGGGTTGTCGTCATCCGCATTCTCTGCCCATCTGTTTCCTCCTACACTGTCACTCATGCATAGGCCTGTTTCTTGGAAGGCCTGGGCAACCTCAGTGCTTTTGAATTAGGGGATTAAAGTATGGGGTCTCATACTTTGATCTCACAAAAGGGTGTGATCCTTAAGTGTAGGTGAAAAGAACTGGATTATTCTTTCTCAAGTCACACAGATGTCATCTCAATCAAAATGTTTCATTAAAAAGACTTCACTCTTAGTTATCAAAAGATAGGATGATGTTTATTATTTATAAGACTCAATGTAGTAAAATACATTCTGGAATCCTTTTGTGTTGCAGAGCTATAACACACACCACCCAAAAAAAAATGAAGATAATTTTCAGCTGGTAACATTTGTTGAGCAAGTACTACATGCCAGATAGCATGCTAAGCACTTTTTTTGCCTTCCTTAGTTACTCTTCCTAACAGCCCTCTGAAATAGACACTATTACAATTTACATTTTACAGATGAGCAAACAGGAGTACAAAGAGGATAATTAAGTCAACTAAGGTCACACTTTCTTCAAGTGGTAGAGTAAGGATTTCAGTGCTGGCAATTTGCCTCCAGAAGTCGTACTCACAATGCAGTATCATGTGAGAAAAACACAGGTCTACATGTTTGTCATCATGTAATGAACACCTTGGTTAATTCGTTTAAGCCAGAGAGCAATACATAGCATTATTATCCACTTTTTATAAATGACTATATATACCCCCAAACTTTTAGTGACTCACCAGGTTCTCAGGTTAGTAAGGTAGAACAAGGGCCAAAACCTCGTCTCCTGACCCACATTCTACTCTGCTGCATCTCGTTGTGTCAACATCACATAATCCCATTCAAATGCCTGTGCTGTCAGAACGGAATTAGCTGTTGCCTGTCAATGGGAAGAGCAGCTGGGTATTCTGTGCGTTAAGGGACTTGAGAATTCATCAAATTTAATCATTTGTAGATTTAAGCAAGCCGCCATGATTTGATAAGAATTCTTGTTCATCACATGTAAGAAAACATGTAAGTTAGTGACTATAAGAATGTTTGCTTTTTCACTATATCACAGCACACTAAAAATATGAGGATCTTCCTATAGTTTTATGTGTTAACAACTATTGTCAAACTAAGAGGCCTTGCTGAAAACAATAAATTCAAATGCCTCCCATTATGGGTGCATGCTGAATCCAGTTCATGAATTCCACATTGCTCTTCTCTATGAAAAATTGGGAGCTATAACTGTAAAATACACTTTTTTCTTTGGGAAAGTAAGCAGTAAGTTTAGTTTCAAAATTTTCCTAAAAAGGAGAGATATCTCCCAAGCACAAGACTTTCTGACTCATCCCCCCAAAAAAAATCAAAGTAAAAAAAAAAAAAAAAATAGCAGCCATTAGCGTATTAGTCAAGGTTTTCCAGGGAAACAGAGCTGAAAGGATACATATATATGTAAACATTGTGAGATTTATCATAAGAAGTGGCTCATGCCACTGTGGGTATGGGCAAATCGGCATTTCCTAGGGCAAACCACAAATAGGGAATGCCAAAGAAGGTTTTGATGAATTCCCCAGGAGGAGCTGGCTGGCTGAAGGAGAGACAGGAATTCTTTCTGACTGCTGAAATCATCCGTTCTCCCTTTAAGGGCTTCAACTGATTGGATGTGACTTCTCTCATTGCTGAAGGCGATCTCCTTGGTTGAGTTTAGATGTAATCAGCCACAGATACAATCTACTGACTGATGATTTAAATCCACGAAATATCCTCACAATAACAATCTGGCTAGGGCATGCTTGACCAAACAGCTGTACACCATAACCTGACGAAGTTGACACACGAATTTAAGCATCACATCTACCCATTGTCTGCTTTGCATCCACATCTCCTTAAACCATACTTAATCTCTAAATAATAACAATAGCAGTCATACTTTGGCCTAACATAATTCAACTGTCCTGCGTACAATCAGAAACACAAGAACTCTTTCCCGGAAGAGGATGCAAATTCTTGGATAGTAGTCAATCTTAAACTTGATATCCTAAAGCTTAAATACTATGGCCTAAAGTTAATGCAACTATGTTATATGATAAGGGGATAAAGTAGGGAAGAAAACAAGAATATTTGCTTTATATATATATACAAATATATTCATGACAAAACAGGAAAGAAATATTCATAACCATTGCAGTCCTCATTTCTGTAACTGTTCAAATGGTTTTGGCTCACATTTATAATTACCTTCTCCTACTACCCATTCCCTATTCCCTTTACCCTCAGCAAGCACCTCAGTAGGCTGTGGTCCTTTGCTGGGATGATAACCCAAAAACCTTCATTCTTGAAGTTTTGGACCATTGGTAGTCCTGCCTGGATTGGGTTGTTGCAGTTTTCCATTGACTTTATTTTATTTCTTTTATTTTTTATTTTTTAAAGAAGCTTTAGATTATATAAATGTTAAATAAAATATATAGGGCATTCCCACACTTTCCATATTAACAACACCCTTCATTAGTGTGGTACATTTGGTACATTTGATGAGTGCATATTGAAGCATTGCTACTAACGGTAGGCATTACATTATAGTTTACACTTTGTCCCGCACAATTTTGTGGGTTATGATAAAATGTAAATGGCCTGTATTCGTCATTGCAATGTCATGCAGAACAATTCCAATGTCCCAAAAAATGCCTCCATATTATAGCCATTCTTCCCTCTCCCTCCCTTCAGAACCTCTGGGGGCCACTGCCTTTATATGAATGATAAAAGTTCTTTCATTGCTAGAATAATAATAAATATATAATAGAATAATAGTAAGTCTACTTTAGTGCATTGTTCATTCCTCAGTCTTGAGGAATTGGGGATGGTGATGCCCACTCTGTTTCTAATTGAGAGGGAGCGTAGGTCCCATGGGGCAGATGGATGGAACTCCCTTGCTTGCAGATGCAGACACTCTCTGTTCCTTGGAATGGGTGTTGTCCATCATCATCTCCTTATTCGTTTTCTTGGATGAGTTCAATGAACAGGAAAGGAGGTGTTGCAACTCTGCTGAGATTCAAGGCTCAATTGGCACATGAATGGACCAAATAATTAAGTCTCTGGAGCATATATTTAACAAGTGTATTGATAGGTTCAAATAAAAGGGGCAGAAGAGCCATGTGTAGGGAAACAATAAATTAGTCTAACGCTGTTATACTGGGGAGCCTAAATCCTAAAGTAAGGCCCACTGACAGGATGCCGAATTCCTGAGCTTGTCTGCCCTGCTTATAGTTTATAATGTCTCTATAGCCCTCAGGAGCCCTGCTGTTTGAAGCACTGTTACTGTGTGCCAGTCAATGAGATTCTGCTGAGACGTGCATAAGCGTAACCTTCAC
This sequence comes from Tolypeutes matacus, assembly GCA_026826555.1. NCBI lineage: Eukaryota > Metazoa > Chordata > Mammalia > Cingulata > Chlamyphoridae > Tolypeutes > Tolypeutes matacus. The sequence continues at coordinate 10,744,504 of JAKSZT010054202.1, forward strand.
TGACTTTGAACACAAGGCGTGGTAGTACCAAAAGCTACCCTAAGAGATCTCCTGTATTTTAGGCAAACTATTATTTACTTCCATTGCATAGAAGCAGCATTATTTTCCTTTGACAACCAGGATTGATCATCCCAGCCAACACAGTAATTCCCTTTTCTACCCATTGGATCAGAGGAATGAGGAGTATAAAGTGGCTGGGTGGCAGTCTTAACTCCCAGTTCAATGGAATCATTGTTTTGTCTCCTGGAGAATGCACTCCTCCTTTTGGAACTAAGACCTGTTGACCAGCAGGGACAGAAAGCAAAATTACTTCTAGTAGATCATTAGGGTAATAGAGTGTGGTATATACCACTTCCAATTAAGATGGAGTGCTTCTGTGCATACCCAGCATTGTGGCTTTGTGGGTCAGATAACACTCAATTCTTGACAGGCAACACAGTTTTCATGACACTTGTTGGCCAGTGGTTAAGTATTCAGACTCTACCAAGGCCAGTAGTAGGAAAAAAGCTACATTTGCTCCAAAATCCTAAGAGTCTGAGCTGTGATTCTTCTATAGGGCCTGCCAAAGGCTCCAAACACTATCTCTATTTGCCTCTGAAACATCCAGCACCATTGGGTCTGATGAATCATATGGCTCAAGAGACAGAGTAGCTTGTGCAGAAGCCTGGACTTGTTGCAGAGCCTTTTCTTGTTCCAGCCCCCCACTCAAAATTAGCACTTTGTTGGGGGGGGGGTGTAGGAATCATTTGATAAATGTACTGGAATAGCATACCCAAATGAGGAATAAGATGCCTTCAAACTCCAAAGAGGCCAATTAAGTGATGTTGTGCCTCTTTTTTAATTATAGGAGGGGCCAGATGCAACAGCTTATCCTTCTGTTTAGAAGGGTTATCTTGACATGCCCCACATCACTGGAGTCCTAGAAATTTCACTGAGCTAGAAGGCCTCTGAATTCCTGTTGGATTTACCTCCCACCCTCTGACATGCAAATGCCTTACCAATAAGTCTAGAATAGATGGTACTTCTTGATTACTAGGTCCAATCAGTGTAATATCATCCATATGGTGAAACAGTGTGATGTTTTCTGGAAAGGAAAGAGATCAGGGACCCTGTGGACTAGATCATGACATAGGGCTGGAATGTTGATTATACTGCTGAGTTAAGGAAGTGAAGATATTTTGCTGGCCTTGCCAACTGAGAGCAATCTGTTTCTGGTGGTCTTTACTAAGAGCTATTAAGAAGAAGAAGAAGAAAAAAAAACATTTGCCATATCAAGAGCTGCATACAAGTTACATGGAGATATGGTGAGACTTACCACCCCTGCATACTTCAAGTCCCCGATTGTGGCACTTATCTCTGCAATCCCTCCAAAAATGCAGTATTTCTTTTGTTTTACTATTTTGCTAGGAGGAAAAAGTTCTAGAGGCTTCCATTTGGTATTTCTTACCGTAATAGCCTTACTCTACAAGTCAAGGAACCAATGTAGGGATTCTGCCGGTTGTTGAGTATGTCAATTCCAATTATGCACTCTGGAACTGGGTAAGTAACCACAAAATGGGTTCAGAGCCCACTGGACTCTCTCTGGGATGGATCTGAGCTAAAACTCCATCAATTGTTTGACCTCTTTGAGCAACTACTCTGACTGGTGGACCACAGTGATGTTTTGGCTCCTCTGGCATTGATATAGTTCAGAACCAATGTCTACAATTCCAGAAATGTCTGATCATTTCCTTCACCCCAGTAGAAAGACACCCTGATAAAAGGTTATAGGTCCCTTTAGGGAAAGCTGGGAGGAAGATTAATAGTATAGATTTTGGCAATTTAGCAGGGTCCTTCTCCAAGGGAACCTATCCTTCCCTTCATTCAAGGGGTCTGGGAATTGATTGAGGGGCTGTGACTCTCTTCTTGTGTGATTCAAGTTAGACTTTCATTCACTTGATGTAAAACTCTTCTGCTTATGCAGATCAAAAGAATTTAGTAGACTGTTTATTTATTTTACTTCTAGGTACCCCATGATCTACTAGCCAAAGCCAAAGTCAGACTATTTTGAGTACTGCTTTGCGTCTGCTGTCCATTATGGTAACCATGCCCTCTTTGTCTTTGGAGAATAGGTGCTGCCACTTAGCTTCTGCCAACCCAGGATCTGATCTTCCCTATTGTGTTTAAGGATCCCAGTTCAGTGGCAGCAGTGCCCACAGCTATATCTGACCTGCAGATAAAAGTAACCTTAGAGTTCTTCACAGATGATAGAGCTGCTCTCACAAATTTATTCCTCACAGTCTGGTGAAAGGATTGACCTCTGCACATTCCTGGGGTGGGTGAGTAGGTCTTACATGATAAATCTACTCTAACATTCCAATTGCTCTAAGCCTTTGTATCTCCTCATCTACATTACACCAGGATAGTCTGGCATTTCCACCTCAGGTAATGTAAGCCACCTTTTGGCTCATCCAGAGTACTTTCTAACTGCTCAAGCTACAAAACTGAATCCAGTATCTCAACTTAGTGAGACCGTATCAATAAATTCAGGCTGATCAAACTTTACGTTTCTTCCACCATTATCACACACGTTTAATATCCATTCCCTCACATATTTCCCTGATTTCTGTTTATATAAATTAGAAACATAATCCAGTTCTTTTGGAGTGTAGCACATCTCCTCATGGTTTTCACTTTGTACCTCACCTTTGGGGAACTGTTTGGGCTCTAGTCTAGTTATAGATCAGGAAGAAAAGAGGGGCGGCAGTGTGGGTCATGGGTCCTAAGAGGAATTTGCAGTGTCTTGCAAGCCAACTACCTCAGGGGCATTCCATTATAGTTTCATAAGGTGAAACATGGTTAATCTTTTCAGATGGAGGAGTGAAAGCTATTTCCTCAGGGGAAGCATTTATAAGTTTACTTAGGTACAGCAAGGTTAATCTTTTCAGTTGGAGGCAGGATGGCTGATTCCTCAAGGCAGATCTGAGCTCAGATGGTTGATTCCTCAAAGCAGACTGGAGGTTGGGTGGCTGTTTCCTCGGAGCAGACCATTACAGGTTTACCTGGCAAAGAAGACTCAGCAGAATCTAGGTTTTCAATGTCTCCACCATCTTCATTATCAGTCCATATGCCCCATTCCAGTTTTCAGAATCCCTCATTTTAACAGTAGATATCCCACAAGGTTGTAATTCAGACACTCGTACAATGAGAGTTGAGGTCTGGTTTACAGAAATCTCAAGTCTGTGGCTATAAAAAATAAGCTTTTTTCAGGGCACACCTAGAAACTTTCATGCAGCACTTGAGCAGGGAATTTGAATCCTAGAACTCATTCCTTTCTTTAACAACTGTATCCAGTGTGTTTAAGAACAACCAGCTAAAATTGTGATACTTTTAAACTCTACAATAATCTATTAAGGTATCAAATAAACTGTCACCTAGAGCCTTGCCTCTTATAAACAGTTGAGTAGCAGTATCCAATGGTGATAGTTTACACATCTCTATTACCAATTCAAAACATGAACTACCACTGCCATCATGATCATTTGAAATAGTCATTTTGGCTTTTAATCTAATCAATTGGATTAGAGAACCATTTCCCAAAACCCCAGAACCAACTCAGAAATTTCATCCTTAAGATTTTGTTTTTTTAAGAACCCTTCTTAGTACTAAAATCTGTACTAATCAGGGTTCTCCAGTGTCTCCAGGGAAACAGAATATATACTTATATATATGTAAATACTGTGAGATTCATTATGGGAACTAACAAGTCCAAATTCCATAGGACATGTCGAAAGTTGGGATCTCTGATAAAGATTTTAATGAATTCTCCAGCAAATGCCAGCTAGCTGAAATCATCAATTCTCCCTTCAAGGCAGAGGTTCTTAACAATGGGTCTGTGAACTTGAATTGAAATTCAAGAAAACATTATTTTTGTGGGGATGTGCTGGTGTGGGTGTGATAATATTAATTAAATAATACACAGTATAATATGGACTTAGTAAGGGGTCCGTGGTTTTCACCTGACTGGCAAAGGGATCCGTGGAATAAAAAGGGTTAAGAAATCCCTGCTTTAAAGCCTTCAACTGATTGGATATGACTTCTCTCATTGCTGAAGGCAATTTCCTTAGTTGACTGTAGATGCAATCAGCCATAGATACAATTAGCTGTTCTCAGTAACCAAACAACTGAACACCATAACCTGGCCAAATTGATGTATGAACTTAATCATCATAGGGGTAAAGTAATACCTGTATGATTTTGGTCTTCTTTTTTTCCTAGAATTTTAGCCTTGTCTAAAATTAAATGACAATCTGAAGAAGCCTTTTGTATAGTTGGTAACTGTGCTATACAATATACTCAGAGAGAAAGGGGACTTAGAAAACAAAATTTAAATATCAATAGGAGTAAAACAAATATACCTGTAGTAGATTGGATCATGTTCCCAATGACTTCTTATCCATTGCATTGCTATGTTACTTTCAGTACCTCCCTCTAAGATGGATATATTTTTTAATATATCTAAGATGACTATATTTCCCTGCATCACTGATGTTGATTTGGCCATGTGCCTTTCTTTGCCCAATGGAATGTTGGCAGAAGTAACTGCAAATTCAGAGCCTCAACCTTAACAGACGTCAGACACTTCTGCTCATCCTTCTGTGCTCTTGCTATCCATATTTTGGGTATCCACTGGTCTAAAGAGAATGAGAGACCAATGAAACAAACTTCCTGAACTTCCTTAAACAGACTATTAATTAGCTTGAAGCAGAGTTACCCCTGATGAGCTAAGGAGCTGTGAGTGAGAAAAATAAATATTTCCTTCTTTAAACTACTCAGACTTGTAGGTTGTTTGTTATGCAGCATTATGGCTGCAATAGCTGACTTATGCAACCCATATGAAATAAACCCAGAAGTATACCTAAAGGAAAAGGAATGAACAAAACAGAGTACCCTTAAGGATTCTGCCAGTTGAGATAAGGAAATGACCCCAAATATCAATGGGGAGAGATAGATAAGTGCTAGTGCACTCTGAGCCCGAAGAGAACAATCACTTTATTTTAGGAAGAAATACGCGATGTGTCTGATGTGTATGGAAACAATTGATGCCCTTCCTCTGCAAAAGTCTTTGGAAAACCATTCATCAATTCACTCCTCCTGAGGCTTTCTATGGCTTCTGGCTTCTCTTTATAAGACCTTCAGTAACATGGATTAAGACCCATCCTGATTCAATTTGTTCACACCTTATGTAATAATAACATCTGCTATAGGTCTTATTTACAAATAGGTTCATACCCACTGGAACATGGATTAAGATTTGAGTATGTCTTTTGTGGGGTACATGACTGAGCTGAGTCTGAAAAGATCTGATGCCTCTTGTGTGTTCAATCTGATGCTGACATAAAAGGCAAATGATTGTAGGCATGAATATCAGTTAATATTTAGCTAATTTTTGGGAATCACCATCAATGTGCTTGATTAGAACCATTCATTCCAAAGCATTTGTCTTCATTTTGATCCCAAGTGCCTCTCTGAGCTTGAAATTGGTCTCAAAAAACTCAAGGGACACATTATACATGGGAAATGGAGTTTGCTGTGGTTTTTGCAAGACGATTAGCACTTTGCTTAAGAGTATAAGCTACTTGCTGTACCCAGGGGCTTCCCATCAGTGGGGCTACCTCTTATTGAGAAGATATTAAATAAGTGGCAGGAGCATCAAAAATTTCCACTCCATTTTCTCATTCACAGCTTAGTGTCAAGATGCATTGTTAATTGGAAGTACTGGTCTGGCATAATTCAAAAAGAATCCCTCAGAATTTGTGACATTATATTTGCCACAGTTATAGAGTAAACTAAATCCCAGCTTTAATTCCAAATTTTCCATTACTAGAAAGTCACTTAAGGCAAGTGACTTAAAAATCTATAAACCTCAATTTCCCTGACTGTAAAATGAGATGTAAAAATAATTATCTAGCCAGGCCATTGTGAAGGTTAAATGAGATAATGTATATTAAGTTCATAGTATAATCCCTGATGCATTGCAAACAATATATGGTAGATGCTGTTACAGCTTTCAAGAAAAGATAAGCTCTGATATTTCTCCCAGCCTCCTGGATACCCCTACAGATAGTCAGCCTCTATCCTTTGTCACCAAGGAGCTAACAATTGGATGCTGAGATTAGAGGAGAGGAAGGAGGGACATGACTGGGGAGTTACCAAGGGACCTTAAGTCGGTATGATTCATGCTCAAATTGGCCCATAACAAAAAGAGAACAGTATTAAAAGTCAGATTCCATAATTACGATAGTTTTCTCATCATCCCACCATGGTCTTTTGAGTTCATCCAAGAGACCTGTCAGAGCTGTTAGCAAAGTCTCAGCATCCTTGAAACTTCCTGGTCTCTGAGCCTGAATGTGTACCCCCAAGTGGATATGGAGAAGAACAAGTGCAGAAAGAACTTCTAAGGATTCTTAAGGAGACAGCAATGGAGATAGCACGTCTTCAGTTGCTGGTTCCTACTGCTTCCTGAGGAACACTTTCTCCTGAAAGTTCACTCAGCACTTAGCATGGTGCCTCAATTGGAAAGGGGTCTCCACAAACATGTTTTGAATGAATTATTGATTAAATGAATCTAGGAATGAAATGAATTTATTATGCACCTAGCATTATAAGCCAGGTCTTTAAACCTAAGGAGCCTACAGTACATTTGGGGAGAGAAAAACCAAAAACATGTGGAACAATTGTTGAGCCCTTGAGGTTAAGCTGAGAGTCAGAAAAGGGGAATTCGGTATGGGAAAGAAGAAGTGGTGGTGGCCCCTTGAAGAAACTGGACCTCTTATTTTGCCAGAACTGCTTTGACAAATACCACACAATGGGTTGGTTTCAACAATAAGGGTTTATTGTCTCATGGTTTTGAAAGCTAGAAGTCTAACATCAAGGTGTCAGCAAGGTCATCCTCTCTCCTGGAATTTGTTGTGTCCTGGTGATGGCAATCCTGTGTCATACGGTGATCTGCTTCATTCACTCCTCCTGAGGCTTTCTATGGCTTCTGGCTTCTCTTTATAAGACCTTCAGTAACATGGATTAAGACACATCCTGATTCAATTTGTCCACACCTTATGTAATAATAACATCTGCTATAGGTCTTATTTACAAATAGGTTCATACCCACTGGAACGTGGATTAAGATTTGAGTATGTCTTTTGTGGGGTACATGACTGAGCTGAGTCTGAAAAGATCTGAGAAGAAAGTGAGATGAAAATAAGGAATCAGTTGAGGGTGGAAACAGTGGGGACAGAAACCCATAATTCACACTGAAGCTGTCCTATATGTTCTTGGCCCCTGCCTCTCTCCACAGAGGCCAGCTGTAGACTATCAGGAAGATGTCTCTGTCTCTCTCCCCAGGACTTCTGCCATGTCTAAGAGCTGTCTCTATTTCTCTGTGTTTTCCGGTGTGTTCACTTCCTGGGCTCCAGCTCAAAACTCAGCATCAGAACTCCAACATCAAAACTCCAACTAACTCCTCTGCTTTGCCATGAAGTTTTATCTGTGAGTCCCCACCCACCAAGGGGACAGAGACTCAAAGTCCTACTGATGTGGCCCAATCAAAGCCCTAATCATAACTTAATCACTCCCAAGTACAGACCAGTCTAAAAACATAATCCAATATCTATTCTTGGAATCCATAAACCATATCAAACTGCTACACCATGTAAATGAATTTCTGCCACAGGAATAAACTCATGAAACATGTCAGTTTCTCTTTGATGCTCTTTTATTATATGCAGAATTAAAAAGAGCCATGCGACAATGCAGACTTGAAAAAGCAATGTTGAGGTGACAAATATTTGAGACATAAAAGTTGAAATGTGACATAAAATATGATCACTAAAGGAAAATAATGGTAGTTTTAAACGTTTTTAAAAATCCCCATCATATAAATATGAAACTAGGAAAAGGCATGAAGCCAAATTCTTTCCCTTACTGAGGGATGTGGTTCTATGTCAAAATGTTAGAATTAGAAGGTGAAATATAGTTGTAAGAGCCTGGATATTGGACAAAATACCATTAGCAACCTATAGAGTCGCTAACCTTCGGAATAAAATACAATGTTGCATTTTGAGAAATTATACCAACTCCATTGGACAAAAGAAAGCTGCAGAGCATTCACTCATACTTTTTAAATGCTTTATTGGTGATGTAAATAGTTTCTGAGTAGCAACTTTTAACCTAAACACCGCCCCCTCCCCCATATACCAGTCACACACTGTTTTCTAGTTACTGTTTTACAGAAAAGACTTCATTTCTAGACCAAAATGACATTGTTACCTGTTTATGTCTGATAAATTTGTTTCAATGTCCCACAATTTTCTTTTCTTTTTTTTTTAACTTTATTTTGTACATTTAATAATTGAAAACATAAGCAATTAAAAACTAAAAAGTAAACACAGATGGATAAATATATACATTTCTCAATTAAATGTAATGGATACATGTAAATTTTTTTGTTGTTGTTTTGTTTTTTGTTTGTTTGTTTTTTGTTTTTTTTGTGTGTGTGTGAATCAAACAATATATTACACAATATATATGGTTCATAGTAATGCATTCATACAGTATTTCTCCTTTTGTGTCTGGCTTGCTTCACTCAACATAATGTCCTCCAGATTCATCCATGTTGCCATATGCTTTATGACTTCATTTCTTCTTACAGCTGCATAATATTCCATCCTGTGAATAGACCACAGTTTGTTTATCCAATCATCTGTTGATGGACACCTGGGTTGTTTCCAACTTTTGGCAATGATGAATAATGTGGCTATGAACATTGGTGTGCAGAGGTCTGTTCGTGTCACTGCTCTCAGTTCTTCTGGGTATATACCCAGTAGTGGTATTGCAGGGTCACGTGGCAAGTCTATATTCAACTTCTTTAGGAACTGCCCAACAGTCCTCCATAGTGGTTGTACCATCCTGCATTCCCACCAACAGTGAAGAAGTGTTCCTATCTCTCCACAACCTCTCCAACACTTGTAGTTCTCTGTATTTTTAATAGTGGCCATTCTGATAGGTGTGAAATGATATCTCATTGTAGTTTTGATTTGCATTTCCCTAATCATGAGTGATGTTGAGCATTTCTTCATGTGTATTTTTGCCATTTGTATTTCTTCTTCGGAAAAATCTCTATTCAAGTCTTTGGCCCATTTTTTAATTGGGTCATTTGTCTTTTTATTGTTGAGTTGTAACATCTCTTTATATATCCTGGATATTAAACCCTTATCAAATATGTGGTTTCCAAATAATTTTTCCCATTGAGTTGGCTGCTTTTTCACCCGACTGACAAATTCCTGTGAGGTGCAAAAGTGTTTAATTTTGAGGAGGTCCCATTTATCTACTTTTTCTTTTGTTGCACGTGCTTTGGGTGTGAGGTCCAAGAAACCACAACCTACTACAAGGACTTGAAGATGTTTCCCTACATTTTCTTCTAGTAGTTTTATGGTCCTGGCTTTTATATTTAGATCTTTGATCCATTTTGAGTTGATTCTTGTATAGGGGGTGAGATAGGGGTGCTCTTTCATTCTTTTGGTTATAGATATCCAGTTCTCCCAACACCATTTGTTGAAGAGACTGTTTTTTCCCATCAGCGTGGGCTTGGTAGGTTTGTCAAAAACCAGTTGACTGTATAGGTGAGGGTTTATTTCTGGATTCTCAAATCTATTCCACTGATCGATATGTCTATCTTTATGCCAGTACCATGCTGTTTTGACCACTGTAGCTTTGTAATATGTTTCAAGGTTAGGCAGCGAAATTCCTCCCACATTGCTCTTCTTTTTTAGAATACTTTTGGCTATTCAGGTGCACTTACCCTTCCAGATGAATTTGGTAATTGCCTCCTCTAATTCTGTAAAGTAAGCTGTTGGGATTTTGATTGGTATTGCATTGAATCTATAAATCAGTTTGGGCAAGATTGACATCTTCACGATATTTATTCTTCCAATCCATGAACACAGAAGGCCTTTCCATTTGTTTAGGTCTTTTTAAATTTCTTTTAGCATTGTTTTGTAGTTTTCTGCATATAGGTCCTGTACTTCCTTGGTTAAATTAACTCCTAGGTATTTGAGTCTTTTTGTTGCTATTGAAATTGGAATTTTCTTCCTGATTTCCTCCTCAGATTTTTCAGTACTAGTGTACAAAAACATTACTGATTTTTGCATGTTGATCTTATATCCTGCCACTTTGCTGAACTCATTTATAGGTTCAAGTAGTTTTGTTGTGGATACTTCAGGATTTTCTAAATACAGGATCATGTCATCTGCAAACAGTGAGAGTTTTACTTCCTCTTTTCCTATTTGGACGCCTTTAATTTTTTTCTCTTGTCTAATTGCCCTCGCTAGAACTTCTAGTACAGTGTTGAATAACAATGGTGACAGTGGGCATCCTTGTCTTGTTCCTGATCTTAGGGGGGAAGCTTTCAACCTTTTTCCATTGAGTATGATGTTGGCTGTGGGTTTTTCATATATGCCTTTTATCATATTGAGGAATTTTCCTTTTATTCCTATATTTTGAAGTATTTTTATCAAAAAAGGATGTTGGATTTGTCGAATGCCTTTTCTGCATCTATTGAGATGATCATGTGGGTTTTTTCCTTCAACTTGTTAATGTGGTGTATTACATTGATTGATTTTCTTATGTTGAACCAGCCTTGCATACCAGGAATAAATCCCACTTGGTCGTGATGTATAAGTCTTTTGATATGCTGTTGGATTCGATTTGCAAGTATTTTGTTGAGAATTTTTGCATCTATGTTCATGAGAGAGATTGGTCTGTAATTTTCTTTTCTTGTGGAATCTTTATCTGGCTTTGGTATTAGGGTGATGTTGGCTTCATAAAATGTGTTGGGTAATTTTCCCTCCTCTTCAATTTTTTGGAAGAGGTTAAACAGGACTGGTGTTAATTCTTTTAGAAATGCTTGGTAGAACTCACCTGTGAAGCCATCTGGTCCTGGACTTTTCTTTGCTGGGAGATTTTTGATGACGGATTTAATCTCCTTAATTGTGATTGGTTTGTTAAGTTCTTGGATTTCTTGTTGTGTCAGTGTAGGTTAGTTATGAGTTTCTAGAAATTTGTCCATTTCACCCAGGTTGTCTAGTTTTTGGCATAGAGTTTCTCATAATATCCTCTTATGATTCTTTTTATTTCTGTGAGGTCATTTGTAATTTCCCCCCTTTCATTTCTGATTGTATTTATTTGCATCTTCTCTCTTTTTTTCTTTGTTAGTCTAGCGAGGGGCTTGTCAATCTTATTGATCTTCTCAAAGAACCAGCTTTTGGTTTTCTTGATTTTCTCTATTGCTTTTTTGTTCTCATTTTCATTTATTTCCGCTCTAATCTTTATTATTTCTTTCCTTCTTTTTGCTTTGGGATTGGTTTGCTGTTCTTTCTCTAGTTTCTCAAGTTGTTCAATTAAATCTTTGAGTTTAGCTCTTTCTTGTTTCTTAATATAGGATTTAGGGCTATAAATTTCCCTCTCAAGACTGCCTTTGCTGTATTCCATAAGTTTTGATATGTTGTGTTCTCATTTTCATTTGTCTCAATATATTTACTGATTTCACTTGCAATTTCTTCTTTGACCCACTGAATATTTAGGAGTGTGTTGTTCAGTCTCCACACATTTGCAAATTTCCTTTTTTCCTGTCTGTTATTGATTTCTAGTTTCATTCCATTATGATCTGAGAAGGTGCTTTTTATAATTTCAATCTTTTTATATTTATTGAGAGCTGTATTGTGACCTAACATGTGGTCTATCCTGGAGAAAGATCCATGCGCACTTGAGAAAAATGTATAATCCACTGAGTTTGGATGCAGTGTTCTGTATATGTCTGTTAGGTCTAACTTGTTTATCATATTGTTCAAGTTCTCTGTTTCCTTGTTGATCTTCTGTCTAGTTGTTCTATCTAATGATGTGAGAGGGGTGTTGAAGTCCCCGATGATTATTGTAGAAATGTCTATTTCTCCCTTCAGTTTTGCCTGAGTCTTTCTCATATATTTTGGGGCACCCTGGTTAGGTGCGTAGATATTTATGACTGTTATATCTTCCTGGAGGATCATCCCTTTTATTAATATATAATGGCCTTCCGCATCTCTTATCACTTTTTCACATTTGAAGTCTGTTTTGTCTGATATTAGTATAGCTACCCCTGCTCTTTTCTGTTTACTATTCGCATGGAGTATCTTTCAGCCGGCTTGTATCCTTGTGTCTGAGGTGAGTTTCTTGTAAGCAGCATATGGATGGCTCATGTTTTTTTATCCATTCTGTCAGCCTGTATCTTTTGATTGGGGAATTTAATCCATTCACATTCAATGATATTACTGAAAATGCACTATTTATTTCCTCCATTTTATTCTTCGGTTTTCATATGTCATCTTATTTTTGTCTTTTTTTTTACTCTTTTGGTTATCCATTCTGCTTTTCTTTCTTCTATACTCTCCTCCAAGCCTCTCTCTCCTGTCTTTTTCTTTCAGGTTCTAAGGCTTCCTTTAATATTTCCTGCAAAGTTGGATTCTTTTTTGCAAACTCTCTTAGTTTCTGTTTGTTTGTGAATACTTTATATTCACCTTCATATTTGAAGGACAGTTTTGCTGGATAAAGAATCCTCAGCTGGCAGTTTTTCTCTTTCAGTTTCCTAATTGTATCAAGCCACTGTCTTCTTGCCTCCATGGTTTGTGAAGAGAAATCTGCACAAAGTCTTACTGGACGTCCTTTGTATGTGATCGTTTGCTTCTCTCTTGCTGCTCTGAGAATTTTCTCTTTATCTTTTACATTTGACATTCTGAATAATATGTGCCTTGGCGTAGGTCTATTTGGATTTATTCTTATTGGGGTACGGTATGCTTCTTGGACATGAAAGTTCATTTCTTTCGTGAGAGTTGGGAAATTTTCAGCTATTATTTCCTCGAATACTCTTTCTGCCCCTTTTCCTTTCTCTTCTTCTTCTGGAACTCCAATGACACGTATGTTCTTGCGTTTTGTGTTATCATTCAACTCCTTGAGCCCCTGCTCAATTTTTTCCATTCTTTTCTCTCTCTGTTCTTTTCTCTCTTCAATTTTAGCTGCTCTGTCTTTAGTATCACTTATTCTTTCTTCTATCATTTCGAGTCTGCTGTTGTATGCTTCAAATGTATTTTTGACTTCACCTATTGTGTCTTTCATTCCCATGAACTCCGTTACTTTTCTGTTCATGATTTCAAATTCTTCTTTACATTCGCGCAATGACTTCTTGATGTCATTGATCTCTTTAACTATATTCTCTTTCATCTCATTAATTTGATTTTGGAAATGTATGCTCATCTCACTGATTAGTTCTCTCAAATTCTGCATCTCTTCTGGGCCTTTGCTGTATTCCTTTTCTTGGGCCATGTCTTCTATTTTCTTAGTATGGCCTGTAATTTTTTGTTGGTGCCTAGGCATCTGGTTAGTTTGTATTTTACTTAGATGCTCTATCTCTTTCTCTTTTATGGGGTTTTAGTGGCAGCATGCTGTGAGTTACCACCGCTCTTTGATTTTTGGCTCAATCTTGATTGTTAGGATTGTTCTGCTGGTTGCTTAAAACTGGGCACTGGACCCAGTAATTGGTTGTAGAGTCGTTTCCTAGGGCCTTGGGCAGGGAGGCTATAGAGGCCAGGAAAAGACTCTCTTACTTATTAATTTTCTTATGTGCACTTCCTTGATCTGCCAGGAGATGGCGCTTGTTGGCTGCTTTCAATTTAATGCCTGGTTGGAGCGTATTTGTTGTGACTCAGACCAGATCAATGTGACAGAGCTTCCTGTCTGGGAGCTAGGAGCCCTGTGATTCAAACTTTCTGAGACAGTTCTCCAGACTTCTCTTGTAGCGCACCCCTTTTCCCAGCTAGGAAATATTTCCACTCCCTACTGAATCCTCAACAATCAGTCCCTGTTAGTATAGGATGAGATTGGGAGGTTTGTATATCTTTAGCCCCTTGCAGGCTCCAAGGCAAACAATGGCGCAGCCCCATCCAACCTGTAAGGGGTCTCGGGACAGGGCAGACCAAACATGGGAGTCCAAAGCAGGGTCAGCCCCAGGCTCTCTCTCCCCTCTCCTGTGGTGTCCTCAACAATTAGTCCAGGCTAGAAGAGAGGGAGGTTTCGAGGGTCGGATTTCTCCAGTCCTTTCTAGGCTCCCAGGGCAAACCGCCATGTGGAAGGGTCGGTGGGGCTCCGCAGCCCAAATTTCAGGTCAGAACCTGAGTCAGCCTAAGGCTGTGTCCCTCTCTCTCCCCTTTCCGGGAGTGGTAGATCCCTGAAGCCCCCTTTGTCTGAGGTTGCAGGCCCAGGGGCCCGAGAATTCTGAAGAGTGTGCGGGAGGGTACCGGCAGCAGCAGAAGCTGCTACTTGCAACTCACAGTTCTGTAGTCGCGATTTCCTTCTTCTGTCCCTCTCTCCTCTGGGTGGTGTGCAGCCTTCACCTGCTGACCTAAACCCTAGAAGATCTTTTTCGGGGCTGTTTCAGCTTGTCCTCTAGCTATTTTTCTGGAGAAGAGATTCCCGTGTCTTACTCCCACAATTTTCTAAATGATCTGAAGTGGATAATGCTTTCCTCAAATTAGATGGGGAGCATTCCCAGGGAATAAGGATTAGTGGTTTCAGTTTAGAGCATCTCATTGTCATGGTAATGAAAGATGCTTTTGGATATAACCCAGGGCAATTGGTGATTGCTTTCTTAGTCATTATAAGGTCAGGGTATTAGTTCACAGAGAGTCAACTAATACATTAAATTAGTATTTTCTGAAGTTGTCCAGACTTGAGAATTTAGGAAGGAAATTAAACTCTGGTATAGTGTGATATGCTTGAATTTAGAATTTCCTGGAAAGAACCATGTGTAGCTTGGAGTAGAACATTGGTCTCATTCCTGCCTCCCCACTTCCCTTCCCTGAGGTCATGGGAACAAAGCTCACGGGGGGGGGGGGGGGGCGGGGGCGCTGAGACCAGAACAATAGCAGCTAGGCAGAGGACAAAATCCATTGCCAACCAATGCGCAAAATTGTTACATTTATAGGACATCAGAAGGGACTGATAGAGACTGAGATTTGATTTGTTTTAAAAAAAAATCTGTTGGTCAGAAGAGAAAAATATTAACAGTTAGGGATACTTGATGAAAAAGATTTAAAGGGAAAGGTTTAGGAAGTAAAAAACCGGGAACAAAGAGGCCCATGGTTGACACCTCCATTCAAGGGCTTATAGGGTATTACTTGTTTCACATGCGTGACTTAGAACTAGGTATCAGACTTGATGACATATGTCCCATCCACCCACCTCAGCTTGTGAGATTACTCCTAGGTAATCTCTGTAACTGACTGTGTCAGTATGAAAAATAGAGAGTAATTCAGTTTGGGTCTGATGTATGGGATGACCAATGAGTCAACTAGTCAGTGGAAAACCTTTTTGCTCAAGCAGCCAGGACCTTGCATCAGACCTCAAGAGCTTGAGGTTCCGTGTAGCTATGCTAGCCATGAGGCTAAGTCAAAGAAGAATGGATGCTCTATTTACTCCAAATGAAGCCAAAGTCTCTGTAGTAGTTTCTCATTTCAGGTTGCCATGTTACCCCCAGAGGAAACTTACCAGGTAATGGAGATGGGTAAGAGGAGGGAAGGAGGAACTGGTGGGGACAGAATGTGAGTTCTGTGGCATTGAAGATCAAGTTCAGTGAATCACAATCTTGGTTGCACATTGGAATCACCTGGGGAACTTTAGAAAGCCCTGATGCCTATGCCACATCCTGGACCAATTAAATCAGAACCTTGATGGGTGGGACCCAGTCATCGGTATTTTTTCCAAGCTCCTCAGGGGATTCCAATATTCAGCTAAGACTGTCAATCACTGTCCATTTTCAAGTTAGGAAGTTCTCAGGAGGTACCAATTAAATCCCCCTGTTTCCTAGGAAGTTTTGGGAAATGCCTGTGATATCATGCAGGCCTGAGGAAACTATGCCAACGATAGCAGTGATTCTCAAACTTTGATGCATATCAGAATTACCTGGGGAGCTTTAAAAATCCCAGTGCCCAGGTCACACTCCAGACCAATTGAATCAGAATACTGAGGGTCAAAACCCAGACATCAGGTATCCCATAGAAGTCCGATTTCTATAGCTCAGTGCTTCTCAAAGTTTAATATGCAGAAAAGCCACCTGTAGATGATAAAATGAAGATTCAGATTCAGTAAGTCTGGGGGAGGGCACAAGATTCTGCATTTGTAATGAGCTCACAAGAGTTGTCTACGAGGCAGTCCCATGGGCCATACTTTGTGTAGCAAGACTTTCATCTTTTTTCCTGTTAGAGAACCACCAGGGAGCATAAACACAGCTCTGCAGCTGTCTTGGCAGTTTTGGAAAAGCCCCTGTCCACTTAGCAATGATGAGAGAGTGAAAAAAATCTCATTCCCTTTTTCACACCACACGCTAAGAGGTTCATTTTTGTTTAACCAAATCTAAATCCCCTGCTTGTAAAAGATAAAGATGTGCTCACAGTTTTCTGTTTTGCAGAATCCCTCTGACATTTTTACATCAAGTTGGACTTAGTTATGCTGTGGCCAGTAAAGCAACTTCCCATCCTTAATTAACCATACAGACTCTTTGTAGGAGCCTTGGAAGTCATCTTTAAGTAGGCGTTGGTTTTATGTGCACAATGAAAACACTAGAGAAGTGCAGGATCCTCAAGAGTCGATATGGGGTTAATAAAAATCAAAATTACAAGGCAGTCCATGGTTTTCAGCTGTCAAACTTCACAGGAACATTTTCCAACATATCAAATGTCATTTCCTGCTTCATTGGATGGAATTATATGAGAGGGACACCATCAAGTGGCTAGTCTACCGGGATCTAGCCAATGAAAAGAGTTAGAGAATTTGGATTCAAAAAAGCACATTAAGTTAGATAAAGTCTAAAATGATAAACTCTGGTATGAATAAATTTAATATTCTGCATTTTAGGCCCCAGAAATCAATGCACCAGTTTGGGATGGGGAGCTTTTATATAATAAGAGTAATGTATATACAAGATGTACAAATTTTAGCTGAATACAAGAAAAATTAAGTCAATTGGATAACGTTGCTCCTATTTATTCATACAATTATTCAAAAAAATGTAGGCCAAGTCCTGTACAAGGCTATACAAACACAGGAAATGAGACAATTTCCGGCCTCATTAAATTTATAATCTAGCAGTGAGGAAATCACAACTAATGTAAGCAGCTACACTATGAAGTTTAGAGGCTATAATCAAAGCCATATTTGTCCATCTCTTCTTCTTGGTCAGATTTGGGTTGGAAAGGGGCAGTTCTAAAGGGGAATGCACTGTGGAGAAAAGGCCACGCTACTCACGCCTTGAGTGTCCACTCTGTGCCTAGTGGGTCCCCCCCACTTTCAAACAGGTGCCAGGTGCCACATTTTCAGGGGGGACGTAGAAAGGGCCATGCTTATGAGTACCAAGCACATTATGGTACTCAAGAGAACACCCAACTCTGAAATCCCATGACTACATTACATGCTACATGGTCGTTGTCATGAGGTCTAGGGGTGAGAAGAACTATTTTTAAATGCCCAGGAATTTCTCAGATCTTTTCATTTTAAAGCCTCACATATCTTAAAAGAAGACATGATCTGGGCTGTGTCCAAGGTCTCACCTAGGGACTGGGATACCTTTGACAGCAGTCACCAAGAGTCTTGAGGGCAAAATGTCCAAGGAGTCAGTTAGAACAACTGACAGGAGAACATCTCAGTTAAGACTGAGAAAAGAAAATTAAGTTTGAAGCAACAACAATAAAAGGGGAAGGGAATTGAAAAACTAAATACAAGGGACAAAATGAAGCCTTGAAAACATGCTCAGTTCCCACAGGGTCAGGAGACTAAACACTGTGGCTTCCTGGAAAATGGATTTCGATAAATGATAGAATCAGATTCTGGGTAAACCGTGGCTTTCACAAGCATCTTTAGATGGTATCACCTGTGTGATTAAAGAAACGGACCGTTCTGGAAAATCAGACACGTCATCTTAGACCACACCATGTGACTTCCAGGTGGTTCCCCTGCCCATGAAGAGATGACTAAAGTGAATGGACTTTTCCTGCTCTCTCTCTAGCTGAATGGCGAAGGCATAGATTTTGCCCAGATATGACAATAACTCCCTTGAGTTATCCAGTGCTCTGAAGAATCTCAGCCAGACAACTAGGGACAAGGTTCCCCCAAATGCCATGCTCCAGAAAGGACAATACTTGGTGCTGGTCTGTGTTAGCAGGGAGAATCAAGATTTTTCATATTTTCAAAACACCTTATTTCTCCAAGAAGATATGCAAATAGCCAACAGGAACTTGAAAGGATGCTCAACATTATTAGCCACTAGGGAAATGCAAATCAAAACCACAGTAAGATACCTTTTTACACCCATTAGAATGGCTATTAAAAAACTGAAAATAACCAATGTTGGAGAGGATGTGAAGTAATTGGAATATGGTTCATTATTGGTGGGAACATAAAATAGTTCAGCCACTGTGGAAGAGAGTTTGGCAATTCCTCAGAAAGTTAAGTATAGATTTACCATATAACCCGCAATCTTACATCTAGTTATACATTCAAAAGAATTGAAAGCAGGGACTTGAACAGATATTTGCATACCAATGTTTCTTGTGGCATTTTTCATAAATGCCAAAAAGTGGAAACAACCTATGTCCATCAACAGATAGCTGTATAAACAAAATGTGGTATATACAGACAATGGAATATTATTCTGCCATGAAAAGGAATGAAGTTTTGATACATGCCACAACACGGATGGACCTTGAAGACATCCTGTTGAGTAAAATAAGCCAGACACAAAAAGACAAATATTGTATGATCTCACTGATATGACATAATTAGAATAACAAATTCATAACATCAGAAACTAGAATACGGGTTACCAGGGGCTGGGATGGGGGTAAGGAATGGGGAATTAATGTGTAATTGGTACGGAATTTCTGTTTGGGGTGATGGGATAGTTTTGGTAATGGATGGTGGTGATAATAGTACGACATTGTGAGTGTAATTAACAGCATGGAATTATATATTTCAATATGGTTAAAAGGGGAAATTTTAAGTTGTATGCATGTTACTAGAATGAACATAAAAAAAACACCTTGTCTTATATATAGCATCTTTGCTAAGTCAAAAGGGGAAGTGTTTTAAACTTTAACATCCTTTCCATGATTTTCATTCTTTATATGTGCAAGTGAAGCTTGTGCTCAGTTTTCCACTCATTCTCTATTCCATTTTATTTCTCATTATTATTACGTGTGGGAATCTAGTGATAGTTATAACCATTTTGTAAAAAGTTCTTTCCCTGAAGCCTTTGTAAAATCATTCCCTGAAACAGTCCCAGCCTCACAAGAATTGGTATTGAGTCCTCCCTCATTCCACCAGGCTTTTTACATACTTGTTGGAGCCCAGTTTTGAGACAGGCCATTGAAGACTTCTCTTTAAATCACCACACTTTAAGTCAACACACTTTCACTGAATATAATAGGCTGAGGGCTTAAACATCAGCCTTCATTTTTTTAAAAGTCAGGATTTAAAAAAAAAAAAGCCATTAGTCGTCTCACTCAGCAACTTGATCCGGATAATCTGACTGCAAGTCTTCCTGTTGGAGGCAGATTTGCAAAACCTCAGTCAACCCACAGGGAATCTTAAATAAAAGCCTCTCTCTGCCACATAATGTTTTGCTGCCTTATTCTCAAAAAGCAGGCTCTTCAAAGAAGATGCTTAACATACAACATGACTTAAAATGTTTTTCATTCAGTTTAATGTTTTGTCATTTGCAAAATTGTCCTATCCTGTAATTGCCTATTTTACTCTATAACTTCCTTTTCTGTACTTATAGTTATTTTTTTCTCTATTTTCTGTCCTCATTCTTTGCTTTCTCTTTCATCAGCCCTTCTCTTTCTCCTCTTGCTTCCCAGTGGAGAGCCACACTGGTTTATATTTCATATGAAATTTCTAGAGAAATATGCTTTCCCTGATTTTTAAAAGAAGTAGCTTATTTTCATGCAATCCTGCCTCCTTCACAATGGAATGTGGCATTTGAGTTATAGGATACGTCAAGAGTTCTCAGCTTTTTTGGATCTGGGGATGGAGGGAAGAATGGAAACTAGTTACTGGAAGTAAGTTTTCTATTTTTATCTGTGAAACTTCCAAAGGACAGCTCTGCTTGTAGGTGATTTTTATCACTTTAAAATTTAAGGAGGACAAAGACTGATGCACTTTCTTTCTAAAGAAAAAAATCCACAACAATTGTGATACTCCTGTAAAAATGATGCCCTCTCAAGGACAAACTGCTTTCATCTCAGAGGTTTCTGGAATTCTACAGAACTCTTCTAAGAGAATGCCCAGGTTTCCAAAGGATGGGGATTGTTATACCTCAAATCCAGGGTGGTGACATAAGTGGTTATCTCTGGGAAGACCAATTACAATGTAATTAGCACTTGTGATCACCTTAGCCAAAATCTATAGCTCAGCTCAGGGTCAAGATAGAGCCAGTCTCCCATTTATGCAGAATGATCTAGGAAGGAATTTTTCTGGTCAATTAAATATATTAACTATGTTACCCTAAATGCTGTGCATAACTTATATCCCAGTACTTATCACATTATATTGTAAGCACCACTCTATCCTTCTCTCTCCCCAACTTAGTTGTTCACTGTGCATTCAAGGACTATGTCATATTTATCTTGTGTAGCAAACACCTATGTAAGTTAGGCATTTTTATGTGACAAGTAGTGAAAAATGTAACTTAATTTGGATTAAACAATAAAGAGAACTACCTAGAGATACATCTAGCTGTGAGTGACGCTTGATCCGTAGGCATCAACGATGTCTTCAAGTGCCTGGTTCCTTTCTGTTTCTTCAATGAGTACAGCAATTCTAGACATCTTTTCCTCACATGCAGCTTTCAGACTTCAACATCTCTTATTGTAGCTCAATCAGGAGACAGGAAAAGCTTTTGTTCTGAGCAGCTACAGTAATAGTCTCCTTGACTGTTGCAGTCACTTCTCCAAGGCTGACCCAGAAACGATGGGCAGTGGAATGGGATATGCACTTGGGCTAAAGCCAATCAGAAACTTCATTTTGGAGCTTGGTAGGGTCAAATCCATCCAAACGACATTCCCCAGAATATGGAAAGGGCAAATTCCAAAGGAAAGCTAAGGTATGTTGGATATGAAAAAGGGACAATGGATGCTTTGGTGAAAACCCCAAAGCATCTTTTATAGCACTGGTTAGACGTTTCCTGAAAACCTGAATTATAATTTTTCAAGTTAACAAAAAACCTATCAAATACTGCTTACACAATGCATACTGTTCACTATAAATGAACCTGGGAACTATTGATGTCATGTTTACTCTAAAGCAACCAAGTTTTCAGGTAGAAATGTTTTCTATTTGAGCTTTGTACCTGCTTGAATTCTAGATAAACATACCAGTTTCAAATCGCTTAAAAACCAATGAGGAAATTGGAAAAAAGATAAATGAAAACTGTCTGAGAATGTATGCAACAGAAAACCAAACTAAATTCTTTGCTAGTACCCTTGGATCCTAAAATATGTATAAATTATTCAACAGCCTATAAGCATTTCTTCCCAAACCTGTAGTCTACAGTTCCAGAGGCAAAATATGATTGATGTTCATTTCAGTCATGTGATTGAAAGAGCACTTGGAATGGCTTCAGTGCCCTGCCACAAGTACCTTCAAACCTTCACTTTCCTGGTTGAAAATCCTTTAATAATGCACAAAGGTTTCCAAAGAGACAAGGCTTATAGTGCAAGCATCTTTGGGAGAAAGACGAGAGCAGACTAACCTTTCAGAAGGCACTTCCATAGCCAAATACATTCCTGAGAGCTTGAGAGACTCTGCAGAGACAAGAATTTTATCCTGAACCAAGGAGAATTGATATTTGCATAAGACTGAACATGTTAGTCCTATATTTCAAGATGTTTTTCCCCTGCTTTTCACCTTATGAATTCCTACTGGTCCTACAAGACCCTACTCTTATTCGTTCTATAGCTCCAGAGCTGACCTCAGAGCCTGGCTCAGGCTAGGCTCTGAAATCCAAGTTTGTTAAAAATAAGAATGACTGTTTGTTGAGGGAAGACCTATTGAGGCCCATTCCACTGGGAAGGAATAAAAGGAATGCCATCCATCTAAATCCAAATTCCAGTGGTTCCCTCGGCAGTCACTTTAGCCATGGTGGCTATAGGTCCATTTGAAGAGCAGCTCTTTGAGGAAACCCAACGCTTGTTTTCACAGGACCCTCAAAATCTTATGAGATTCCAGTGCCTAAAACAGACTATACAGGTGGGAGAGTTGCAATGATATGAAGACAAAGTAGTCGCCTTCTAATGATTGAATCTAATGAAGGGGGTTGATGAATCTGGCTTGCATTGTGCTTAGTGATTTATAAGATTTATACGGAGCAGGTTTTTTTTTGTTTGTTTGTTTTTTAAGGATTCTAAGCAGTCTTTGGGATCAGTGGGAATGAGTTTAATCAGCAATGACTGCTGTGGCCAGAGTAGGAGAATGGCAGCATGTGTGTCAAAAATAGGTATCCCAGCATTAGACCCTGTACTAATATTTTAGGACTATACGGGCACATTTCCCTCATGTGATGATCCCCATGCCACCTGTCTCTCTGAATGATCTACAGTCCGTAGCTCTGTGTCTAGCACATACCAGTAAAACATTTTGATGGAACAAATGGATACTTAGATGAAATTTGAAAGCATTCGTTTAAAAACATATTGTGAGAAATACATAGACACTTTTCCGAAGCATGTATCTTAGAGTTCAATTATCTGAGCCTTGATCTGGAAAGAATTCCACACATCCAATGTGATTATGGACAGCTTTTAAGTGCCACCAGAGGGTTATAGCCATGTGCTTGATGAATTTCATATGATTAGGTAACTGAGATATTTCTTTTTTTTAACACGCATTATTTGTTTTTAAAAAACTCTATATAATATTTTTATTAAGATATACTTCACGTACCATAAAGTTCACACTTTTAAGATCTAGAATTCAATGGCTTTTAGTATACTCACAGAGTTGTGTATCCATCATCACTACCCAATTCCAAAACACTTTTGCCACTCCAAAAATAAATACTCATTAGCAGTCATTTCCCATTCTCCTTTCACCCCAACTCCTGGCAACCACAATTCTACTTTCTGTCTCTATGGGTTTAAGTATTTTGGACATATAAATGGAATCATATGCTGTATTAGTCAGCCAAAGGGGTGCTGATGTAAGAGAAATCTGTTGGATTTTATAAAAGGCATTTATTTGGGGTAAAAGCTTACAGTACAAGGCCCTAAAAAGTCCAACTCAAGGTTGGTTTCAACCAAAGTCAGCTGCCACATGTTGAAGCAACATCGTGGATGATCTCTGCCTGGTCTCTCCTTCCTTCTTCCACTTAAGGCTCCATGGACTCAGCTTCTTCTGATCTCTGCTGTAGGCTGGCATAGGGCTTATCTCTCAGGGCTTCCTATATTAGTCTGTCATAGGGCTCATTTCTTTCTAGGCTTTCTTGGCTGCTCAGCTGCAAACTATCAGGCAAATGGCTCATCTCTCCCCAGGGCTCCAGGATCAAAACTGACAAAGTTCTCTCTTCCCTCTTCTTGTGTCTTCTTGAGTGAGTGCCAGTCTATGTCAGCCCACCAAAGGGGCAGGGACTTAACTTGAGTCATGCCTTACTGATGTGGTCAAATCAAAAACCCTAAATTGATTTAATCAAGTAAACTTAAAACCTTTGAACTTCATACAATCAAAGGGTATCACACCCAGAGGAACAGACCAGTTTACAAACATAATCCTTCTCTTTGTTGGGGTTCATAAATAATCTCAAACTGCCATATAAGTTACGTGGCCGTTTACATCCGGCTTCTTTCTCTTAGGATCATGTTTTCAATGTTCATCCATCTACAGTATGTCTCAGTACTTCATTTCTTTTTATGGATGGATAATATTCTATTGTATGGATATACCACAATTTGTTTATCCATTCATCAGTTGATGGACATTTCAGTTGTTTCTGTTCTTTGGCTAGTATAAATGAAGCCACTATAAACATGTATAAGTTTTTAATGGACATATGGGCATATGTTTTCAAGTCTGCTGGGTCATATGGTAACTCTATTTTTAACTTTTTTAGGAACTTTCCAAACTGGGATATTGAGAGCTAAATGGGGATAAAACTTATCATCCATATTCTTATTACATTTTCCCCAAAGATAAATTCTAGCTATCTCTCTACTTTTATAATCAAGCAACTTAGTGACAAATTTGATCAGTAGCAGGGACACTGAGGAGGAAGCTGGGCTTAGTTTGTGAGTAGAATAAATCAACACAGATGGGGAGAGCATGGCCATAACCACGTCTGCTCCAGTCCCTTTTCAGAATTCAGTGGGGCAGGAAATGTCAGCAAAGAAAGTAGGAATTATCTATGAGACTTCTTCAATGGAATGGGTTACCAATCGTGGCATAAATTATCAACAATTCTTCCTCTTTCTCTTCTTCCTCTTCATTTCTTGAAATTCCTTCTTTTCTCCATTTCATAACCAGGTTATTTTTACCAGTAATCTGGGATAAAATTTCTCAGCAATGATCAAAATGTTTAGAGAAGGCTGGGTCTGATGCTGAATCTAGAAATGACCACATGTGAGATAATGCTGAGCCTGTGTCCCTACCTGTAATACCATCTACCCCAGCGGGATTGTTCTGATGAAATGTGAGATGGTAAATGAAGAGTACCTAAGAGAGTGTCTAGCCCATCGATGTTTCTAAACAAACATTTCATCTTCTCCCCTGTAGCCCTCACATGATTCAAATTTGGATAGTCCAAAGAGTACCAGGCTTGTACTCAGACGATCTGGATTTGGGTTTTGGTTTTTCTTTTTATTAACTCTATGAACTTGGACAACTCAATTGAAGCCTCAGTTTCTTTACCTTTAAAATGAAGTTAATCATTTCCCTTATAGCTGTCTACCTCCCAAATCTTTAAAAGAATTTTGATAGAAGTGCTTTGTAAATGTATAAACATGTGATAATAGAAGTTCTCTTTTCTCCCATTCCCCTGACAGGTTCCATGCATGATTCATAGCCACACTGGCAGCAAGGGATCAGAGGGAAAAAGAACACTCCTGGGTGCTTAATATGCTGACTGCCATGGGCTGCTATTCCCGCTCACCCTCTAGTACATACATCCCACAATATTTGGGGGGCATAAATCTATTCTCTTTTCCTGATTCTTGAAACACCACATTGAAATAAAGACAGAATGTACCAGCATGGGACAGTAGTGAGACCCAGATTTCATGGGAATGGCACAGAATCATTGAGTCTGGCAGAGGTCAAGAGTACCCAGCATCCATGTAATAGTTATTACTCACCTTCCATCCTGGCAAAAGCTCATGATGTGAGATAAATGCCCCAACAGGTCCAATGGATGTTTTACTTTTTTAGGACAACAATAACTCCAAAGAGGAAGTATTAATACTTATGGAATATACTGTTGATTCCCTGACTCAACCCATAGTCCAGCCTGCCTTCCTGAACTATTGTCTGGCAAACTAAAATCTACATTTTTAAAACTTTCATGAAACTAGAAATCCATAGGTGAACTGAATTTCACCACATGGACACAATTCCACATGTCTTGGAGGGAAGGGAGCAAATTGAAGCAGTACCCCACATGGGAAAGTCTAATTTTTGGCAAGCAGATGCCTGGTTATTCTGGACCAAGGAGACTGCTCTATGATCCAGACCCTGGCATCATATGGCTGAGTGGTAGGTGAGACCAGCAGTGATGTTTCTAGTCGTGAGCTCCATGGTATGGTTTGCTTCGCCTAGCTGCAGTGTTCCTCACTGAGAAGCATCTAAGCTTGAATTTCTGTGAACTACTTAATACCCTAATATATCTCTTTCTGATTAATAGCTATTGTGGGATCTCTTGTCAGTGACTAAGAACCTCAACCAAAAGTACCCCGTCAAGTTATCCTTATGAGAGTGAAAAAGAACTGCTCGACTCAAATTTAACCAAACATAAGGAAAAGGTAGAAAGATGTGCTATTTTTAAAAATTAGTTCCATACAATATCTCTAATATTATGAAGGCGAGAGAGAAGTAGAGTTCTTTTTCCTTTGATTATTGTCAATTTGGTGCCATATGGATGCAAGGCTTATGTAGTGATAAAGTTGTTTCTTTAGGAAAGTCTATTTTTCCTCTTTAATATTTCCAAACCTCTAGATCTGTTGTCCTCAAATTAAGAACAGCAGCTGCCTGCCAAAAGTTAATAAAGATATTTTAATTAGTGTTGGTAAAGCCTCCTAAATTGCAAACACAGATATTTTAAGAGTAAGATTTGCAAAATTAACTCAGTGTTAACCATATTCTGCCCTTCTGGGGACTTTTTATTATAGAGCTCTTGGTTTTTCAGGACCAAAATCTTGCAGCGCTATATGTAAATGATGTTTTGAGTACTAGAACAAATTTGAGAGACAGAGACACTGGAATGTATTTTATACAAGAGACAGCTAAAGGTCATTTTAGCAACTGTCTACTGTCTGATTCTTGTAAAAAAAAAAAAAAAAAAAAGCCCTCAAATTATCCCTAGTTCCAGAAGCTGGAAACCTGTCCCATTTCTTCTAAATTTGAGCCCTATTTTATTCTTTGACTTCCCCAGTGATGATAGTCCCTCTAAAAACCCTAATAATTTTCTAGGGCACTGTAACCTGCTGAAGAAAGTAAAAAATGATGTCCCTGTCTACCTAGAGGAATGCTTCTTATCTTCCCATCATTAATTAATTAATCTGTGGTAGAGTCTGTTATATGTTCACCACAAACTGATTCCTCCTTGGGAGAGACAATATAAGGTACCCCAAAGGTATCCGCATCCTAACCCCTAGAACCTGGAGATATGTGACTTATCATGGAAAAAGAGACTTCGCAGATGTTACTAAATTCATGATCTTGAGAGGAGAAGATTATTCTGGATTATCTGGGCAAGCCCAATGTAATCACAGAGGTCTTAATAAGAGGAAAGTAGGAGAGTCAGCATAAGAAAAGGGAAAGCAATGACAAAAGCAAAGCTTAGAGAGAGAGAGAGAGAAGTTGGTTGAAGATGTTATGTGGCTGGCTTTGAATATGAAGGAAAGTGCCATGAGGGAAGGGATGCAGAAAGCTTCTAGGAGCTGGAAAAGTCAAGAAAATGGATTCTTCCTTAGGGTATTCAGAAGGAATGCAGCTCTCTGGATACCTAGATGTTAGGATGCCTGACTTCCATAACTTTAAGATGGAAAATTTGTGTTTTAATCTGCTAAATATTCTCTAATTTCTTACAGCATCAAATATGAAACCAATACAGATTTTGGTAGCAAGAGGAGAATACTGGGGCAAATACCTGAAAATGAAGACATGGCTTTGAAATCTGGCAATGGGAAGAGACTGGAAGAATTTTGAGTAAAAAGCTTAAATTGCTTAAACAGTCTATTAGTACAAATATGGGTGTTAAAGGTGCTGGTGGTAAAGGCTCAGAAGGAAGGAGGAGCATGTTTCTGGAAACTGGAAGACAGTAGATCTTTATAATATAGTGGTAGAAAGCTTAACTGGATTGACTCCTATGGTTATGTGAACAGCAGAACTTGGAGATGATGGACCTGGAGATTGAGCTGAGGAGATTTCTAAGCAGTGTTGAAATCTATTTGCAGTTTATAGTAAAATGTAAGAGAAAAGAAATAAATTGAAGAAAGAACTGTTATGCAAAAGAAACCATGACTTGATGATTTGTGAAATTCTCAGCTTATACAAATTGCAAAAGACACTAAAATTAGGAGATTCTTTGTCGTGAAAACAGGACCTGGAGAAAAAGCCAAAGGTGTGGCTGGACAACTTTTGTTAGTGCCTTGGAAGTATCAAGAGTTCAGAGTAATCTGTCACACAGAGGGCTCTTTCAAGAGATTAGGCATCTCTGCCATTTTAGAGAATACAAGAATAGAGACGAGTTTATCCAGGAAGAATAATCCTGGATATCAGAAGCCTCTTGTCTAAAGGAGTGAATCTTTGAGACATCCATGGAATGTCATAAGATTCTTAAGGATGGTTTACCAGCAGAAACACTGCCAGCCTGACATGAAAGGATGAGTGTGGAGACAAAATAAAAGAAGGCTCTCCAATTCTCAATATTCAACAAGCAGGAAATGACTGATAAACATACTCTACTATAAACACATTATCTTTTATGAAAAAGGAAGGATGACCGAAAGGGCAGAGCTGCCAGCTCAGAGTGTAAAGGATTATTCTTGGCCTCAACAACAACTGCTGTTTGCCCAGCTAGATTTCTAAATTGCTTGGGAACAGCAACTTCTTTTTTTTTCCTTCAAATTTTTCCCTTTGGGGATAGGAATGGCTGTAACTGTTATTCTATGCCTGTCTCACCATTGTATTTTGGGAACAATTAAATTGTTTCTTGAGCTTACAGGTTGAGAAGAATTTTTCCCAGAATGGATGATACCCAGGTATACGCATACCTCATTTGGATGATTAAGATGATGAGACTTGGGACTTTTGAGTTGTTGAGTCTTAGGTGGGAATTTGACTTGAGTTGATGCTGTAATGTGTTCAGACATTTGGAGAAGTCAGCATGGAGTGAGATTATTTTGCATATGGGGTGGAATCTTTGGGAGCCAAGGGGAAGACTATGATGGAAAGAAAAGTGACCCACCACCAAGATGTTCTAATCCCCAGAACCTGTGAACATGTTACCTTACATGGAAAAATGGACTTTGCAGATGGAATTAAGCTAAGGATCCTGAGATGGGAAGATTAACCTGACATATCTTGGGGGTAGTGGGGCATGTAATCACAAAGGTCCTTATAAGAGGAAAGTGAGAGGGTCAGAGTAAGGAAAAAGAAGGAGAATGGATGACAGAATCCAAAGTCAGATTCAGAAATTTGAAGATGCTATACTGTGGCTTTGAAGATGAGCAAAACGGCCATAAGTCAAGGAGGGCAGGTGGCCTCTAGCTGCCAGGAAAAGCAAGGAAAAAGATTTTCTCAAAGAGACTCGAGAACAAAGGCAGCCATTGCTGACACCTTGGTTTTAGGAATTTGACCTCCAGGTCTTTAAGATAATAAGGACTTGCTGCTTTCATCAACTAAGTTTGTGGTAATTTGCTACAGCAACAATAGAAAGCTAATGCATTCCACCTGAGTACATAGTTGGACTGCATTTCCCAACTTCCTTTGCAGCCAGGTATGACCATGTGACTGAATTCAGACCAACGGAATGTGACAGAAATGAACCACTTCCAGACTAGGCATATAAAATCCTTTCCCATGATCCTTCATGCCCTCTCTTTATCCTTTTACTAGATGGATGAAAATTGTGCAGCAGAGAATTCCTAAGGATGTATAGGAGGCCAAAGTCAAAAGTATAGGGCTCCTGCTCCTCTTAATCTCCATGTGGAAAGCAATCCACCACATAATTACAATGAACTGATACATAAGAATGAAATAAAATTCTAATGTCTTAAGTCATTGAGATTTTAGGCATGTTGTTACACAGCAGTTATCCTATCCTGGCTAACACATCATTTAATTATCAAATACTTATTAAGCACCTACACTATAACAGTAGTAACAAAATGGTGAGAAAAAGATAGATGTGATTTCTGCCATTATAAAACTTACAGTGTTCTTAGACCTCTCTGCGTACTTAGTGAAAAACCTAAGCTCTTAACACTTAAATGATGCTCAAGGCTGTCACCTGTGTGGTGGTGGCAGGGTGTGAAGAAAAATGTGATATAATGTTAGCGTTTGGGTTAATAATAAATAGTGTCTCACCAGTAGAAATAATAGTGATTCCTTCTATTAATCAGACTTTGCTAACTTTATAACAAATAACCTGGGGATTTCAGTGTTTCCGTCTCACTATGGAGAAGTCCACTGTGGGGTGCAGCTCTTTTGGGTAACTCGTGTGAGAGGAGATTCATGGACACAGTTTCCAAAGTTCCCTGGGCATCCTCCAGAAAAATAAAAAGAAAGATGGAGTAAAGAAAGTGTGGGCAAGGTGTACAGGCTTGCTTAAGTACCCAGGACCAAAAGTAGGACCCGTTGCTTCCACTCAGTCCATTAGCCAGAACTCCTCACGTGACTCCTCTAGACGCAATGGAGCTGGGAACTGTAGTTCCTGGATGGTAATCATTTTCCAGCAATTTCTACGGAAGGGGAGCACAAGTCGTTGATGGACACTCAGTCATCTCGGCCATGTGACCAGTAGGCTAATCACTTTACAAGGATTTTCCTCTTTGCTCTCAAAGAAACGTCTTAAAGTGATTATTATTACTAATTCCCCTACTTACAAAAGAGGAAACTAAGACTCAGAAAGATTAATTGACAAGGTCTTGCAAGCACTAAAGGGAGCAAAGCTAGGATTCAAGGAGGTTTTCTGACATTTCCTGAGAACTTATCCAGTACAGCCTAACAAGGTGTACAAAATAATCGATCCAGGTGCTCGCAGTTTCTTAGCATTTTGCTTTCTTATTCCCACTCCGTCACAGCGGGGTTGGTATATAACTTGGCTTCCTACAGGAATTTCCCCCTCTTGCTTACCTGATGATGCAGCCAAAAAAATCCCAAGTTTTACTATTGGATGCCCCATGCTCTACTCTAAGCTTTTACCTAAAGGAAATTGTGTGCAATTCTGTGCAATTCTGTGCAGATAAAATATATCATCATAAATGGTATTGTTAGGAAGCCCATTAATAATTAATAATAATAATAATAATAAAGGAAGCCACAGGAGAATGACTCCCATTAGTATTAACAGAAAATCCTAACCTAACAGTTCCATGAATTTCACAGATCACTGCTACAAGAGCAGCAGTACATTCATCTCAAAATCAAGGCAAAAAAATATTTTTAGTTCTCCAGTTCCATGGATGCACAAGTTAGGCAGGTAGTGAGCTCTGCAGTGTTCACTGTCCAGCTGCAGAACAAGAATCTTGCCATTTTTTCCAGAATCGCCCTTCGCCTTCATTATCCCCTTCAGTTAATGGTTCCGGCTTGCATCTAATCGTACCAGGGTTCTTTGTGCCCACGCCTGTGCCCCTAGCCCCACACTTTTAGGACGGGGCAATTTTGCACCTGGCCTCTATGTATATGATGGCTCCTGGTACATAATGGTAACAATATTCCCCATTTTCTTCTTCTTCACTGGTCCCAGTTCCCTGGCCCCCCAAAGAATTTTTAAGCAATAAATGAAAACTGGCAGAACCATTTTTCTGTGAGCCCCAGAACAGTCTTGATTGAGCAGGTGCCAAATGAAAAAAAAAAAAAAAAAAAAAGAGGCAATTAAAAATGACAGGAATACTTACCTGGCAGGGGAGATACCATGATCACGAAGGTGGTTTTCCCAGGGCGAGGCTTATCCATTGCACTCTGGATGTGCTGACCCCCGCAATGTCCCCAAATGTGGGAAACTTGACTGCATAATTTGTGGTAGTGGGGGACTGCTTTTGTGCTCTCCCCCAGAAAAAAAAATGTCAGGAAAACCTCATGGCACCTCACGGTGCTCTTCCCCACACCCTTCCCAGCTTGGTGCAAAGACAGCCCATACCCCCAGTATAGACCCCTGTTCCCTGTCCTGGAGGGAACAAACTAATCCTTATTGCATATAGGTGTGCATGTGTGTCTGTACCAATCTGTCTTGTGGCTGCCTAAAGTTCTGACCAGGACACTCCCCAAACTTGTCCTGCACACAGAAGTGGCTTGCCAGGCAGCTAAATCAGTTTAATAAGCAATCAAATTAAAGCTGCCTGTGGGGGAAAAAAAAATCACAGGCTTTAAGACACACAGTAGAGTGCCGGGACCTGGGAGGAAAGACTATTCCTTGGGGAAGAAGGGACATTTGGGCCTGTGTAAATAGGGACATTCCTAAGGTCGTGAGGGCATGCCGGTACAAGATGCGTGTTCAGAAAAGATGAGAGATTGTTATGCTTTTGCCTCAGGCTATTGTGCAGGCTCACTGCTAGGCTGGCTGAGCTCTGAAGGAGAACTCCATCCAGAAGAGAGTCAATCTGAAAAGACTGGATAAGGTGGGGCTTTTCTTTTTTGCTTGGCTTGTGGAATTCATGGAAATCTCTGTCGTAACACTAACTAAATACAATCTTAAGGAGCAGACACCTCAGGGACTAAATTCCAGAGTTGGCACATTACTCAAAAAAAACTAGGAATAGAAGGGAACTTCTTCAACATGATAAAGGGCACCTATGAAAAACCCACAGCTAACATCATACTCAACCCTGGAAGACTGAAAGCTTTCCCCTAAATCAGGAACAAGACAAGGATGTTTGCTTCCACCGCTATTCCACATTGTACTGGAAGTTTTGCCAGAGCAATTAGACAAGAAAAAGAAAAAAAAAAGACTTCCAAATTTGGAAATGAAGATGTAAAACTAGTCTTATTTGCAGATGACATGATATATATGTTTCTAATACATAGAAAACCCTAATGGATTTAGAAGAAAGTTACTAGAACTAAAAAAATGAACTCAACAAACTGGCAGTGTACCAGATCAACACAAAAATCAGTGGTTTTTCTATACAACAGAAATGAATAATTTTAAAAGGAAATCAAGGAAAAGTATTCTATTTACAATTGCATCTAAAAGAATAAAATACCTAGGAATAAATTTAACCAGGATATAAAGGACTTGTACATGGAAAACTACAAATCGTTGCTGAAAGAAATTAATGTAGATCTAAATAAACGAAAGATATCCAGTGTCCATGAATTGGAAGACTTAATATCAGTAAGATACTAATATTATACAAATAAATATACAGATTCAGCACAATTCAATCATAATCCCAACACCCTTCTTTGGAGTAATGGAAAAGCCGATCATCAAATTCCTATGGAAAGGCAAGGGGCTTAAAATAGCCAAAACCATCTTGAAAAAAGAAACAAAATTTCACTACAGTACTCACATGTCCCAGTTTCAAGATATATTACAAGAGTAGAGTAAAAAACAGTGTGGTACTAGCACAGCGCAGACCTATAGACCAAAGAAATATGAGGATTTAAAAATAAATCCACAGACCTATCGCCAATTGATTTTTGATAAGGTGTTAAGTCCACTCAATGGGGAAAGAACAGTATCTTCAACAAATGGTGCTGGGAAAACTGGATGTCCACATGCAGTGGTTGATTTTCTTGTGTTGAACCACCCTTGTATGCCTGGTATAAAAGTGCAAAAGAGTGAAAGTGAAGTCTTGCCTCAATGATATATAAAAATTAAATCATAATGTATCAGTGACCTAAATATAAGAGCTAAAACTATAAAAATCTTTGAAGAAAACAGGGAAATATCTTCAAGACCTTGTATTAGACAACAGATTCTTAGATGTTACACCAAAAATCTAAGCATGAGCAACAGAAGAAAAAATAGATGAATTGGACTGCATCAAAATAAAAAACTTTTGTGTATCAAAGGACATCAGCAAAAAAGTGAAAATACAACCTACAGAATGGGAGAAAATATTTGGAAACCATCTGATAAGGGTTTAATATACAGAATATAGAAAGAATTCATACATCCCCAAAACAAAAATACAAACAGCCCAATTAAAAAATGACTAAAGGAGTTGAAGAAACATTTCTCTAGGATATGCAATGGACAATGAAAAGATACTCCACATCTTTATCCATGAGGGAAATGCAAATCAAAACCAAAGTGTAATATTACTTCACATGCGCTAGAAAGGCTAATATTAACAAAACAGAAAATCAGTATTGGTGAGGATGCAGAGGACTGGGAACACTTGTACATTGTTGGTGGAAATGTAAAATGGTGCTGCCACTGCAGAGAATAGTTTGAAGATGCCTAAAAATGTTAAAATTCCAAACTCTGTATGTAGCATATTTACAAATTAGAAAGTACTACATGGAAGTCCTACTGTCATCTTAAACATATCAAAAGCAGAACACTTCGTCGTCCCTCCAGATATTTCCTCCTTCTTTCATTTGTACTTTGTTGATGACAACACAATTCCAGAGTTTCCCAAGAAAGACACTTGAGTGATCATTTTAAAATACATATTTTTATTACAGAAGTTGTGAACTTAAAAAACAAACATATAGATATGTAGAATCCCCACACAACAACCCTTCACAAACACATCACACCATTATGGAATATTTGTTACAAATTTTGAGATAATATCATCAGATTATTACCAGGAACCACAGACCATAACGTATATTTGGCATATTTTTTCCATATCACCCTAATTGTTAACACAGTACACCTTTGGCATTCATGTAAAAATATTACAGTATTGTTGTTAACTATACTCCATAGTTTACATTAATTGAATTTTTTGATGCTTCTCCACATTCCCCCCACCTTGAAATAGTGAGGAACATCCATTCTAGTTCACAGGACATTATTACATTTCTACTATTAACCACAATTCTCATGCACCTTTGGGTTTACTATGTTATTCGGTCCCTAGATTATTCTCTAGCTTTCTTTCAATTGACATTTACATCCCTAGACTACCCTTTTCAGCCACATCCTATTTATAAACCAGCTGCTACTCACTATAATGTGTTACCATCAACCCTATCCATTTCCACACATTTATAGTCAAGTTAATTAAAAATTTTACATACATTAAGCATCAGTACTCCTTCACAGCCCTTCTCTTATCTCCTGATAACCTATACTCTAGGTTTTAACTCCATGTACTTATTCTTCACATTTAGTTCATATTAGTGAGACCATGCAATATTTGTCCCCTTGTGTCTGGCTTATTTCACCTAGCATAATGTCTTTAAGATTCATCCATGTTATCATATATGTCCCAATTTTATTTCTTCTTACTGTAGCATAGTATTGCATTGTATGTATAGGCCACATTTTGTTTATCCATTCATTGGTTGTGGGCACTTGGGTTCTTTCCATCTTTTGGTAATTGTGATTAACACCACCATGAACATCGGTGTGCAAATGTCTGTTAGCATCACAGTTTTCAGTTCTTCTAGATATATTCCTAGTAGAGGAATTACTGGGTCATATGGCAGTTCTATATTTAGCTTCCTGAGGAACTGCCAAACTGTCTTCCACAGAGGCTGCACCATTTCACAATCCCACCAACAGTGAAGAACTGTTCCTACTTCTACATACCCTCTCCAGCACTTACTGTTTTTTGTTTCTTTAATAATAGCCATTCTGTGTGGTGTGAGATGATATCTCATTGTTTTGATTTGAATTTCCCTAATAGCTAGTGATATTGAACATTTTTGTGTGTGTAATTTTTGACCATTTAAAATTCCTCTTTGGAGAAATGTCTAGGTCTTTCGCTGATGTTTTAAATGGATTGCTTGCTCTTTTATTGAGTTGTATGATCTCTTTTTCTAGAATGGAAATCAAACCCTTATTGGATATGTGGTTTCCAAATATTTTCTTGCATTCAGTGGACTGCCTTTTCATCTTCTGGACAAAGTCCTTTGAATCATAAAATTGTTTAAGTTTGGGGAGGTCCCATTTATCCATGCCTTTCTTTATTCCTCGTGCTTTCATGTAAGGTTTAAGAATACACCACCTACCACCAGCTCTTGAAGATGTTTTCCTACAATTTCTTCTAGTTGCTTTATGGTTCTAGCTTTTATATTTAGGTATTTGATCCATTTTGAGTTAATTTTTGTATAAAGTGTGAGATAAGGGTTCTCTTTATTTCTTTTGGCTATGGATATCCAGTTCTCCCAGCACCATTTGTTGAATAGACTGTTCTGCCCCAACTGCGTAGGTTTGACAGGATTGTCAAAAATCACTTGACCATAGATTTGAGGGTCTGTTTCTGAACCATCAATTCCCTTCCATTGGTCTATGTGTCCATCTTTATGCCAATACTATGCTGTTTTTTTTTTTTTTTTACCACTGTAGCTAGTTAATATGATTTAAAGTCTGGAAGTAAAAGTCCTCCAACTTTGCTTTTCCTTTTTAAGATGTTTCTGGCTATTCAGGGCCCCATTCTCTTGCAAATAAATTTGATAATTGTGCTTTCCATTTGTTTAGAAAATGCTCGTGGAATTTTTTTTTATCAGGATTGCATTGAATCTTAATATCAATTTGGGGAGAACTGACATCTAAATGAGATTTAGTTTTCCATTCCATGAGCATGGACTGTTCATCCAATTATTTAGGTCTTTTTTAAGTTTCTTTTAGCAATATATCATATGTTTCTGTATACAAGTGTATTACATCCTTGGTTAAGTTTATTCCCAAATATTTGATTCTTTTTAGCCGCTATTGTAAATGGAATTTTTTTCCTGACTTCCTCCTCAGTTTGCACATTAATAGTGTATAGAAACACCATATTTTTTCATTGATCTTGTATCCTGACACTCCACTGAAACCATTTATTAGGTCTAGCAGCTTTGTTGTAGTTTTTTGGGACTTTCTAGGTATAAAATCATATCATCTGCGATAGCGAAACTTTTCCTTTTTCCTTTCTGATTTAGATGAATTTATTTTTCTTTCCTAATTGCTCTAGCTAGCACCTCTAGCACTATATTGAACAACAGTGGTGACAGTGGGCATCCTGTCTTGTCCTTGATCTCAACAGGAAAGATTTCAGTCTTTTACCATTAAGTACAATGTTAGCTATGGGTGTTTCACATATGGCCTTCATCATGTTGAGAAAGTTTTCTTCAGTTCCTATCTTTTGTAGAATTTTTATCAAGAAAGGATGCTGTATTTAGTCAAATACCTTTTCTACATCAATTGATAGGATCAAGTGATTTTTCTTCTTTGATTTATTAATGTGGTGTATTACCCTGATTGATTTTCTTGTGTTGAACCACCCTTGTATGCCTGGTATAAAACCCACTTGAGCATGATAAATAATTCTTTTAATGTGTTGTTGGATTCAATAAGCAAGAATTTTGTTGAGGATTTTTGCATCCATATTTATTAAGGAAATGAGTCTGTAATTTTCTTTTTTCATAATATCTTTATCTGGCTTTGGTATTAAGGTGACATTGGCTTCATAGAATGAGTTTGGTAGTATTTCTTCTTTTCAATTTTTTGGAAGCGCTTGAGTAAGAATGATATTAAATCTTCTTTGAATGCAAGGTAGAACTCACCTGTGAAACCATATGGTCCTGGGCTTTTCACTTTGGGAAGTTGTTTGCTGACTGCTTTAGTCTCTACTTGTGATTGGTTTGGTGGGGTCTTCTATTTCTGCTATGGTCAGTGTAGGTTGTTCATAATTTCCAGCAATTTTACCATTTTATTTATATTGTCCAGTTTGTTGGTATACAGTTGTTCACAGTATCCTCTTATGATCTCTTTTATTTCTGTAGAGTCAGTTGGAATATTCCCATTTTAATTTTTTTATTTTATCTATTTGCATAAACTCTTTTTTTTTTTCTTTGTCAGTCTAGCTAAGGGTTTGCAATTTTGTTAGTCTTCTAGGAAAACCAACTTTTGGTTTGGTTAATTCTTTCTATTGTTTTTTGTCTTCACTTTCATTTATTTCCCAAATAACCTTTGTTATTTCATTCCTTCTACTTGCTTTGTGTACAGTTTGCTGCTCTTTTTCTAGTTCCTCCATCTATATAAGTAGGTCATTGATTTTAGCTCCTCCTTCTTTTTTAATGTAAGCATTGAGGGCTAAAAATTTCCCTCTCAGCACTGCTTTTGCTGCATCCCACAGGTTCTGATATATTGTGTTCTCTTTTTCATTCATCTTGAGATATTTATTGATTTCTCTCACAGTTTTTTCTTTGACTCACTGATTATTTAAGAGTGTGTTTTTATTCTCCATTTATCTGTGAATTTTTCCTTTTTCCACCTCTTGTTGATTTCCAACTTTATTTCATTATGATCAGAGAAAGGACTTTATATAATTACAATCTTGTTGAATTTATTGAGATATGTTTTATGACCCAATATATGGTCTATCCTGGAGAAAGATACATGAGCACTTGAGAAGAATGTATATCCTGCTGTTTGGGGGTGCATTGTTCTTTATACATCTATTAGGCTTAGTCCATTTATCGTATTATTCAAGCTCTCTGTTTCTTTATTGATCCTCTGCCTTGATGTCCTATCAATGACGAGAATGGTGTATTGAAGTCTTCAACTATTATTGTAGAGACATCTATTTCTCCCTTCTGTTTTGCCAGTGTTTGCCTCATGTATCTTAAGGCATCCTGGTTGGGTGCATATACATTTATGATTGTTATTTCTTCCTCAGAAATTTCCCCTTTTATTAATATATACTGTCCTTCCTTGTATCTAATAACAGTTTTGTTTAAAAGTATATTTCATCTGATATAATTATAGCTACTCCAGTTTTTTGGGCTTCAATCTATTGGTATCCTTGTGTGTAATGAATCTCTTGTGGACAGTATATAGATGGATCTTATTTTCTTATCCATTTCACCAGTCTGTGTCTTTTGATTGGGGAGTTTAATCCATTAATATTCAATGTTATTACTGTAAAGGCAGTTCTTATTTCATCCATTTTGACCTTTGGATTATCTGCCATATTTTATTGTCACCACTCTTTTTAGACTTTTAGTTACTTTTACTGATATAATCTTCATTTCTAGACTCTCTTCCAAGCCTCTCTATCCTGTCTTTTGGGGGTGGGGGGGGCTGTAGCACTCCCTTTAGTATTTCCTGCAATGCTGGTATCTTGGTTACAAACTCTCTCAGTTTCTGTTTATCTGTGAAGAAAGAAAACATACCCTCATTTTGGAAAGATAGTCTTGCCGCATATAAGATTCTTGGCTAGCAGTTTTTCTCCTGCAGTATCTTAAATATATCATACCACTGTCTTCTTGTCTCCATGGTATCTGATGAGAAACTGGCACTTAGTCTTATTAGGTATCCCTTATATGTTAAGTTTCACTTTTCTCTTGTTGCTTTCAGAATTCTCTCTTTGTCTTTGACATTTGACATTTGACATTCTCATTAGTTGTGTCTTGATTTATTAGGATGGGAGTACATTGTCTCCTTGGACATGGATATCTATGTCCTTCAATAGGGTTGGGAAGTTTTCTACCATTATGCCTTCAAATATTCCTTCTGCCCCCTTTCCCTTCTCTTCTCCTTCTGGAACACCCATGGCATGTATTGTTGCACATCCCTTGCTATCATTCAGCTCCCTGTGACCCTGTTCAATTTTTTCCATTCTTTTCTTCAACTGTTCTTTTGTATATTCACTTTCAGAGGCCATGTCCTTAAGCTCATGGATGCCTTTTTCTGCCTCCTCAAATCTCCTATATATGCCTCCAGAGTATTTTTAATTTTATGTATTCTGACTTTCATTCCCATAATATCTGCTATTTTTCTATGATGTTTTCAAATTCTTGTTTGTGCTCACCCAATGTATTCTTCTTCTTTTTTTTTTTTTTTTTTTTTCTTTAATTTATTATTAGGAGTTACCAGGGATTGAATCCAGGACCTTGTACATGGGAAGTAGGCACTCAACCACTTAACCTACATACACTCCCTCCAGTGTCTTCTTAATATCCTTTACCTCTTTAGCCATCTCATTGAATTTATTAAGGAGATTTGTTTGAACATCTATAATTAGTTGTCTCAACTCCTGTATATCATCTGGAGGCTTATCTTGTTCCTTTGACTAGGCCATATCTTCTTGTTTCTTGGTATGGATTGTATTTTTTTGTTGGTGTCTTGTCATCTGGCTTACTAGATGTATTTATTCTGGGTGCAGTTTCTCTCTTTCATTTGGGGCTTTCTTTCCCTTTTCCCCTTGCTGGTTTTGTTTAGGAGCCAAGGAAGCAGTTGGTGCTATAAGCTGTGGAGGCTGAAGTGACTAATACAAGTACTCTCCCTTCTGCCTTTTAGTTGGTGGGGATGGAACCACAGGCGCCCAACAGTTCAGTCTGCATATTCCAGTAATACCTGCTATTGCCTGGAGAGGCTGAGGAAACACCAGCTCCTTCCTATCCTATTGGGAGTTGGGGGTGGATCTACCAGTGCCCAACAGTTCAGTTCCTGTAAGCCAAAAGTACCTGCCATTTCCCAGAGAGGCTGGTGAAACACCAGTGCCCTCTTATTTTGTTAGAAGGTGTGGGTGAATCCACAGGCACCCAACAGTTCAGTCCATGCCAGCCAAAGTGCATGCCATTGCCTGGAGAAGCTGAGGAAACACCAGCCCCCTCCTATCTTATTGTGAGTAGGGATGAATCCTCAGGTACCCACCAATCTAATCCATGTAGGCTGAAAGTGCCTGCCATTGCCCAGAAAGGCCAAGGAAACACAGCTACCTCCTATCCTAGTTGGGGATGGGGATGGAGCTACAGTTGTCCAACTATTCAGTCTGCAGTTACCCAGAAGAGCTGGGGAAACGCCACCCCTCTCTTGTGCTATTGGGGGTGTGTGGAGCCATGGTCGAGTTCATGGAGGCCAAAAGTGCCTGCAATTGCCCTGAAGGGCTGAGGGTCAGCAGCTCCCTCCTACTTTATGGGGAGAGGGTGGGAGTGGAGATGGAATTGAAGGTGCTCAACCTTCCAGTTCTTGCTTGCTAAAAGCACCTGCAGTTTCCCAGAGAGGCTGAAGAAACACCAGTTCCCTCCTATCCTATGGGAGATGGAGCTACAGGAGCTATTCAGTCTGTGTGGGCCAAAAGCACATGCAGTTACACAGAGGGGCTGGGGAAACAACCCTCCATTCTATTGGGGGTTGGGGTGGAGCCATAGGTACCTGTATTAGTCAGCCAAAGGGGTGCTGATGCAAAACACCAGAAATCAGTTGGTTTTATAAAGGGTATTTATTTTGGGTAGAAGCTTACAGTTACCAGGTCAGAAAGCATAAGTTACTTCCTTCACCAAAGTCTGTGGTCACGTGTTGGAGCAAAATGGCTGCCAATATCTGCAAGGGTTCAGGCTTCCTGGGTTCCTCTCTTCCCGGGGCTTGCTTGTCTCCAGGCTCAACTCCTTTGCTATATCCACAAGGTCAGCTGTAGACTATGAGGCTCTCTAGGCTTTGCCTCTCTCCACAAGGCTGGCTGTAGACTATCAGGCAAATGGCTCATCTCTTTTACCCGGGCCTTTCTCTACTTCCTCGTGACCAAGCTCCTCTGTGTGCTTATTTCCCTGGGCTCCAGCATTAAAACTCCACATCAGAACTCCAACATCAAAACTCCAACTAACTCCTCTGCTCTGCCATGTAGTTTTATCTCTGAGTCCCCTCTCCTTGGTGGGTGGGGACTCAACGTCCTACTGACGTGGTCCAATCAAAGCCATAATCATAACTTAATCACACCAGAGGAACAGACCAGTTTACAAACATAATCCAATATCTATTTTTGGAATTCATAACTATATCAAACTGCTACAGTATCCAACAGTCAAGATAGTGCAGGCCAAAAGTGCTGGCAGTTGCCCAGGTAGGCAGAGGAAAAAACAGCCCCCTCCTATTTTATTGGGGGGAGGGTGGGAGTGGAGATGGAATCGAAGGCACTAATCAGACCAGTTCATGTGTGCTGAAAGCACCTGCAGTTGCCCAGAGAGGCTGAGGAAACACAGCTTTCCCCCTATTTTATTGGGGGGTGGGGATGGAGCTACAGCTGTCTGAGTATTCAGTTTCTCTAGACTGGAAGTGCCTGCAGTTGCCCAGAGAGGCCAAGGAAATACAGCTTCTCTTCTATCTATTGGGGTGCGGGATGGAGCTCCAAGTGTCCAACTATTCAGTCTGTGCCGGCCAGAAGCTCCTGCAGTTACCCAGAGAGGCTGATGCAGGTCCTGCCAGCTTCTACTTCCTCCCTGCCAGAGGTGGGGCTGGGGCTTAGACTAGGGCTGCAGTCCAGTCTGAGTGGAAAGAAGCCAGTCTCTACAGTCACTGTGATTTTCAATCAGCCCCGCTTCCCCTCATGCCAGGGGTGGAGTCAAAATGGCGGCTAACAGCCTCTTTCTGACTTGGACAAGTTCAAACTTTAGCCTTTCTTAAGATGATACTTTAGCCAGCCAAATTTACTAATCAGTAGCTGAAGTCAGTGCCCAACTGTCTCTTCCTCCTCCATTTTTGGGAAATGGATCTTCCAATTCCAGCCATGGAATAGCTCCTGAGGCGGCTTGCACCACCAGTGGAGGATGTGCACTCGCCTCCGCAGCATGGAGGGCTCTACTCATGCAACTTCACTGCAGATGTGCAGTTTCCACCTTCCATCCTTTCAAGGATGTTGCAGGATGCTCTTCTGGCCCCCTGGACTCCCCAATAGGTGCTTTAGAGAGCTCTGGGTGATTACTAACTGCTCTTGTAGGATGAGCTGACTCTTGCAGCTCCTTATTCAACTGCCATTGTCTCACCTTTCCTCCTGAGTAATCATTTTTTTAAAATACTTTTTAATTTTTTTAAAAAATATTTAGATTACATAAATATTACATAAAAATGCAGGGGATTTCCATATGCCCCACTCCCAACCCCTCCCATATTTTCTCACATTAACAACATCTTTCATTAGTGTGGTATGTTTGTTACAATTGGTGAACACATTTGGGAGCATTGCCACTAAGAGTGGATTATAGTATACATTGTAGTTTACACTCTCTCCCACACAATTTATGTAAATTATGACAAGTTTTATAGTGTTTTGTATCTGTCATTGCAATGTCATTCAGGACAATTCCCAAGTCCCAAAAATGTCCCCTATATTACACCTGTTTTTCCCTCTCCCTCCTCTCAGGACCTCCAGGGGCCACTGCCTCCACATCCATGATAAAAGTTCTTCCATTCCTAGAATCACAAGTCTATACTAGAATACCATTAATCCACTGTAGGCAATAGTTCATTCCCCAGTCCTGAGGATTCTGGGATGGTGTTGCCCACTCCACCTCTATTTGAAAGGGGCCTTAGAGCCCATGGGGCAGATGGATGAGACTATATTGCTTGCAATTTCAGACTCTCTCTGTTCCTTGGGATGGTCATCTCCTTGTTAGTTGTCCTGAGTGAGTCCAATGAACTGGAGAGTAGGTGTTACAACTCTGTTGAGATTCGGGACCCAGCTGGCACATGTACAGCCCAAAGATTTAAGCCCCTTGGACACAAACCTATCAACTTTAGCACTAACTATAGGTTCAAATAGAATGGGCAGAAAAGCCATGTGTAGGGAAAACACAACCGAGTCCAACTCTGTCACACTGGGGAGCATAAATTCCAAAGTAGGGCCCACTGACAGGGCGCCAAACTCCTGAGCACCTGCCTATAGTGTCTGGATGTCTCCAGAGCCCTCAGGATTCCTGCTATTTGAGGCAATATTTACTTTGGCAGTCAATGAAATCCTGCTGAGACATGCATAAGCGTAACTTCTGGAATGACCTGAGTAATCATTTTTGATCAGTGCATCTATTAGAAATATAACCAAGCTAAAAACATGAACCACATATATAATTTTAAATTTTCTAAGAGCCACATTAAAGCAGTAAAAGAAACAAGTGAAATTAGCTTTGATAATATATTTTATTTAATCCAGCATATCCAAAATATTATAGTATTTCAACATATACAAAATTATTATTGAAACATTTTACATTCTTATTTCTTATTTTCACACTCAGTTTTCAAAACTAGGTATGTATTTTACACTGGCAGCGCATCTCAAATTGGATTAGTCACATTTAAAGTGTTCATTAGCCACCTGTGGCTAGTGGGTCCTGTATTGGACAGCACAATTCTAGAGTACACAACCTGGCCCTCAACCCAATGCATTCAACTGATCACCCATTTTTATTGATGGTATCTACTTGCCTTCACATTTTTTCACCCTCTCCTTTCATCTCCCTTAGATGAGGCTTTTGTCCCTTGAACTGATGCTTCAGACCCCTAACCAGTTTCCCTTTCTCTAAGCTTGCTGTTTCCAGTTTCTGCCTCATACCTCTACTGGAGGATCTCCTGCTTAGAAAGCATTCTGGATAAAGTGCAAAGCTTATCACAAAAAGTCCATGGTACATGGGCCCAGTATATCCCCGAGGTTGTATTTCTGTCTACTCTGTGACACACTAATCCTCTAACCTTAAGAATGATTTGAAATTCATTCAACAAACACTCAATGCTCGAAACAAAATCTCTG
Organism: Tolypeutes matacus; assembly: GCA_026826555.1. Classification (NCBI taxonomy): domain Eukaryota; kingdom Metazoa; phylum Chordata; class Mammalia; order Cingulata; family Chlamyphoridae; genus Tolypeutes; species Tolypeutes matacus. The sequence goes on from JAKSZT010054202.1 coordinate 10,788,672, forward strand.
ACCTCAATGGGCTCCATCCCATGAGCATACATGTGCACATGCTGCTCTCTCTCCCTGGGAAGACTGCCCCTCTCCACGACAGGACCATATTTTCCTTCACAGTTCAACTTATGCAATGCTTCTCTCTGGCAGGTCTCTCCTTGTGCCCCATTTCTCAGGATGTCCAGCTGTATGTTCCCATAACTTCCTCCGGATAGGTCCTTTAAAATGTTCATTACACTGTTCTGTTGGCTGATTTACTCTTCTGTCTCCCACACTTAATTGCATGTATGTAATGAGAATAAAGACAATATTGTTTTAAAATTTCTGTCCTAGCACCATAGGACATAGTAGGTCCTCAATAAATACATTTTGAACCAATGAGCGAAACTGGTACCAGAGACTGCAACCCTGAGTCTTATTTAGTTTTGTTTTTCATCAATAAAACCTAATGTTCATTTTAAAAGTGAAATAAATTATTTCCTCCCACTGTTAGCAAAAAGAACATTTCCCAACTGCACTTGAGAAGGTTACTAAAAAACTGTAGAAGAGCTTTTAAAATGTTTCAAAAGCCATTGTCCACACAAAAGATATCCCAAAATAAGATAAATAAGCATTTACATAAGAAAATTCTGACAATGGTATATTTATGTGGGAGTATTCAGGGTTCCCAAGGATTCCAGCCAAGAAAAATACTAGCTTGTGTTCTTGTCTGACTCTGTCATTAAATAAAAAGTTTCACTTTTACATCAACTTTTTAGCATGTTCCATGAACAGCAAAGTGAACAGATATGCTTTTCATTCAGTCAACTGATTTATACGAAGTTTGATTCACTGTGGAAAAAATCATTCAAGGGATTAGATTTTCTATACTTTATTAAAAGATTTACCTACTGTGTCTCTCATTTAGTACTCACTGCATGTTTAATGTGATTTGCTTTATTAAAAATATATGTATAAGCACTCACTTCGGCAGCACATATACTAAAATTGGAAGGATTCAGAGAAGATTAGCATAGCCACTGCATAAGAATGACACACAGATTCATGAAGGGTTCCATATTTTTATGCATGAAGTAACCAAATTAAAAAAAAACCCTGGAATAGCTATACTTATATCAGATGAAATACTTTAAAAGCAAGACTGTTATTAGAGACAAGAAAGGACATTATATATTAATAAAAGGGGTAATTCACCAGGAAGAAATAACAATCATAATTGTATATGCACCTAATCAGTATACCCCAAATTACATGAGACAAACACTGGCAAAACTGAAGGGAAAAATAGATATCTCTACAATAATAGTTGGAGACTTTAATTTACCTTTCTCATCTTTAGATATAACATCAAGGCAGAGGATCAACGAAGAAACAGAGAGCTTGAATAATATGATAAATGGACTAAATGTAATAGACATATACACAACATTGCACCCCAAAACAGCAGAATATACATTCTTCTCAAGTGCTCACAGATCTTTCTCCAGGATAGACCATATGTTGAGTCAGAAAGCATATCTCAATAAATTCAACAATTTCTTCTCAGAATTTAGCTTATATTAAAGCTAAATTCTGAGAAGAAATGTGGTTGGGAAAGAGATTCCATTTATTCAACAATACTCCAGACATTTAATGATAGAAACTGAATTTCTTTCAATAAATTCAACAAGATTGTAATTATATAAAGTCCTTTCTCTTATCATAATTGAATAAAATTGAAAATCAACAAAAGGTAGAGAAAGGGAAAATTCACAAATATATGGAGAATAAAAACAACTCTTAAATAATAAGTGGGTCAAAGAATAAATCGCAAGAAAAATCAATAAATATCTCGAGACAAATGAAAAGGAGAAAATAACATATCAGAACCTGTGGGATGTAGTGAAAGCAGTGCCAAGAGGGAAATTTATAGCCCTCAATGCTTGCATTAAAAAAAAAGAAAGAGCTAAAATCAATGACCTACCTACATAGATGGAGAAACTAGAAAAAGAAAGGCAAACTATTCCTAAAGCAAGTAGAAGGAATGAAATAACAAAGGTTAGAGCAGAAATAAATGAAATTGAGGACAAAAAAAATAGAATTAACTAAAAAACCAAAAGTTGGTTTTTCTAGAAGAATAACAAAATCAACAAACCCTTAGGTAGACTAACAACAACAAAAAAAGAGAATATGCAAATAAATAAAATAAAAAATGAAAATGGGGACATTACAACAGACCCCATAGAAATAAAAGAGATCATAAGAGGATACTATGAACAACTGTAAGCCAACAAATTAGACAATGAAACAGAATAGAAAACTTCCTAGGAATGTTTGAACAGTCTACACTGACCTTAGAAGAAATAATAGAAATAGAAATAGAAATAGAAATATGGATAAATGGAACTTCTTCAAACTTAAGCACTTTTGTGTTTCAAAGGACTTTGTTAAGAAGGTGAAATGACAATCCACTCAATGGCAGAAAATATTTGGAAACCACATATCCAATAAGGGTTTGATTTCTATTTTATATTTAAAAAATCATACAATTCAACAATAAAAGAGCAAGAAATCCAATTTAAAAATCAGCAAAAGACTTATATAGACGTTTCTCCAAAGAGGAAATACGAATGGCCGAAAAACACATGAAAAAATGTTTGATATCACTAGCATTAGGGAAATGCAAATCAAAATGGCAATGAGATATCATCTCACACTACATAGAATGGCCATTATTTAAAAAACAAAAAACAGTAAGTGCTGGAGAGGATGTGTAGAAATAAGAATATTTCTTCACTGTTGGTGGGATTGTATAATGGTGCAGCCTCTGGTGAGACAGTTTGGCAGTTCCTCAGGAAGCTAAATATAGAACTGCCATATGATCCAACAATTCCTCTACTAGGTATATATCCAGAAGAACTGAAAACTGTGACATTAACAGACACTGCACACTGATGTTCATAGCAGCATTATTCACAATTGCCAAGAATGGAAACAACCCAAGTGCCCACAACCAATAAATAGATAAACAAAATGTGGTATATACATATGATGGAATACTAATGTTGCAGTAAGAAGATATGAAATTGGGACACATATGATAACATGGATGAATCCTGAAGACATTGTGTTACATGAAATAAGCCAGATACAAAGGGACAAATATTGCATGGTATATTAGTCAGCCAAAGGGGTGCTGATGCAGAATACCAGAAATCTATTGACTTTTATAAATGATATTTATTTGAGGTAGAAACCTACAATTACCAGGCCATTAAGCATAAGTTACTTCCCTCATCAAAGTCTATTGCTATGTGTTGGTGCAAGATGGCTGCCGATGCCTGCCAGGGTTCAGGCTTCCTGGGTTCCTCTCTTCCCGGGGCTCAATTCTCTCTGGGCTCAGCTCCTCTGTTTTCTCCACAAGGCCAGCTGTAGACTATCAGGTGAATTGTTCTGTCTCTCTCCCCGGGGCCTCTGCCATGTCTAAGAGCTGTCTCTATTCCTCTGTGCTCTTCTCCTGTGTGTTCACTTACTGGGCTCCAGCTCAAAATGCCAGCATCAAAACTCCAACTCTGTCCTTCGCCATGTCTTTTATCTGTGAGTCCCCACCCACCAAGGGGTGGGACTCAATGCCCTACTGACGTGGCCCAATCAAAGCCCTAATCATAATTTAATCAAGCCCAGAGGAACAGACCAGTTTACAAACATAATCCAATATCAATTTTTGGAATTCCTAAATAATGCCAAACTGTTACACATGGTCTCACTAATATGAACTAAATATAAAGAATAAGAGCATTAAGTTAAAACCTAGAGTATAGGTTATTAGGAGACAGGAGGGCTGCAAAGGAGCACTGACAATTTATGTAAAAGTTTTAATTTACTTGATTGTAAAAGTGTGGAAATGGATAGAGTTGATGGTAACACGTTATAGTGAGTAGCAGCTGGTTTATAAATGGGATTGTGGCTGAAAAGAGTAGTCTAGGGATGTAAATGTCAGTTGAAAGAAAGCTAGAGATTAATCTAGAGACTGAACAACACAGTGAACCCAGAGGTGGGTGAGAATTGTGGTCAATAGTAGAAATGCAAGAATGTCCTTCTGTGAACTAGAATGAATGTTCATCACTATTACAGGGTGGTTGGAATATGGAGAAGCATGGGAAAAATACAATTAATGTAAGCTATGGACTATAGTTAGCAGCAATACCATAATATTCTTTTTTTTTTTTTTTTTTTTAAAGATTTTATTTATTTATTCATTTATCCCCCCCTTGCTGCTTGTGCTCACTGGGTCAGCTAACCATGCCATGCGGGCGGGCTTGCCTTCACCAGGAGGCCCCAGGAACCGAACCCGGGGCCTCCCATATGGTAAACGGGAGCCCTACTGATTGAGCCACAGCCGCTTCCCCATAATATTCTTACATCAATACCAAAGATGTACTGTGTGAATAATAGGGTGGTATGGAAAAAGTATGTGAAATGCATGCTATGGACCATAGTTAGTGATAATATTCTGATGATACTATACTATCTCATAATCTATGAGATTGGTGTGGTGTGTTGTTAAAGGGGTGTTGTATGGGAATTCTACACAGTTGTATGATTGTTTTATAAGTTCACAATTTCTATAATAAAATATATTTTTTAAATGAAAAAAAAAAACAAAAAATAAAATTATTGCCAAAATAAAATCGTTTTCTGCCAAGTTGAAAAAAATATATATACATATGCATGGGAATTTTTCAGATACTATCTTGAATTGTTTTGATACTTTAAAAACACTTTTAATAAAGGCTTAGCCAACTAGTATCTCACTTTATTTTCACATAATCCCCTGATGTTAGTAAGGCAGTGATCATTATCTAAATAATGATGATAATAATGACAACAGGTAAATAACAATAACTAATAATGAGGTTGATACTGGCTAATGCTGACCAAATGCCAGGCACAGTTTATTCCTCAATCCCAAGATGGCTCCCTCATCTGTATGCTCATTGTGCCCACTCATTGTGTCCCTTGTCTTCTTTAGGAGGCTCTGGGAACCAAACCTGGGACCTCCCATGTGGGAAGTGGGTTCCCAACTGCTTGAGCCACATCTGTTCCCTGCTCCTTGTGTCTGCTCATTGCATCAGCTCATTACACCAGCTCATTGAGTCTGCTCATCTTCTTTAGGAGGCAAAAAGAACTGAACCTGGGACCTCTTGTGTGAGAGGCAGAAGCTCAATTGCTTGAGCCACATCCACACCCTGACCAGGCACAATTTTAATGCTGCTCACAGCAACTCTATGTATCTGTTGCTATATGATAGATGAAATTGAGTCCTGCTCTCCTAGATTTCTTTCAGTTTTTCCCCACCTTATGTTCCATTGACCCAAAATCAACTGGAAATCAGTCAGTGAGGGAACCTGGGACATCTGACTGCAGGAGTCAGCACCCTGGGTAGAGGAAACAGTGCAAAGAAGGGCAGAAAAAAGATTTGGAACAAGGGAAATAGGTTATAACTGGTATATGTAAGAACTATTTAGTGTTTGGGCACTAAATGATTATTGTTCAAATTTCTTGAAATCTCTCTACCAACAGGTTTTACTTCCTTAGAAAATGACATAGGACTGCTGCCAGGATGTGAAAAAGGAAAAAAAAAAAAAAAACATAAAAGCTGTTAGATCCCGGTTCAATGAGGCTCAGAGACGGATCAAAGTTCAGGCAGAGAAAGTGCGACAGGGTCTGAAGTGAGACCTCAGCCCGCTTGACTGACTTTAGTTTGCTCTTAAATAGCCTAGTGGCAGGGTATTATCAAGAACAGTGAAAAACACTGACTTTTACTCTGTTGGGAGGGGGCCTTGGGGAGGATGAGATGTACGTGTTGGGATGCATGTTCTGTCTCAGGGACTGCAGGTGGGGGTTTTGGCCTTCTGTTATTGGTGAGGAGACTTATTGGCACTGACTGGGGGTTGCTGGCTGGGGGTTGTGGGCGGGTCATTTTGCCAAATGGGGCTAATGTTGATATAGTTAAGGGGTAAGGAGGGAGAGCAGGAATTGGGGTGTCGACTCATCGAGCTGCTTCTTGCTGTTGTGGGGCGTCGTTGGATTTAGTTGTTTCCTTTTCAGCGTGGTTTTTGGTTCAGAAGCTGGTACTTATTTTCCACAGTAGGAGAAGATTATATACATGATTATGGGTAGCATTTCAGATGGTTGTTTGGATAAACTAAGTTTTATTGTGTGGAAGGTGTATGGACCTGCTGATATGAGGAGAGTGAGAGTTTTAAGTGGGGCAAGGATAGGAATTAGCCATGAAATTTAGGGTGGGCTGTGAGGCTATTGCAACCAGGAATCTGAGGAGAAGGATTAATAAGTTTAACATGAGAAGAGTTAGGAGGAATAAGAGAGTGGTGGTAACTTAACATTGAACATTAATGGTTGACAGTGAAATTATATAATTTGGTGGGTTTAACAGTATATAAGCACATTTAAAATCAGTTTAGGCATAAGAAGAGTTTACATAGACACACACAGAGTTTTAGCAGGAATAGGAGGGTTTGTATTATCAACTGTGGTTTTATCACAATGTTTTTGAGTGATTTTTATTTTTCATGGATTTAAGATTTCCAACCAGTGGGGCTATATAGACCTATGGCTAAAATGATTTTATTTTTTCCCAGTTTGTATAGTTTGAGGCATAGGCAACAACAAATTATTATTACTTCATCTTTTGGGCCATAGGGTGGCTGGCACTTTAACTTGTAATCTTAGTGCCTGCGTTGGTCTTGCTGCTAGCATTTTAACTGGAGCTGTGGCTATAGCTCACAGTACTGAATTTAAACTTAGTTCATTGTTGTAAGGATTCTTTATTTTCCTTTATCTGTTTTATTAAAAGGCCGTTCATTTCATCATTTTTAAATAAAAAGTTCAAACAAGATTCTGGTTCATAGTTTAAGACTTCATGAGGAGACTGGTAAGTAGATTTTCTTGGTTACTGTCAATTTGGGCTGGCACCCCATACAGGGCACTTCTGTTTTCTAGGCAGCAAACAGTATCTAGCTGGTGACAAGAGTTTTGATGCAATGTCTGCAGCAGTGAAAGCACAACTTGTCCCTTTCGAGAGCAGGAGGGGACCGATGTTGCAGTCATTGGAGTGAGCACAATGGACACTCGTAGGTAGTGTTCATGAGCTCTTGGCAAGTAACAGGCAGCCAGAACTGCTGGGCTGGACATCCAGCTGGTAGTCATGATGTTCGCTTTTGCTGTGGAGCTGCTCTGCTGTTTTTCAAGTTTCAATGTTATGGTTCTGGATCTTTACAAGGGCATCTGCCTCAACAGTTCCAAGAAGGGTGTTAGAGAGTGTTAGAGGAGTGGGCAGGGACATGATAGACAGTTATTTGCAATTGTTGGCAGGCATTTCAGATGACTTGTCACAGATCTTTTACCCACAGAGGGCAGCTCACAACAGTCCATTGTTTCTGTCTCATTCTTAGTATTTGCAATGCACTCCTGGATAAGGATGGCAGTTTTCAGAGTGACTGGACACTATTGGGTTAAGTCCTTCATTTGCAACAGGGCTTGGTATGCTGCACATAGTTGCTTCTCAAAGGGACTAAATTGTACTTTGGCCCTTTCTCACAATTGTGACTAAAACTCAAGGGGTATTTGTTTAGAATGTTGCCTCTGCCACAAATTTTACCCAAAGCCAGTTATTGGTTCTGGCCACAGCCAATTCATAGGATAAGTTAAGGTCCACCTTCCTTACTGCTTGAGTTTGTGTTATTGTTCTCTTTACCTTTTTTTTTTTTAAAGCAGCCTGCTGTTGTTGTTTTTTTTCTCATTTCCATGCACAACATTTTTCTGATTAACACATACAATGGCTTTAATATCTGAGCTAAATGTGGGGTGAAGTGTTCTCAGTACCTCAACAACCCCCAAAAAACCATTCTTGTTTTGGAGTTTATGGTGTGGGAAAATGTTATACTTTAACAACACTTAAGAGTTTGTCAGAGCAGCAAGGACTTTGCAGCTTGTTCTGATCGTTAGTGATAGTGACATAACTGGATATTGATTTTTTTGCAACAAACTAGCAATATCTGGGACTGCTGCTTACAACAGTGGTGTTATTTTAATTTACCATAATTTACTGTTATTCACCACCCCTGGCAGCCCCCAATGGCCACTCTCATTCTGCAGCCATAAAGCTGCTTGTTTAGTGGAGGTGGGCAAATCAGATGAATTCGAGTTAGAGCACTCGCTTTTTGATTTCTAGGTAAAGAGGTTGTTTCTGTGACCCATACTCTTTTTTTAAAATAATTAAAACCACGAATAACAACATTATACTTTTATCTAATATTATGCTGAAACATCATTAAATTTTCAGGAATTTTATACAATTTTAAAGTATTCATATGAACATTTTATTCATACAACTTTGATTAAAAGAGGGTTAAAGAATCCGTTTTAATTTGTAACAGTTTTTAAACATTTTAAAACACTTTTTATTCAACTTATAACATATTAAATGAACTTAACTATTTTATTATTTCACTTTTTTTTCAAGGTGAAAGAATAAATCTTTTGCAATAATTTGAAATAAAAATTTATTTTTCAGGATTTGACTTTAAGAAAGCAAAATGTTAAAAGCTGTTAGGTTTGAACATCATGTTCCTTCAAAAGTGATGACTTGTTTTTCTTAAATAACCAAGGAAACAATAAGGTTAAAGTACAAGAAGTTATTTTGAAAAAAAACAGACTTTTTTTCTTTGTATATTGATTATTTAGGAAGAAAATTGTTTATAAACTTTTACTAAAACAGACCAATGATTTAAGAGACTGTTACTTTAACAGAGAAAGAACAAGATTTTAATTTTGCATCAGTATACTATTTGATATTACAGCTTTTTAAACTTCATAGATAAACCCAATAAATTTTACTCAACTTTAACCACAAAATTTTTTTCTCCACAAACTTTTTGCACTTTCTGTATTCATACAGGTTTTGTCCTACATTTTTCTCTTTATAATAACCATTTTATTTTCAGACAAAATTACTTCCTTTTTCTTAATAATAAAAACATATTTTATATGTTTTTCATACTTAAGTTACTAAAATGACTTTGGAAACTGTTTTAAAGCAAACTTCTTACAACATACAATTACCATGATTACATCAATTAACAGGTATTTTGTTTTAGCAGCACAGGAAAAACTACTTTCTTCATTATTTCATGAAAACTTAAGATTTTCAATGGAATCAAGATTATTTTTTCTTTATTATCACTTTAATATGCAGATTGAGGTGACTTCCATCAGGTTTTTCTGCCATGAAGTTACATTTTGTTATTAGCATCAATTCAGTTTCTGTTTAATAATGATTTTTCTGGAATTAGCTATTTAAATATTTCAGTTTAAACAATGCTTCTACAAACATAACTATTCATAGTTATATAGACTGTAGTTACTTCATCTTAAGACAAATTTTACCTCTACAGAACACATTTCCTTACTAATGTTACCTCCTACAGTGCCTTCTACAACTTGCCATATGTATTCAAGTTTTGTCTTACATACTTCCATTCTGCTTTTTGAAAACCAGCCATCTTATTTTAAGACAAAACACACTTTCTTGAACAAACTTTCACTTTCAATCAGGACTTCCACAAACTTTTAACTTTTTTCAATATCCATTTAAGTTTCACATTCCTCATCCTGTTCTGTGAAGAAAAATAAACTCTTCATTTCAATTTAGGCAAAAATAAATTTTTGGAGAGGTTTGTAGTAATTTATTAGTCAAAACATCATTTTAAAGATTCGGCACATATAATACTAATTTATCATATTAGCATCCATACTTATTTATTAATATAAGCACTTATTTGTTTTTTTGGCCATTTGAATAGAGCTTTTTTAAGAATTTTCCTTTATTAACTTAATATTACCACTCACAGGTATCAAAATATACACTGATGCTGAACAAACAGACAAACAGAAAAAGAGTTTAAGACATATCAACTGAAATATAAAGTTCATTAATGTGACTCATAATTTTTACATTTTTAGTATGGCTCTTTTTAAGCTTTTCATTATTTTACATTTCTGGTTTTACTGCTTTTAAGATTTTTTTTGGTTTTTTTTGAATCAGCAATGCTTGTAATATGCAAGCTTGTTTTTGGAAACATTTTTATTAGTAATTAGCAACCAGTTAGGAATATTTGAGCAGTATAGCTGTAGTTAAGTTTTAATTTAGCAGTTTAGATAGACAGATATTTAACACATATTTTGGATTATTATTTTTTAGGAATACACTTAGATAGACTTAAAATTTAGGAGTAAGCTAAAGGCTTACTTGTAAGGGGTGAATAATTGTAGGCTTGATATTTTACAGGGCATCAAGAGGGACAGGATATTGTGGTTTGTTTAGCAGCAATGATAGGACTTTTGGCTTGACAGGGTTTGGTGGAAAAGGGGGCAGCAGAGGAGGGAGGGAGGGAGCGAACAGGTGGCTTTTTCGTGGGTTTGGCAAAAGAAGGGTTGTGAAGGGTTATAAAACTTTCTTTGACCTCCACTTTTGAGATCGAGGAGTGAGTTAAGGATTCGGGGAACTCAGGGAGAGCAGAGTTAAATGGTTTGCTTATTAATAAGAAATGAGAGACCAGAGAGGGAGAAGGGGACATGAATGCACACAATGCTTTCTGCTTTGGCCACTTTTCCGAGAAAGAGGACAGGAGCTGGGGAAGGGGAATTGAGAGAGGGGAGTTGGACTTGAGAGCAGGTGATAGGTGGGGAGAGGGGAGGGGGTTCAGGAGGAGGCATAGAGGAACGGGAGGAGGATGGAGTAGGTTCGGAGAGTGCTGATAGGGAGTATGGTGGGGAGCATGATCAGAGGGGTTGAGGTTGGAAGGAGGATTTTTGTGTGTGTGCAGGAGAAGGGGTTGGCAGCAGAGAAGGAAGATTTGATAGGTAGTGCAAGATTGGCAGAGGGAGGGACTGTTACCATAAGAGAATAGAAGCCTGAATGTAGGGGACCTCAGGCCACTTGCCATTGTGTTGGATATTGGTGAGGGGGAGGGGGATTTCAAGGACCTCTCTGGAAAAGGGGGTATGAGAGAAGAGAAGCAAGCATCCTTGGATCTCTTATTATCAAACTGGTTAGGCAGGTGACTGGACCTGGAGCCGGGCATTCCCAGAGCCGGGAGGTCAGGCAATGCGGACAGTTCCCTGATGCCAGAAAGGATCACTGACCTAGCACTAGGGTTTTCAGAGAAAAAGAGGCATGATCTTCCAGAGAGTTCTGAGACTCACCCAAAGACAAATCAGTGTCTGGTGCTGGTTGGTGAACCTGCAGTGACAGGGTAGAGGATCACTACAGAATTGATCTGCCTCAATGAGGCCTCCTGGGTTTCGGCACCCAAATGTTAGATTCTGGTGCAATGAGGCTTGGAGACAGATCAAAGTTCAGGTGGAGTAAGTTTATTAGATCACTGGTGTGGTGGGGGTCTGAAGAGAAACTTCAGCCCACTTGACCGACTTGGGTTTGCTCTTAAATAGCCTAGGGATGGGGTATTAGTGAGAACAGTGAAAAAGTACTGACTTTTATTCTGTTGGGAGGGGGCCTTGTCCATAAACAATAAGTGTATAGTATAAGTTGTGAACTTACAAAACATGCATATCATCATACAGGGCTCCCATACATCACCCCACCACCAACACCTTGCATTGTTGTGAAACAGTTGCTACAATTATGAAAGAGCATCATCAAAACATTACCACTAACTATAGCCAACATCTTATATTTGGTGTATTTTTCTCCCAACCCACCCAGTTAATGACACCCTGTATTAGTATTATATACTTGTTACAGTTCTCATATTTTTTGGTTAACCACAGTCCATCTTCCACCACAGGATACATTGTGTTATGCAGCCTCATGCTTTGTACAGTCCATTCAAGGCATACACTCAGTAGCTCTCGTATTCATCACAGAGTTGTTCTGTCATCACCTCAGTCAATTTGAGAATGTTTTCATTATTCCAAAAGGAAAATCCCATACCCTCTTATACCCCCCCATTGCTGTCCCTTAGAATTGATATAATATCTTCTTTGCCATTGCTGCAAAAATATTACAATATTTCTGTTAACTATAATCCATAAGTTACATTAGTTGTAATTTCCCCATGTATCACAATATTCTTAACACTTTGTAAAAGAAGAACATTCTTATACTGCTAACCATAATCTTCATCCACCACTGAAATCACTATGTTATACAGGCCCTATATTATTCTCTAGCTTCCTTTCAATTGAAATATTACATCCACAAACTACCCCTTTCAGCCACAATCACATTTACAAATCAGCAGTGTTAGTTATACTCAATATAATATATTACCATCAACTCTATTCATTTCCACACATTTGCAATAAACTTTATTAAAAATTCTACATACATTAAGCATCAGTCCCATTCTCAACCCACATTTGATTTCCTAGCACCCTATACTCTAGAGTTTACCTCTGAGAGTTTACTCATTGTTTTATTTTATATTAGTGAGAACACACAATATTTGTCCTTTTGTGGCTGACTTATTTCACTCAAGTAATGTCCTCCAGGTTCATCCATGTTGTCATGTGCATCCCAATTTCATTTATTCTTACAGTTGACTAGTATTCCATTGTATGTATATACCACATTTTGTTTATCCACTCATCAGTGATGAACATTTGGGTTGTTTCCAAATTTTAGCAATTGTGAATAATGCTGCTATGAACATTGGTGTGCAAATGTCAGTTCACATCCTTGCTTTCGGTGCTTCTGAATATATTCCTAGTAACAGGATTGCTGGATCATACAGCAGTTCTATATTTAGTTTCTTGAGGAACAGTCAAACTGTCTTCCACAAAGCCTGCACCGTTCTACATTCCCTCCAACAATGGAGCATTCATATTTCTCCAAATCCTTTCCAGCACTTGTAGCTTTCTGTTTTTGTAATATTGACCATTCTATAAGGTGTGAAAGGATATCTCAGTGAAGTTTTGATCTGCATTTCCCTAATAGCTAATGCTGCTGAACATTTTTTCATGTGCTTTTTGGCCATTTGTATTTCTTCCTTGGAGAAATATCTATTCAAGTCTTTTATCCATTTTTAAATTGGGTTGCATGTTTTTTTATTGTTGGGTTGTTGTTATTCTTTGTATCACATGGATGTCAAGCCCTTATCAGATATGTGGTTTCCAAATATTTTCTCCCATTGAGTAGGTTGTCTTATCAACTTTTTGACAAAGTCCTTTGATGCACAAAAGTGCTTAAGTTTGAGGAAGTCCCATTTATCTATTTTTCCTTTCATTACTTGTGCAGTCAGTGTAAGGTTTAAGAAACCACTGCCTATTACAAGATCTTGATGAGGTTTCCCTACATTTTCTTCTAGGAATTTTATGGTTGTAACTTTAATATTTAGGTCTTTGATCCATTTTGAGTTAATTTTTGTATAAGATGTGAGACAGGGGTCCTCCTTCTTTCTTTTGGATATGGACATCCAGGTCTTCCAGCACCATTTGTTGAATAGACTGTTCTGGCCCAGCTGGGTGTGCTTGACAGCCTTGCCAGAAATCGCTTTCCTTAAATTTGATTATCTATTTCTGAACACTCATTCTATCCCATTATCTATCTTTATGCCAATACCATGCTGTTTTTAACCACTGTAGCTAACTAATATGCTTTAAAGTCAGGAAGTGAGAGTACTTCATTCTGCTATTTAAATATATTTTTGGCTATTTGTGACCTATTACCCTTCTAAATAAATGTGATAATTGGCCTTACCAATTCTTTAAGAAAGGGAGGGGGGGCTATAGGAAGTTTTATTGGGATTGCATTAAATCTGTAGATAAATTTGGGTAGAACTGACATCTGAACCATAGTTAGTCTTCCAATCCATGAACATGGAATGTCCTTCCATTTATTTAGGTCTTCTTTAGTTTCTTTTAGCAATGTTTTGTAGCATTTTTTTTAAATATAAGTCTTTTATGCCCTTGGTTCAGTTTATTCCTAAATATTTGATTCTTTTAGTCTCTTTTGTAAATGGAATTTTTTCCCTGACTTCCTCCTCAGATTGCTCAGTAGTGAATAGAAATGCTACTGATTTTTGTGTATTAATCTTGTATCCTGCCACTTTGCTGAACTTATCTATTAGTTCTAGTAGCCTTGTTGTGGATTTTTCAGGACTTTTTAGATATAGGATTGTGTCATTGCAAATAGTGAAAGTTTTACTTCTTCCTTTCCTATTAGGATGACTTTTATTTCTCTTTCTTGCTTAATTGCTCTAGCTAGAACTCCTAGCACAATATTGAATAGCAGTGGTGATAATAAACACCTTGTTTTTTCCCGAACTTAGAGGGAAAGCTTTCAGTCTTTCTCTATTGAGTACAATGTTAGCTGTGGGTTTTTCATATATTCACTATATCATGTTGAGAAAATTTCCTTCTATTCCTATCTTTTGGACAGCTTTCATCAAGAAAGGATGTTGGGAGGGCGGATGTGGCTCAAATGGTAGGGCATCTGTCTGCCATATGGAGGGACCTGGGATCGATTCCCTTAAAAAAAAAAAAAAAGAAAAAAAAGAAAGGATGTTGGATTTTGTCAAATGCCTTTCTGTGTCAATTGAGATGTTCATGTGATTTTTATTCCTCAATTTAGTAATGTGATATATTACATTGAATGATTTTCTTGTGTTGAACCATCCAAGTGTCATTAGGGTTTGGCAGGATTTATCAAGGACATTATGGGGGAAAAAAAGCCACATGGAATAAGGGATGCATTCTAGGAATTAAACTTTACACACTTGTGGGAACTGGTAGAGAAGTCTATGGAAGGCAGGGGACTCTGAGTCTGGTGTGGATCTGAAGTGACTGGGCTAATAGAAATAACAGCTGTGCATGATGTGGGGAAGGGGAATGACAAACTTGAGCCCACTAAGAAAACTAGAACTTGCAAAGACAAATTGGAATGAGTGTTTCTTACTTCTTCTAGCCTCAACGATGCAAGGTGCCTAAAAGAAGAGGTTATGAGAACCCATTTAAAAATGTTTTGGGCTAATGGAATTGAAAGGCCAATGGATAGTCTTTAGACATGATTGGCTCTAGATGTTCAAACAGTCATGTCAGAAATCTGAATATCTTCATCTAATGGCTCTGCTTTTCTTTTTGTTGGCTTTATTCACAGGTAGGTTCTCCTAATGTGGGAGCAAAATTTACCATCAAAAGCTCCCAGCTTGCATTCTAATGGTTTAACAACCCCTATGGAAGAAGAGCAGTTCTTTCCTTATGGTTCTGGAAAAATTCTTTAATAGAATTCTGAATTAGATTCCTATTGCTGTTGTAACTGGTTACCAAAAACTTGGTAGTTAAAATAACATAACTTTTTCTTACAGTTCTGGAGGTCAGAAGTTCAAAATGGGTTGGAAGAATAGCATTCTTTTTTGGGATGCTAGAGGAGACTCTGTTTCCTTGTCTTTTCCATTTTCCAGCTTCTCATGGCCACCTTCATTCCTTGGCTCACGGTCTCTTTCTCTATCTTCAAAGCCAGCAGCATAACATTTTCAAATCTCTCTGTAGCTCATAACATAGCCACTGGGAGATATTGACATCTAATGGATGGATTTGAGAAATCAAAATTAAAAGGAGAGAAGTTCTTACCTCACATTTCTGCCTGGTAAGAAGGGACTAAAAGCAGCAGTTGATGCTAGTAACTCCTAAAAATACAGAAGAAACTGTAAAGAGAGAAAAGATCATTAGAAGCTGGGAGAAAGTAGTTTCAATGGAGGTTTCTCTGGGAGCAGGGCATGTACTTTTATAATCTCTTGGTCCCTTCCAGTCCTACAGGGTCATTTTATTAAAGTCTATTACTTAATCTAAAAATAAACAGCTTGGCACCCTTCCAAGAGTGCTGGTGAAGAAGAGTTAATTAGAATGTAAGTGCTCTGCAAACATACAGCACTCTGCAAAGGTTAAGTCATAACACTGGGGAAGACCTGTCTTGAAATTTTTGCTATTTTTCACCAGCAATCATGTGCAATTGGAATTAAAACATCAGAGAGGAGGAATTAAGAGCCCAAAACAGACTAAGCATGTTGATGGGAAATTTTGGAAAGGAAATCAATATATAGTAAGCATATGAAGACTGGAGTTGAGAGTTATTCATCCTTGGACTTTTAAATTGTGGAGAGAGGGAATTACTGAGTTGTAATTAATTATGTCTGGTAAGGCATCATGAGCAGGTAAAGATCTACATGTCTTTAAATTAAATTCAAGCACACACGTAGCCCTCATTTCTCTTATCCCATCTGACCTGGGAATCTGATAAAAGTCTGCATGGTCAATATAGGCTTTTAAACTTGATGATGTTGTAGTTTTTGTAAAAGGAACCCAGTCAGAGAATCAGGATCCTAGTAAGTCTCAGCTCAAACACTAACTGTTTGTTCCTTTCTTATGCCGAATCTGGAAAATGTTAGATATTAATAAGTGCTTGGCATAAGAAAATTAATAAGTAAGAGAGGCTTTTCCTGGCCTCTATAGCCTCCCTGCCCAAGGCCCTAGGAAATGACTCTACAACCAATTACTGGGTCCAGTGCCCAGATTTGAGCAACCAGCAGAACAATCCTAACAATCAAGGTTGAGCCAAAAATCAAAGAGCGGTGATAACTCACAGCCTCCTGCCACTAAAACCCCATAAAAGAGAAAAAGATAGAGCATATAAGTAAAATACAAACTAACCAGATGCCTAAGCACCGGCAAAAAATTACAGGCCATACTAAGAAAATAGAAGACATGGCCCAAGAAAAGGAATACAGCAAAGTCCCAGAAGAGATGCAGAATTTGAGAGAACTAATCAGTGAGATGAGTGCACATTTCCAAAATCAAATTAATGAGATGAAAGAGAATATAGTTAAAGAGATCAATGACATCAAGAAATCATTGCGTGAATGTAAAGAAGAATTTGAAATCATGAACAGAAAAGTAACGGAGTTCATGGAATGAAAAACACAATAGGTGAAGTAAAAAATAAATTTGAAGCATACAACAGCAGACTCGAAATGATAGAAGAAAGAATAAGTGATACTGAAGACAGAGCAGCTAAATTTGAAGAGAGAAAAGAACAGAGAGAGAAAAGAATGGAAAAAATTAAGCAGGGAATCAGGGAGTTGAATGACAACACAAAACGCAAGAACATACATGTCATGGGAGTTCCAGAAGGAGAAGAGAAAGGAAAAGGGGCAGAAAGAGTATTTGAGGAAATAATAGCCGAAAATTTCCCAACTCTCACGAAAGAAATGAACTTACATGTCCAAGAAGAACACCGTACCCCAATAAGAATAAATCCAAATAGACCTATGCCAAGACACATATTATTCAGAATGTCAAATGTAAAAGATAAAGAGAAAATTCTCAGAGCAGCAAGAGAGAAGCAAACGATCACGTACAAAGGAGGTCGAGTAAGACTTTGTGCAGATTTCTCTTCAGAAACCATGGAGGCGAGAAGACAGCGGCTTGATACAATTAGGAAACTGAAAGAGAAAAACTGCCAGCCGAGAATTCTTTATCCAGCAAAACTGTCCTTCAAATATGAAGGTGAATATAAAGTATTCACAAACAAACAGAAACTAAGAGAGTTTGCAAAAAAAGAATCCACCTTTGCAGGAAATATTAAAGGAAGCCTTAGAACCTGAAAGAAAAAGGCAGGAGAGAGAGGCTTGGAGGAGAGTATAGAAGAAAGAAAAGCAGAAAGGATAACCAAAAGATTTTTTAAAAAAGACAAAAATAAGATGACATATGAAAACCAAAGAATAAAATGGAGGAAATAAATAGTGCATTTTCAGTAATATCATTGAATGTGAATGGATTAAATTCCCCAATCAAAAGATACAGGCTGACAGAATGGATAAAAAAACATGAGCCATCCATATGCTGCTTACAAGAAACTCACCTCAGACACAAGGATACAAGCCGGCTGAAAGTAAAAGGTTGGAAAAAGATACTCCATGCGAATAGTAAACAGAAAAGAGCAGGGGTAGCTATACTAATATCAGACAAAACAGACTTCAAATGCAAAAAAGTGATAAGAGATGCGGAAGGCCATTATATATTAATAAAAGGGACGATCCTCCAGGAAGATATAATAGTCATAAATATCTACGCACCTAACCAGGGTGCCCCAAAATATATGAGACAAACTCAGGCAAAACTGAAGGGAGAAATAGACATTTCTACAATAATCATCGGGGACTTCAACACCCCTCTCACATCATTAGATAGAACAACTAGACAGAAGATCAACAAGGAAACAGAGAACTTGAACAATATGATAAACAAGTTAGACCTAACAGACATATACAGAACACTGCATCCAAACTCAGTGGATTATACATTTTTCTCAAGTGCCCATGGATCTTTCTCCAGGATAGACCACATGTTAGGTCACAATACGGCTCTCAATAAACATAAAAGATTGAAATTATACAAAGCACCTTCTCAGATCATAATGGAATGAAACTAGAAATCAATAACAGACAGGAAACAAGGAAATTTGCAAATGTGTGGAGACTGAACAACACACTCCTAAATATTCAGTGGGTCAAAGAAGAAATTGCAAGTGAAATCAGTAAATATATTGAGACAAATGAAAACGAGAACACAACATATCAAAACTTATGGGAAACAGCAAAGGCAGTCTTAAGAGGGAAATTTATAGCCCTAAATGCCTATATTAAGAAACAAGAAAGAGCTAAACTCAAAGATTTAACTGAACAACTTGAGAAACTAGAAAAAGAACCACAAACCAATCCCAAAGCAAAAAGAAGGAAAGAAATAATAAAGATTAGAGCGGAAATAAATGAAAATGAGAACAAAAAAGCAATAGAGAAAATCAACAAAACCAAAAGCTGGTTCCTTGAAAAGATCAAGAAAATTGACAAACCCCTCGCTAGACTAACAAAGAAAAAAAGAGAGAAGATGCAAATAAATAAAATCAGAAATGAAAGGGGGGAAATTACAAATGACCTCACAGAAATAAAAAGAATCATAAGAGGATATTATGAGAAACTATATGCCAACAAACTAGACAACCTGGATGAAATGGACAAATTTCTAGAAACTCATAACCAACCTTCACTGACACAACAAGAAATCCAAGAACTTAGCAAACCAATCACAATTAAGGAGATTGAATCCGTCATCAAAAATCTCCCAGCAAAGAAAAGTCCAGGACCAGATGGCTTCACAGGTGAGTTCTACCAAGCATTTCCAAAAGAATTAACACCAATCCTGTTTAAACTCTTCCAAAAAATTGAAGAGGAGGGAAAATTACCCAACACATTTTATGAAGCCAACATCACCCTAATACCAAAGCCAGTTAAAGATTCCACAAGAAAAGAAAATTACAGACCAATCTCTCTCATGAACATAGATGCAAAAATTCTCAACAAAATACTTGCAAATCAAATCCAACCGCATATCAAAAGACTTATACATCACGACCAAGTGGGATTTATTCCTGGTATGCAAGGCTGGTTCAACATAAGAAAATCAATCAATGTAATACACCACATTAACAAGTTGAAGGAAAAAAAACCACATGATCATCTCAATAGATGCAGAAAAGGCATTCGACAAAATCCAACATCCTTTTTTGATAAAAATACTTCCAAAGATAGGAATAAAAGGAAAATTGCTCAATATGATAAAAGGCATATATGAAAAACCCACAGCCAACATCATACTCAATGGAGAAAGGTTGAAGCTTTCCCCCTAAGATCAGGAACAAGACAAGGATGCCCACTGTCACCATTGTTATTCAACATTGTACTAGAAGTTCTAGCTAGGGCAATTAGACAAGACAAAAAAATTAAAGGTGTCCAAATATGAAAAGAGGAAGTAAAACTCTCACTGTTTGCAGATGACATGATCCTGTATTTAGAAAATCCTGAAGTATCCACAGAAAAAGCTACTTCAACTAATAAATGAGTTCAGCAAAGTGGCAGGATATAAGATCAACACGCAAAAATCAGTAATGTTTTTGTACACTAGTACTGAACAATCGAGGAGGAAATCAGGAGGAAAATTCCAATTTCAATAGCAACAAAAAGACTCAAATACCTAGGAGTTAATTTAACCAAGGAAGTACAGGACCTATATGCAGAAAACTACAAAACAATGCTAAAAGAAATTTAAAAAGACCTAAACAAATGGAAAGACCTTCCATGTTCATGGATTGGAATAATAAATATCGTGAAGATGTCAATCTTGCCCAAACTGATTTATAGATTCAATGCAATACCAATCAAAACCCCAACAGCTTACTTTACAGAATTAGAGAAGGCAATTACCAAATTCATCTGGAAGGGTAAGTGCACCTGAATAGCCAAAAGTATTCTAAAAAAGAAGAGCAATGTGGGAGGAATTTCGCTGCCTAACCTTGAAACATATTACAAAGCTACAGTGGTCAAAACAGCATGGTACTGGCATAAAGATAGACATATCGATCAGTGGAATAGATTTGAGAATCCAGAAATAAACCCTCACCTATACAGTCAACTGGTTTTTGACAAACCTACCAAGCCCACGCTGATGGGAAAAAACAGTCTCTTCAACAAATGGTGTTGGGAGAACTGGATATCTATAACCAAAAGAATGAAAGAGCACCCCTATCTCACCCCCTATACAAGAATCAACTCAAAATGGATCAAAGATCTAAATATAAAAGCCAGGACCATAAAACTACTAGAAGAAAATGTAGGGAAACATCTTCAAGTCCTTGTAGTAGGTTGTGGTTTCTTGGACCTCACACCCAAAGCACGTGCAACAAAAGAAAAAGTAGATAAATGGGACCTCCTCAAAATTAAACACTTTTGCACCTCACAGGAATTTGTCAGTCGGGTGAAAAAGCAGCCAACTCAATGGGAAAAATTATTTGGAAACCACATATCTGATAAGGGTTTAATATCCAGGATATATAAAGAGATGTTACAACTCAACAATAAAAAGACAAATGACCCAATTAAAAAAATGGGCCAAAGACTTGAATAGAGATTTTTCCGAAGAAGAAATACAAATGGCAAAAAAACACATGAAGAAATGCTCAACATCACTCATGATTAGGGAAATGCAAATCAAAACTACAATGAGATATCATTTCACACCTATCAGAATGGCCACTATTAAAAAGACAGAGAACTACAAGTGTTGGAGAGGTTGTGGAGAGATAGGAATACTTCTTCACTGTTGGTGGGAATGCAGGATGGTACAACCACTAAGGAGGACTGTTTGGCAGTTCCTAAAGAAGTTGAATATAGACTTGCCACGTGACCCTGCAATACCACTACTGGGTATATACCCAGAAGAACTGAGAGCAGTGACACGAACAGACATCTGCACACCGATGTTCATAGCCACATTATTCATCATTGCCAAAAGTTGGAAACAACCCAGGTGTCCATCAACAGATGATTGGATAAACAAACTGTGGTCTATTCACAGGATGGAATATTATGCAGCTGTAAGAAGAAATGAAGTCATAAAGCATATGGCAACATGGATGAATCTGGAGGACATTATGTTGAGTGAAGCAAGCCAGACACAAAAGGACAAATACTGTATGAATGCGTTACTATGAACCAAATATATTGTGTAATGTATTGTTAGATTCACAAAAAAAAAAAAAAAAATTTACATGTATCCATTACATTTAATTGAGAAATGTATATATTTATTTATTTGTGTTTACTTTTTCATTTTTAATTGCTTATGTTTTCAATTATTAAATGTACAAAATAAAGTTTAAAAAAAAATAAGTGCTTGGTCAATTTGTGTATGAATGAAAGAGTAAGTGAATGGGGGTGAGTTTTCAGTGGGCAGCAGTGGTTCTGAGCTTGATGCAGTAAAAACACCCTCTGGGTACACTTGCTAACTAGATTCTTGTCCTTTACTTTCCAAAGTCATTGACACATGAATTTAAAAACTGACATGGCGAAGGACTTTAAAAATAGGAAAAAATACCTAATATGATATGTCATTGCCAAGGCAAAGTCATCTGACTTATCAATTAAAGTAAAAAGGCTTAACACATCAATTAGAGAAAAAGAGTTTTAGATTGGATCATAAAGCAAAATTCAACTCTATGCTATATATAAGAAACATGCCTAAAACAAATTGATGCAGAAATTTGTTTTATCCAGTAAATGCAGACAAAAGGAAATCAGTGATAGTGATAATAATATCAACCAAAGTACAGGTCTAACTGACAAAACATTAAGTAAAATAAGAGAAAGGAACTTTTTAAGGCTAAAGAGCACAGTCCACAGTAAAGATAAAATAGTTATGAACATCTAAGAACTAAATAATATAAGAACAAAATTTTAAAAGGCATAAATTAACCGGTGATATACAGAAATACAATATATATTAAAAAACACTTTGGTCATGTGAGACTTTACTTCACCTCTACAGTTCCTGGGAGGCCAAGTGAACAAACAAATAAATAGGGATATGGAAGATCTAAATAATAGAATCAAGTATGTATACCTTATAGATCTATATTGAACTATGTATTGTAAAATTAAAGAATGTCTCTGTTTTTCAAGTACCCAAGGAACATTCATTTAATTGGACAATAATTAGCCAACACATATAACTTCAGGAAATTCTGAATAGTTGAAAAAGCAGAGGAAATATTCTCTTTTTTCAGTACAATAAAACCAGAAATAGATAAAATTAGGGAGAAAAATAAGGCTCTCCCACATTTTAAAAATTCTCTCTCAACTTAGGTCAAAAAAGAAATTCAAACTAAAATCTAGAAAACAATGATAATAAGAACCCTATATATTGAACGAATGGGATACATCTCAAGCAATATTCAAAGGAAAATTAATAGCATTAAAGCTTAAATTGATAAAAGAGAAAGAGTGGAAACCAATGATGCATATGACTCAAAAAGTTAGAAAATTACTAAAAGAAAGTGAAGGAAAGCAGAAGAAAATAATTAAAATGTAAAACAAGAAAAATTTACACATTACTAAAATGTTTTTTTGAAAGTATGAAATATAAAACTATGTACAATAACTATGGATTATAACTATACTAATATAAAAATATGAGGAAGAAAAAGGAAAGAGAAGGAGGTTAAGGAAGACAGGAGAAAAGGTAAAAGAAGAAAGTAGTTTGTGCTATATTAGTGAAGATTAAAAGGGGAAAATGTAAAAAATTGAACACAGTGCCTTGCACACAGTGTGCTCTCAGTAAGAGTTTAGTTTTTGCTTGTATTACTATAGTCAGAAGTGATAGAAAAGAGAAACAGGAAGAAAACAAACTTTGGACCAAGGAAGAGAGTGCTGATTAGCATAAAACTTGGCCCAAGCTTCAGTTAGATTATCTGAGGCACTGCACTAAGCCATGGTTTAGCTGTGGATCTGGCACAAACATATGGGCTTGTTGGGACAAGAGATTCCTTTGTAAATGGGTGGGAGTAATTGGGAAAACACTTTGGTAGAAGACAGTATTTGGCATAAGAATGAAAGAGGTGGGAGGAGGGCAGCTGAGAGAGAAAAAGAGAGGGCATTTTAGGATGCTTAGAAGAGCCAAGGTCCAAACCAATTCCTGTGAGACTGTGCTGGAAGCCTCGCGGAAGCCTCGCAGGGGTGTGTTTTCCTGCCTTCTCTCTGTATGCCGCCAGAAATGTGAGGTTTGGAATGTTTTTAAAGGCTACTTTCTGCCCTTTGCTTCAAAGCTTTGGGAATCATAAAAAACACTAATAACGAAAACCAAAACAACAAAAAGGAAAATCATTGTGGACCACAGCCCAGCAAGCCAAGCTGGCAGGCTGCGAGATGTCTTCACAAGATCTGCCCCAGCTGGGCTCAGTGGTAACGAGCATCCCAGGTCAACATCACGACATTGTTGACCTCCACGGTCAGTTGGGACCACTAAACAGGGGGCTTTTGGGGTACTGATGCTCACACAAGGGATTGAGCATGACCCTGTACCAAATGGCTTTGCCTTCTTTCTATTCAGCTTTCCCTACCATTTAGTGACTGCACAGTCACCCATTGTACCCCCAAGCTTTCCCGCTCATTGAACAGCCTGTGAGGCTAGTTTTATCCTTCTAGTTCGTGGAAAATCCTCCAGGAATTTAAGAACATGCCCCCAAACACTTAACATCTAAAATATTGGTCCCCCCCCCCCCCCCCAAAAAAAATTTTTTTTTAAAAAAAAAAAAAAAAAAGAGAAGATCAAATATCTGTCCTGAGACTAGAGCCTAAGCCTACTGATTGTAAATTCAATTCTGTTGTCTGGCTGCTAATGTGTAGAAGATATTGTGGGGGTAGGGTGGGCTCTACCCTAGGATAAAGAGGCAGAACAAGGCCTTGGCCAACCTAAAGCTCTGGTCCTTCATCGTGGAAGGACCTACAGAGAGCTTGCTCTCTCCTCATTTTAAAGGATCCCACAGTTTCATTCTGGAAAGACCTGCCCATTTTCTTTAAGGCTTCTGGAAGTCAATTTCCTTTCCTTGTTTGTATCTCAATTTTCTCTTCAAGAAAATAGCAACAACAGCTCTCCACTGGATGTGCAAGGTGGGAATGATAAAATACCAGGCAAACCACCAAAAAACTCTGTGACACTAAAATGGGGCAATATTTCTAAATGCATCTTCCTATGCATGCATTTTTAATTTTTCCTCCTTTAATTACAATCATCAGCATATCACAGGAGCTCTCAAATTATAGCATGTGCTAGAATTGCCTAGGTGGCTTGTTAAACCATAGATTGTTGGACCTGCCTCCAGAGTTTCTGATTTAGGTAGATCTGGAGTAGGGCCTGAGGATTTGCACTTTTCAAACTAGGATTCAATGATGGTACGTGACTACAGTTTGAGAACCATTATCTTAGCAGAAAGGTGCCTTGTCATACTTGACTGACAGCCTTACCCTCCACATGAATCTTCAGCTTGAAATCTATTTAATCCATGGATTGGATGTCATAGGAGAAAGCCTTTGGAGTAACTTCTTGGCCTATAATACTTCCCTCATCCCTGAGAATTTAGGGCTAAACCCCTACTGAACTTATTCTGTGCATAACCATGATTCCTATGGCTGGATTACTGATCCATCCAGGGCCGATCAGATCCCCTCTTCTAGCAGTATGGACCTTTTTCATATTGAGACCACTTTCACTGAAAATCCTCTAAGTCTTCTCAGGATAAAGGGCAAAATCTTTAATGTGTGTATTGGTCAGAGTAGGCTAACTACTATAACAAACTCAACATACCAGTGGCTTAACCTAATAAAGGTTTATTTCTTTCTTATTCAGCTTCCAGGTCAAAGAGGTAGGTGGAAAATAAGTCTGCTCTATGCAGTCATTTGGGGCCCAGGAACCCTCCAATTTGTGACTCTATCATTCTCTAGAGCTTCAGAGTTCCTCTACTGGGTCTTCAGAGAATGACCAGCAGACAAAAAAGGTAGAGGGGCCATTTGAGCAAGAGGTTTCATGAGCCAGATCTGAGGTGATGGTTATTGCTTCTTACCCAAAGTACAATGGTCAAAACTCACTTATGGGGGTGGACCTAATTTCAAATTTGGCCATGGGCTCAGGAGGAAAAGGGAGGGATTTTGTGGAACACAGACATTTCTCTTACATATGGCTTTTAAAGCCTTCTGGTATCTAGTTCTACCTATTTCCACAGGACTTCGTTCTGTTCCAACCATGGGATATATGCTTTTCCTTCGTGTGAAATAGCCTTTATCCCACTGATGCCATGTAAGTTTCCAGTCATCCTTTCAATTGTAGCATCCATTCTTTGGGGAAACCTTCCTAGAATATGTTGCCTTATTATATACATTTTCATGGCACAAAGTTCCTCTCTTTCTTGAAAAGAATTTGGTCCAGAGCACAGAAAAGGGCCATTGCCACTTTGTTCTTGGAGTGAATTTCCCCACCTATCCTGCCTTCCATGCTAGGAGTGGGTTTATTTCGTTTGCTATCAAGATATCCTCCATCTTCTCTGATGGCACCTTTAGCTCTTTGTCGGGTTTGACTCTTGGCTCCTCACAAAATGTTAATTTAAAATCTCACATCACCTGGCCAGTCCACTGAAATGTATGAATAGTTATTCACAGGATTAAATTGCCTAATACAATAAAATAACTATCAAAATGCCAGGCTTGGCAGACACAGGTTATTGTCTGTAAATGACATTTTCACCACTGTTACTTTACATGGCTGAGCAGCTATCATCTCATGGGTATTAGCTGGCCTTCTGTTTTGGAAAATAGCAACCCCTCTCAAAACAGAAATATTCAATACACCATTAATACCTCTCTCTGGAGAAAAATCACAATACCTTATTTTGGATAGTTCTTCATACTTTACAAAGCATTTTGGTGTATGTTATTGCATTCTATCATCATATCCTTAAATTAATTAATCTTATTCCAAGTTTATATAAAAAGACACTATGATTGTTTGAATTATTTAGCAAACATTTATACTTATCCCCCCATGTATATTTTCTCATTCTCACTGTTGGGGTTGGTGACTTTTGCCAATGGAATGCTTAGTATATATGTAAATGTAAATCAAGAAAAATTTACATATTACTAAAATTGTTTTTTGAAAGTATAAAATATAAGCCTGTATACTATAACTATGTACTATAACTATATATTATAGTATACTAATACAAACAAAGGCATAAATCTAGTTTGTGATGTTGGATATGTCTTCCTGTGCTTCTTCCATTGTCATGTGAAGAGCTTCTCCCAGAAAGCTGCTATCCTTTCCCCCTTCATCCTAGACTCCAAAATGAATCCAAATGGAGAAAATACGAGTCTAACTGATAGTGAAGAGACAAGTCCAGGTGGACCTACACTTTGAAGCAGAGACACTCAATTGAGCCCAGCCGAGACAAGCCAATATGATGCCAATGATTCTCAAGATGATTCCTGAGAATAAATACTTATTGTAAATGAGTTTTGTTACAAAGCATTATCATAATAATGGCTGACCAATACAGAAGCTGAAGTTCAGAGGTTAGAAAACATTCTCAGGAGCAGAGGTGGTTCAAACGATTACGCACCTCCCTCCCACATGAGAGGCCCCTAGTTCGGTTCTAGGAGTCTCCTAAAAAAAAAAAGAAGAAGATGAGCAGACAGCAAGCACAAACAATGAGAGGGGTAGAAATAAATTAAAAAAAAAAAAAAAGCCCACCACAAACTAACAAACAAAAAAGAAAACATTCTCAACATTACACAGTTGGTAAACACTTAAGAGAAAGTTCACACCTCTGTCTGTCACTCTGAGTAGGTTGCTTCCCTACTACACAGCTCAGTGAAGCATGAATAAAAGATGACTTTTTTGTCCTTGTTCTTTCATTGTCCTCTGTAGCCCCATGTCTGGTGGGTATATTGAGGCAGAGAAAAGAAATGCACTTTTCTCTTCTGGCTCTATAAGTCAGAGAAGATTCTAGATGGGACAGACAGTCCTCTCCTTCATGTCTTGTTAATGACAGACTTAAGATCATAACTCAATGTCTAGAGAGGAAAGAGGAAATACAGTATTATGACCAAGAGCACAAACTTGGAATCAGACAGCATTAAGATTTCAATCCTGGCTCTGCACTAACTATAAGAAATTGTACATCATTTAATTTTCCTAAACTTTAGTCTCCTCAAGTGTAAAATGGGTGTCATAATATGGACCTAACAGGATTGTGCTCAAGATAAATGAGCTAACATTAAAATAAGGCCTGGCATGTATTAAGAGTATGAGCTCTGAGATCAGACTGTCTGGACTTACCTTCTTGATCTCGCATTTAATGTGTGAACTTGGGTAAGTTTCATAAACTCTCTCTTTATTAGATTACTTTTGTATAAAATGGGGACAAAAATTGTATTTATTACATATGATTATTGCACAGATTAACTATGATAATAAAGAGTCGAACATATAGTACATACTCAGCACATATTTTTCCTCCCTTAATGAGTGCTGGATAAATAGTGGCTTTAATTTTTTTTTTCATTATGATTATTCTGCTCTATGCTATCACAGGGGATTGGAAAATTCTGGAAAATCTTGAATCCCTTTGCAGGATAATTGTCCTAGATATGAAACCAGTGCTGAGCATGAAAAGGAAATTTCCAAAGATGTCCATAAAATCATAGACTCTTAAAACGAGAGTGAGCCTTGAGCAAATGTTATGTGAACATTTTTGTTGTATAGAATGTTAAAGTGCAGCAAAAGACCCTGTGGAGAAAATTCTCCCCTACCTATTGCCAGGATAAAAAAGTGTGATTTGTGCTATGTGTGTCTATACATGTGCAGGGAACTCAAATGCCTTCAAAGGCCAGGGGAGTAACATAAATGCACATGGAATAAGGCCATAGCAAGTTGTGGGAATACTAGTGAAAATGGAAAAATTAAACCCTGCTTCAAGGAATTCAATTTCTGAGTTCTTAACACATTATGTTGGCAAAACCAAGCAGCTCTTTAGGTTACATTCAGCTATGGTCCACCAGCTCAAGATCACCTGTATCATAGCAGGGGGAGGGCATATGTTTCATAACCCTCACTGTTAGCAGAGAGTAGTGAGACATTTCTGCACACGCTGATGCACTGGGGATGTCAGAGGTCCTCGAACATCTACATTCATGGGCTGATCTGCTTGGAAGGGAACA
Source organism: Tolypeutes matacus (assembly GCA_026826555.1). Classification (NCBI taxonomy): domain Eukaryota; kingdom Metazoa; phylum Chordata; class Mammalia; order Cingulata; family Chlamyphoridae; genus Tolypeutes; species Tolypeutes matacus. The sequence continues at coordinate 10,817,330 of JAKSZT010054202.1, forward strand.
TTGTGAAGGAGATTTATGGACAGGTACCAGAGAATAGATCCTGGAAAGGAGAGGTGAGCTTGGCATCAATATCCATAAAGCACTGGGCAGGTTGTATACTGCACAATCCAAAGGATTCCATTTGCATCATCGTCTATGTGAATGGCACCTCTTAGAGCGGTGCATCGTCCCAGTCAGGGACTGTAGATTTATGCACAAGCCTTGTGTAGAGAGGGCTGTTTTCTGAGAAGCTCTGTGACCCAAGTAGCATGATGTGAACCCCTGCCTAACGGTGTGTAACACAAGCCAACAAACGTCTTCCCCTACTACAGCAGAATTCAGTAAAGCAGAACTGAAGGCAGGCAGTGACATACCCTCAGGGAGGCATATCAGAAGAGAGAAAGGTGTGTGAGTTTGTAAAATTAGAATCCAAAAATGACTTGACTCTGTGATTAGTTTTCAGCTGTTGAAGTAACTTCAATGGAAGGTGAGATTTTATTTTATTACCCAAGTATTAAAGAAAGCTTGAGCCTCACTGCTGTTCATTCATAGTATTCCAACTGCTCTGAGTCTGGCTATGAACATGACAGGTTCCAGTGAATGCCTGGGGGTAAAGACTTGTTCAGGAGCACATGGGAGTCCTCCCCAGTGATCTCCAAGGAAACTCTGCTTCTCAGGGCTGAGGAACAGCCTCAGCAAATGGAGCAAGGACTAGGGGAATTTGAAGGTTACTACTGTTTTCTCCCTCTGTGCCCGCAGGCTGGGAAGTTCTAAAAGAAGCAGGGAGATGTGACCCAGATTTTGAGGAAATGTCAGCATAATATATAGTTTTAATATAAACTAATCACTAATGGTTACTTATATATATGTACACATATATCATATTCACATATGTGTATGTGTGTGTCTGTGTGAATTTACTTTTTAAAAACAATTTATTAAAGTGTATCATTCATACATGAACATACATAAACTATAAGTGTGCAGTAAACATCGTGATCTTACAAAACAAACATGCATAACATCATACAAGGCTCCCACACATCACCCCCCCACACAAATACTTTGCATTGCTGTGAAACATTTGTTAACAAATCATGAATGAGCATCGTCAAAGTATTACTACTAACTATAGTCTGTATCTTCCTCCCTATACATTTTTAAAAGAATTTATTTATTTACTTTTATCTATTTTTAGCTGCCTCCCCGTTTTTGCTGTTTTTGTGCCCATTCGCTGGGCAACTCTCTGTGTCTGTTTCCTGCCCTCTCTTCTTATCCTTCTCCTCCTGTCTTCACTCGGAATCTCTGATGTGGGAGAGAGGCGTCCTACCACCTGCACCACCTTAGTTCCCGGTTTTTCAGTGTGTCTCGTCTTGGCTCTCCCTCGTGTCATTCTCCTGTTACGTCATCATCTTGCTGCGTAGCTTGTGGGGCCTGGCGGCTCACCCGCTTGCCAGGCCTGACGACTCACCCGTGGACAGGACCTGGCGGTGCACCCATGCACAGAGCCTGACGACTCACCCGTGGACGGGGCCTGGCGGCTCACCCGTGGACGGGGCCTGGCGGCTCACCCGCTCGCAGGGCCTGGCAGCACACCCACGCACAGGGCCTGGTAGCCCACACACCTTCTATGTTTTTCTTTTTTTTTCTTATTACCAGAAGGTCCCGGGGGTTGAACCCAGGTCCCTCCATATGGGAGATGGACGCCCAACTACCCGAACCTCATCCGTTCCCCTGCTATATCGCTTAAGGTTGACCAAAGATACCCAAAGTTACAGTCTTTTCCCATACAGGATGATCATATAAATAAATCAGGTGTAGTTTATCACCAGCATTCTGAAAACCAGACCTAGGGAGAAAAACTAGGTCTGGGGACACATGCATGGTTTCTAATATAGTGAATGTTTAGCCTACCCTGATTATCACAAAATCAGGACAGCGAGAATATTCACATGAATTTACTCTTAAGAGTCCTTCAAAATGAATTTTAAAGATGGGAGAATGGAGGCTTAGAAAAGATTAAGCAACTTGCCCAGGTTTACACAAGTGGCATTTAAATCCAAGCCTGATGAATCCAAAGCCTGTTATTACCAACTCATGTTTACTATTCCCCATGCATCCCTAATCCCAGAAAAGGGATGAAAACTGTATGAAAATAATTATAGAAGCTTCATATTTAAAAATGCATTAGCAAGCACATACTGTGTGCCAAAAGAAAGGTTTTTTTTGGAGGGCGTAGTGTATAAACTATTTATTAACAGACAAGGCTAATCTCTTCTTGGACACACCCATTGTGTGACCACAGCGGCCCGTGGTCTTGGTGTGCTGGCTTCAGACACGAAGACCCCAAAAGTGGCACAGCCCTCTGTGGGCCCAAATCTTCTTCAGCCGCTCCAGGTCTTCATGGAGCTTGCTGTCCAGACCTTTGGCCAGGACCTGGCTGTACTTTCCATCCTTGATGTCTTTCTGTCTGTTCAAGAACCAGTCAGAGATCTTATACTGGTGTGGATTCTGAGGAAGAAATCAAGAAAAAAATACCATTTACAATAGTAACTAAAAGAATCAAATACCTAGGAATAAATTTAACTAAAGATGTAAAGGCCTTATATACAGAAAACTACACAACACTGTTAAAGGAAATCAAAGAAGACTCAAATGGAAGAATATTCCCTGTTCATGGATAGGAAAAAATTTTTTTAAAGGTTTGGCAATAAAATGTTCCCAGGAAAGAAAAATTTTGTGAGAGGAACAGAAAATGTGGAGATATGGTTGAAAATCTTGTTGCAGGGGTTATTCTGGGCTTGTGATGTTCAAGAAAGAACAAAAATCAAGGCGGTGTGGGGCAGGGAGAGGAGAGAGAGAGAGAGGATGGTCATGCCATGGAGGTAGAGACGGAGTTATGCTCTCACAGGCCAAGGAAGACCAAGGATTGCTGCTAACTACCAGAAGCTAGAAGAGGCATGGAACATATTCTTGTTCTTGTGCTCGCTGTCTGCTCTCTGTGTGTTCTTCTGTGTCTGCTTGTCTTCTCTTTAGGCAGGACTGGAAACTGATCTTGGGACCTTCTGGAGTGGGAGAGAGGAGCTCAATCTCTTTTGCCACCTCAGCTCCCTGGTCTGCTGCGTCTCTTATTGTCTCTCCTCTGTGTCTGTTTTTGTTGTGCCATCTTGCTGCGCCAGCTCTCCACACAGGCCAGCACTCCGCGTGGGCCAGCACTCCTGCATGGACCAGCTTGCCTTTCACCAGGAGGCCCTGGGAATCGAACCCTGGACCTCTTATATGGTAGATGGAAGCCCAATCACTTGAGCTGCATCTGTTTCCCACATATTCTTCTTGATGGATTTCGAAGGAAGCGTGGTTCTGCTAACACCTTGATTTTAGTCTTTAGCTTCCAAAACAGAGGAAGTGACAAAAAACAATCTGCTATTAGGCAAGAAACAGAGGCAAAATGAGTGAAACTGAAGATAAATTGGATGTTCCTGTTTCCTTATGGCTCCACAAGCATCTATGGATTACGGCAGGAAAAGTAAAATGGGTCACTGACATTGAGAAGTCAGAGCTGATACATAACATTGAGAAGAGAAGATGGGTCCAAATGACAGAAAACAAGGATCAGAATTTTTACTGAGTCTTTTCTCATTGAAGAAAGACTGATTTTGGACCAAGGGGAAAGAAATGTATGAGAGGCTCTTAGAGCAACTAGTCATAACTAATCACAAGGACATTACCGAAGACCATTGGAGTCAGGTGAAAGTATGAGGTGGTCTACTGGACTTCTGCCCAAAACAACAATTTAAGCATCAGTAAAAAGAACTATTTAGTGAAAAATACTCCCCCCAGATACCACAATTTTTAACACGATTCCCATGTAGAGGTGAGGTTGGTCCCTCCTCGGTGACAGCTTTAACCCATGGAATGCATCAAAAGTGATATGTGCCCATCTCTGGGCCCAGGCCTTAAGAGGCTTGTGGCTTCCACTTCCACTGTAGGAGCTCTTTCTCCAGGAGCCCCGACCAGCCCTGTCAGAAGATGGGCTACCCTGGGGCTGTCGTGCTGAAGATGCCACACGTAGGCCCTGAGGATGAGAGTCACAGCTGCCAGATGTGGGGTGGAAGCCAGCTCAGACCCTCCAGACCAGCCCATCTGCCAGCTAAATACCACTGAGTGACCTCAGTCAGCGGAGAAGAGGAACGCTCAGCCCAAGTTCTTGACCCACAAGTTCATGAGATACACTCACATCGTAGTTGTCTTAAGGGCTAACGTTGTTTTCCAGGGGCACATAACCAGAACACAGCTTGTTACACACTCAGGGAAGATAGTAGGAAACCAGCTCGTTATTCTGGAAGCTGTTAAGAAATAAGCATTTATTCTATCTCTCCTGGCTGAACTGTTTCTCAGGGTGCCTAAAATGCTGATGAAGGGATATTTTTCCTCATAGACATATTCCAATTAATAAATGAAAGAGAAATGAATAAGTGGAACATCACCATTTTGTGACTCTTAATGAAATAAGGATCTAGGCCCATTAAGTATAGTAACCACAACTGAGGACTTGAAACGTGGCTAGTCCAAACTGAGATGTACTGCAAGTGTAAAATACACACCACATTTTGAAGACTTAGTATGAAGAAAAGAATATAAAATTTCTCATTAATAATTTCAGATTGATTTCTTGTTGTAATGACAATATTTTGGATATAGTAGGTTAAATAGAATCTTTTATTAAAATTATTTTCACCTGTCAGATAAAAATCTAGACTCAAGGGAGAATGGATGCAAATTAGTGTTCTGGCATCTCAATTCTGATCAACTTGTCAACATTGTGCAAGATCATGTTTCAGGACCAAGAACCTGAATGACTATTTTAGTGTTCCCAGGAACTAGATAATTGAGAAATACTCCACCTCATGGTGGATGTGTATTTAATCACAGGAAGGAATATATATATATTGCACTTCTCCATATAGCAGCTGAAAATCTTCTTGGACTGAAGCCATCAGCCACAATCCTCTTGTGTGCCAATCTCCAGTCCTTTAAAATGAGTCTTTTAATGAATACTAATGTTCTCAAAAGAAAACACCCAGAGGTCAGCAAAACACTGACAAGAAAATTTTGCCTTGAAATGCATCAAACATTCAGGATCTTGTGCACCATGGGAGTTGCTGAGACAGTTGGCAAATCCCAGAAGATATCATGTCGAAAGTTTTCAGGAAAATGGTTCATCTCATCATCTAGAGCTTTCCAGAAAGACCCAGATGCAGGGTCTGAAGTGAATGAGCTCACACAGTCTCCAGAGAAGGAAGGATGCAGATGAGGTTACACAGTACTTTTACAAATTCAGCCTTCAGTGAAGTCTTGCCCATTGAATCTGCAGAAACCTCACACTGTTAAGTACTGATGGACACAGAAGGAAGGCATGTCAGGAGGGCGAAGATGGGGAACTGCCTCCTGGGAACTGGGCATCACAAAACTAAGGGACCTGAGTGCCTCTTTCATACCAGTGGGGGTCCAGGCTGTTTTCAGGGCTGCAGGGTGAGAAAATGAAGAAAGCACTAGATTGGGAGTATGTAGGTCCAGTCTAATCCCAGCTCTGTTATTCTCCAGTTAAAGTCAATTTTCCTCTCTCTGGGCCTTAGCTTTCTCCTCTGAAAAACAGGTAAGGAATTCTGTATTGTCCAATAGGATGGTCCCTAGCTACATAAGAGTTAAATTAAATTAAAATTTCACTTTCTCAGTCATACTAGTCACTTTTCATGTGCTCAGTGATCACATGTGGCTAGTGACTACCATGTTGGACAGTGCAGATTATAAACCATGTCCACACATTGCAGAAGGCTCTATTGAATAACCTCGGTAGAGATGATGTATCTGGTCCTTTCTATCTCTAAAATTTTGAATCGATGCCCACACACCATCTGTGTAAGCCAGAATTAAAAGCCATGGACTTCTGGCCCTGGAGCTGCAGTCCTTGTCTGTTAAACATGATAATAAGGGTGGCATTTGTAACAGAGTAGGGGTGTGTTGGCTGGGATCAGCATTCACCCACCAACCATATGAACAAGGAACACCACAGAAAACCCCACTAAAGAGGAATAAGGGGGAGACCTGGCCAGCCAGATAGCACTCCTGGATTCCTATCCCTTAACCTCATCCTTGGTCAAACTTCTGAAAGGACCAGAAATAGTAGGCCCAGTCCTCGGAGAACAATGCCTTTTATTGTATACTCAACCATAGCCTGTTGACTTAGGATAATTCATGATTTAGAACCTGGTTAATGCTATTAGATCGTAACTATTAAAGAATTTGCCTCTGAAGAAGCTAGCATCATGGAGTTACCTTCCTGGCAAGCTGTTAGGAAAATGCAGCCCACAGTTATTATCTCTCTATCCAGGAATCACCGTGCTCCCAGATCCAAACCAAGATACCATGGCCACTTAACTCCTAGTCTTTCCTGGAACACAGCTGATTTTGGTTTCTATTGTGATTGTTGTTTTACATTTTTGGGTCATAGAGAGCATGAGACTAGAAGAATGGACACTGTTGGTAGGATATGGGGATCCAAGCCAAATGGAAATAATTTGTGCATAATATTCATTCTAATAGGGTACAATTAGACCCACAGCTGACTCTCATTTAATCATGGCCCCAGGGTCTAGAAATCTGGGTCAATGGAAACTCCACTGTAGCGCTCTTTTAGCCCAAAGTTTACATTCCCCACCCAACCTATGTCAGCCCTTCCTCTGATAAAACAAGACAGATTACTAACAGCTATATAATATTAGTTATGTGCTTGGCATGCTTCCAAATGTTTTAGCTATCTTCACTCAATTAATCCTTACAGTAAACTTATGAGGCAGGTGGTACTATTGGTCCCATTTTACAGTTTTGGTAACTGAGGCATAACAAATTGAAATGATTTGCACAGGGCCACGCAACTAGGAAATGAGAGAAACAGATTTTTCACTCAAGCACTCTGGATAGTCTCCATGCTTAACCACAGTGTAATAAAGTGTTTGTAAATAAAATAAAAACCAGCTTTTAAATGGCAGCATTTATTTTAAAAGTGCAGTTTCAAGGTCAACCCATCTTACATTGGAAATGGAGACAGAAAGAGCAAAGTGACTGTGGCAGGAGTGTGGGTGAGCTTGGTTGACCCAGTTGGAACCAATTCGGTGAACACAACAGCCACGCAAATCAAAACACATCTTTCTAACAAAGCTTCTTACCCAATGCAGCATTAACTGGATCTTTTCTTTTCCTTCCGTATTTTCTGAAAGTGCAGTGAAATAGTCGTAAGGAAGGAAGTTAGAAGGTGGAGGAGGACAGAGAGAGAGAGAGAGAGAGAGAGAGAGAGAGAGAGAGAGAGAGAATATAAGGCAGATGCGAGGAGCCCACATCTGGCCAGGCTTGAGCTCAGGATATTTGTTATCCTTTCAGAGGGCTTAGTCTACCAAGTGGCATGGCAAGGGATGAGTTACTTCCTCCTAGCCTAGATGCAGGCAATGCAGGGATGCCACCCCATGATTAGAGAATTTGCTAAGCTAGGAGAGTCAGTGTTAAACCACGCCCAGACACAAATGCAAGACAAAGCATTAACAAAGCTTCAGGCACACTCAACATTCCGCCTATGATTTGGCAATAAAAGAACCCTATCCTCTAAAGCAGGAATATGAGGGAGTTTAATGATTTCACTAAGATATTGAGGAACAGGATAAGTAGCAACTGTAAAAAATCAGTTTGCCAGAGGGCTATGTAACCTCCTTCCAAGTCACTTTGTATTGATTGCTGCTAAATCTTCCTTAAATGTGTTTTCTACAGGCAGAATTCTACTCTGGGAAGTTTTTCCTGCCACATCTAGCCCTCCTATTCCGAACATGCCCATTTCCAACACACACACACACACACACACACACACCTCTCAGTCTGAGTTCCAGTAGCAAGGTCTGTAAGCCTTTAGCATTCCTCTTTCCAGCCTCTAATATTTCCTTGCCTTTCCCCTTGTACTTCACTGCCATCCTTCATTGCCTAAATGATGAGCTCCTCTCTAGAGGCAGATTATATATAGGATTTTAGATCCAGCCATTATTAGGTTTGGCCACTTACTAGCTCTGTCAATAGGGACCATTTTCTTATCCCCTCTGAGCCTCATATTTATCATCAGTAAAATAAAGCCGGAGTTTCCTATACCACAGGGTTGTTGGGTGAAGATAAAATGCCTGTCCCATAAGAGATGTTTGAACTATCAGTTTCTTTTACCTTTTTGTTCCTTTCTTATCCCCAGAGTCTGGAAAATGTTAGCTATTAATAAGTGCTTGGTCAAGGTGTGTATGAATGAAAGAGTGAGTGAATGGGGGTGAGTTTTCAGTGGGCAGCAGTGGTTCTGAGCTTGATGTAGTAAAAACATCCTCTGGGTACACTTGCTTCTAGATTCTGGTCCTTCACTTTCCAAAGTCATTTTCCCTGTGTTTTGACAGAGAGTATAAACCCCAATCACTTTTGTTCATTCATTATACTGACAAGTTGGACTTTATAGATATGTGGCGTCAAACAAAGTTGTAAGCTGTGTGACCCTAGTAGCTGGGAAGATGACAATAATTCAGAATAGAATCAAACAGTTGAATCCATTCAAGTTAAGGCAGAGTGGATTGCAAATTTTCTTGAATAGACAGAAGAAAATGGGAGCAGTGTGACACCCTGCCCTATTTAACTTTTAGAGTCCCTGCCATGGTTACCATAAAAAGGCTACAGGTAAATTTTAACCAAGGTCCTAGACAAGATCTCCAGTTCTCATGTAACCTTCACTAGCTGAGAAGGTAACCTCAAAATCGTTTAGATAACATAACTCTCTAGTTAGTTGATAAGGATGTTTAAACCTTGAGAAGATTTAGAAATAAATGTAGATATATTCAGGAAAATTAATGGCATTAATATTTTGTATTAAATATGTGCTTGATATTTTAAGATTTTGTAATATTTAAAAGAATTTTGCCTTTGAGATTAACATATCAGCTTTATGGTTGCAATTTAAAATCTCTATTCTCATAAGTTTAATTTATAGATTTGAAAGAGTTATTTAGGTTGCTTGAGAAAATTTATTTTACCTGTTAACTATTTAAAGATTTAAAAAGGAAATTTGGTAGACTAAATTTATAACTCAAGTTTAGAGTATTTAAAAGAGATTAAAACTTGCTAAGTTTTTAAATGGAAACATTGAAGTCTTTTTAAAACTGAGTGTTATATTTTGTTAAATTTATAAGTATACAATAAAATATTTGTAAGTAGAACTTAAAATTTTAAGGAAAAGCCAGATGGTTTAATTAATTTTAACAAATTAAATATTAATATTAAAAATTAAATAACATCTGGAAAATCTTTTCTGTTAATTCATGTCTTCCTAGGGAACCCTTGCCTTAATAGTTCCGTACATCTGGCTTTTCCATCTTCCTTTTGCGGAATCTCCCAGACGTGGAATTAAGAGCTGGATGGCAGCTGCCCAACTCCAGTTTCTGTAAGCAACATTGTCCATAATGGGCAAAATGTAATTGTAGTCGGTTCCCTGAGAAGTATGCAATGCCCACCTGCTCAAGGGGGTGGGGTGAGGTAATGGAGAAGGAGGATGAGGAGAAGAAAGAGTAAAAGTGGAAAAAGTGAAGAAAAACAAAACTACCAACCCTGAACTGATGTTAGCCAGTTGGATAAATTGAGACTGAGATTGGGTTAGTCAAGCAAAAACCAAAATATGGCTAAGGGAGTCTCATTCCAGAAAGTAGAGATTGAACCTAATCTCTAAATGCCAAGCCAAGCATTGCAAAAAGGAAAACTGGCATGAGAACAGAAACTACAAATATTTAACCTACATGAAAGCATTTGGGGAGTTATTTTGTGACTTTTTGCATGCAAGTTACTTCTATCCAAAATGAATGAGAATAACTGTCTGTAACCATATATGAGTGTCAAAAATTGTGATAGAAAAGGTAATTCCAAACAAATTACAGCACTGTATATATCAGTATATATAATAAATTCCTTATTTTGAACATATAGAATGGGGTATACAATTAGCTACTCACTAATAATATTAAACAAAAAATTAAGCAATATCACTTTGAAAACCATGTTGAATCGTGGCCTGATGTCGCAGTCCTTTCTTCTTATCTATCCAGAGGTTGAAGTTATGCTAAAGGAAAATATGATATCCACATTTACAAAATAGATTCAAAGTATATACCCCCCAAACAAAATCATAGTTTTGTTCGGTTTCACAGCCATTCTGATGCCAATAGCCCCTTGCATTATTCCCCTCTTTCTTAGTTAAACCTTCTTTGGTGTTTGAATCAGCATTTAGTAATCTAATTTGCTGCTAAAGATTACACTGTGTTTACGTTTTCTTCCAACAGATTTTTGTTTTAAATGAAGAAAGGGAAAACTCAAGATTTTTCAGGATGCTTTAACTTTTCCACTTTCTGAACTTTTAAAGTATATTTTGATTCTGGAAGAATGTAATCACTTAAAAAGACAATTTAACAATATTTTTTGTCCAGCCAGGTTAAAATAGTATATATGAGGAATGGATGATTTACATAACAGTGCTCCCTCAGGTGCCACGTAAGCGTGAGTGAGCCGCAGCCCTTGTGGGAAGGTTGTCATCTCTATATCTTCAGTACCAAGTACCAAGTCGTGCCTGGCCTAAGTTTGTTGGAATACACCAACTTACTGTCTTCAAGAGTCACCTATTTAACAGGTCAGGCTGCAAACTATTCTACAGAGTAGTGAGTGCTGAACAGAAGTCTTCACAAAGTGTTTGGAAACAAAGCTGAGGACATGGCTGCAGGAAAGATGCCCTGAGGACATGATGGTACTAATTGTGTTTCACATAAGCCAATGAGGGTAGATCTTATTGCTGCAGGCACTGATCCAGAAACAATTGATGGGCAGCCCAATGTCTTTTTAGTGAAACTTTGGAGAAAAACTCCCTAAGGAAAAAAGATTCACAGAATGTGGGGGGGGGGGACGGGACACGGGGGGGGGGGGGGGGGGGGGGGGGACTGAAAGCAGGAAAAGGGCTGTCACCCCACCCCCAGAAGCCTTCTGCTCCCCAGGCTTCCCCCAGGGGAGCAGTGGCTGGCACCCTTCCCACTACCAGAGAGGAGGAGTCAAGATCCCCAGGTTAGTTCAATAGCCAGGGACTCTGGGATCAATGGAAGGCCACATGTAGTGTTAAGTATTCATTGGTACCCTATTAATCAGCAAAGGGTTTTACCCTTAGTAGATACGGGAACTGAATGTTCTTTAATTCATGGCAATGTAGCATGATTCCACGGACCAGTACTGGCTTTAGATGGCTAGGGGGGGAAACAAGTTATGCTAGGCAATAAAATTTGATTTTACAAATTGGAAAGTTACCTCCCCAGAGGTACACTGTGTATATTTCTCTTATTCCTGAATTTATCTTAGGAGTTGACATTCTCCAACATGTCACCCTGCAGACTACCATGGGAGAATTCCACCTTTGATGCAAAATAATAAAAGGAGTATTAAGGGACAAGCTAAGTGGTCCCTGGTAAAGGTGCCTTCACCCCAAAGAATCATGGCAATGAAAGAGTACAAATTTCCGGAAAGGCACCTAGGAATTACTGTTACAATTAAGGAGTTAGAAAAAGTGGGTATAATAATAACTACTCACAGCCCTTTCAATAGTCCTGTGTGGCCAGTACAGAAACCTGATGGAACATAATGCATGACTGTAGATTACTGAGAATTAAAGTAACACCACTGCTGTATGCAGCAGACCCAAACATTGCTGGTTTATTGCAAGAAATTAGTACCCAGTTATGTCACTATCACTTTGTTTTACATCTTGCTAATGCTTTCTTTAGTATCTCCTTAGACAAGTCAAACCGGCTTGCAGTCACCTTTACGTGGGAAGGACAAGAATAGACTTTTACAGTTGCCTTTTCAAGGCAGTGTGCATAGCTCAACCGTCCACCATGGCCTCATGACAAAGGATCATGTAAGAAACCTGTGGCTGTAACCCTATTCCATTATATTGATGATATTATGTTAACAAGTAATTCTCTTTCAGAACCAAAAGATGGATCAGAGACAATAGTATCTCATCTTGAAAGCCAGGGAGGCGCAATTAATCAGGACAAGCTGCAAGGCCCTGGCTGCTCTGTCAAATTCTTGGGTGTTGTTTGGTCGAGTAAGAAAAGAACTATATGCTCTGCTGTAATGCAAAAGTACAATGTTTTCCCATACCACAAACTCCAAAACAATGGCCTTTCTGGGGTTGTTGGGTATGGGAGACCGTTCATCACTCATTAGATCCGATATTAAAAACCATTGTATTTGTTAATCAGGGAAGGTCATATATGGGAATGGGAAGACCCCCAGGCTCAAGCACTGAGGAGGGTGGACACAGGGTAAATTGGATGTGGCCAGCACTGATATTGGCTTTGGGTGGGGTTTGTGGCAAAGATAAAGTTCTAAACAAGTCCCCCTTGGGTTTCGGTCACAACTGTGGAAAGGAGCCGAGTTGCAACATAGTCCCTTAGAAAAGCAACTATGTGCAGCATACCATGCCTTGTTGCAAGTGATGGTAAACCAAAAGTGCCCAGGCACTCTGAGGACTGCCATCGCTATCCAGGGGTGGATTGCAGATACTGAGAAGAAGGCTCGAACTGGCAGTGTGCAATTAAGTACCTTAAAGTGGAAAGCTTACCTGCTACAGTGCCATGTCTTCAATTCTAGCCTATTAAGTATCAAAATGCATGAGATCCTGGCCTTATGTGGAAGTTTCTTCAGATCAAGTTACAACCCCCAAGGTGGCCATGGACATGCCCACTAAAGAAGGCATAGGAACAGTTCCAGAGAATGCATGGTACGCAGACAGTTCAGCTAGTGGACAACCTCCCATGTGGACAGTTGTGGCTGTGCTGCCCAGCACTGACACTTTCTGGTGGGAAACAGGCACCATGTAAAGCAGTCGGTGGGCTGAGTTGGGAGCCGTGTGGATGGTTATAGTACACGAGCCCAGGAATGCATTAACAATTTGTACTGATAGTTGGGCGGTGAACAAAGGCCTTACCACCTGGATGGCAACTTGAAAACAGGGACGATGGACTGTCATGGGCCACCCTCTGTGGGGGAGAGATCTGTGAAAGGATGTCTGGGATGCCTGCCAGTCGTGACAGGTAACTGTGTATCATGTCCCTGCCCACTCCTTCTACATCCTTCTCGGTAATATTGAAGCAGATGCCCTTGCGGAGATCCAGAGCCATACCATTGAGACTCATGAAGTGATTGAGTGGCTCCACAGGAAAAGCAGACATCATGACTACTAGACCCTGTGGTGGCTAGCCCCGCAATTCCAGCTGCCTGTCACTCGCCAGCAGTTCGTGGACATTGCCCATGAGTGTCCATGCTTGCTCAAATGACCGTGACAATTACCTCACCAGATGGGACATATTGGCTGAGCACAAACTCCGGTAGCACGATGGCAGGTAGAATACATCAGTCCCCTCCTGCTCTCGGAAGGGACTAGGTATGTTTTCACTGCCACAGACACAGCCACAGGACTCTTGTCAGCCTTCCCAGTAGGAAAGGCCAAACAGTGAGCCACTATTCACTGCCTAGAAAAAGTAGGTGCCCCATACGGGGTACCAGCCCAAATTGATAGTGACCGAGGCATTCCATTTACCAGTCACCTCATGCAGTCTTGGGCTATGAACAAGAATGTTGTATGGATGTTCCATCTACTTTATAACCCCACTGGTGCAAGTCCTATAGAAATATGAGCAGCCTTTTAAAGGAACAAATAAAAGGTGACAATGGATCTTTACAACAATGGACTAGAGGCTGTATCCAGCCTTAACCCATTTAAATTCAATGCAATGGGTTCAGCCCCTGTTCCAGTCAAAATGCTAACAGCAAGACTGACGCATGCATTGAGAATACAAGTTAAAGGGCCAGCCACCCTACAGCCCAAAAGGGGAAGTAAAAATAAGGTATTGTTGCCTATGCCTCAAACTATACAAACTGGGGAAATGAGGTCCTTTGGCCATGTAAGTGGCCTATGCAGCCTCGCTGGTTGGGAATCATAAGCCCATGAGGAATAGGAGTCACCCAAAACATTGTTATATGACCACAGTTTGTAAAAAAATTACCAGTAAAAATCTTTATAAATAATCTTGGGTCTCCTATTCCTGTTGGGGCTCTATGTATATGTTTGAACTCTTCTTATGCCTAAACTAGTTTTTGATGTCACTGAAGAAAACTCAGAGAATTTAGAAGGTGAAAATGTATGGTATTGGAAGCCTTCTCATACTCCCTCCCCCCACCCCACTTGGTACTTTGTTATCTACTGATGGAAATGTTGCTTGCATACTGTTAGATCAGCATGATCTGCCTCTTATTGTTCCCCATAAACATTTTTCTTTTCACCCATTGTGCCCTAGCCAATGGGCTGCAGTGGGTTTCAGCAGTAACTCATGCCCACAATTGGATCCAATGTTGGGTTTGCATAAACCTGCCATCCCTGGGTGCTACTGGAATTCCTTGGAATTCCTGCAAATTGCATGGTGTGGAACATCTTGCTGACATGGTATAATACAATCCATCAACAAGTTTAGAATGAAACCTTTCCCTTTAAGACTGATTTCCAGCTACCGCCTTACCATAAGACTCATAAATATATATTTTCCCTTGTAAGGGAGCAAATAAAAAGTCTAAACCTTTATTAGTATATGCTGTATATGATGGTTTAGAATGGTTAACAGCTGAATCTGTCACTCTAGATCACATTGCCCCTGTCTGCATTGAACAACAGGAGGGAATCAAGAATATTGGATGGTTACTCCCCAAATTGTGTAATTCCACTGTCAAGTTAAAAAATGATAGCCTTTTTCAATGGCAGGCCTACTGCTTAAGAACGGGGGCATATCTGTCCCCCAAAGTATGGTTATGGACTTGTGGGCAAAACGGGTGGCAATATTTGCCCTACAACTGGACCGGACAGTATATCTGGGGACAGCCCTATGTCCCCGACACTTTATATGATTCATTATCTTATACTCCCAGTAATTGGGAAATTACTCCCATAATATTTCACAAGCTCTATATCATATCCAAAGGTGTACAACACATTTATAAATTAGCTATTGCCTTCCTGTCTGACTGTTTTAATTCCCTTTCCTGGCCCTGGTGACATTTCTTCATAGGTCTAATAGCTTTTAGTGGAGGACTCTTATTATTCTGTTTGTCATTCTGTTGCTGTGGATTGTGGATGCAATGCATGGCCTATGGACAATGCCAGTTGCTGTACTGGGGTGGATTGTGGGAGCCCAGGACCCAGGCTTCCCCCCCTTAAATTAAACACAGCCTAAAGTATATAGCTACTGAAATAAACTGGACACTCTCTAGTTAAAAAGTAACAAGACTCCCTGAAGGAAATAATGTACTGGTGGTACTGCAAACTCTAATCTTCTCAAGGCTGTATACTCTCTTCCTGTGATAACATCACCAAACAACCCATTTCTATGCTTCAAGAAACTCTTGCAGAAATTCTATTCTCATACCCTATGGAATGTCTTTATTCTGAGACCCCTTATATTGGCCCATCTTTTCCTATCTCTTTGTGGAGCGCTATCTTCATTCCCCAAATAGCTGGCATCAGAGAGTCTCTCCTGTTTGTAAGTCCCAATAAAGCTCATGTATAACCCTTTGTCTGGTACTTTCTTTGGTCTTATTGCCACCCCGACCCAGGCCTTCAGGAGTTGGGTTGGAAAAGCATACATACACACACACATACACAATGAGAAACCACTACATACCCATCGTAATGGCTAAAATCAAAGTGACAGAAACTGCCTAATGTTGGCAAGACTGTGATGCAACTGGAACTATCTTATGTTATGGTTGAGAATATAAATTTGTAAAATAATGTTGGGAAAATGGTTGGCATTTCTACTAAAAACATACCTACTCTATGGGCCAGCAAATCCATTGCTAATTATATAACCAATGCTTACATAAGTGCACCAAAGATATGTACACAAATGTTTATAGAAGCATTTTTGGGGGCAATAACTCCAAACTGGAAACTTCCCAAATGCCTATCAAAAGTAGAATATATGGAGTGGGAAGATGACAGGGTAGGGAGCACAAAGCAGGAACTGTCTGAAACCCAAGAGGCCAGAAGAACACAGTACAGCACCCAGGGAAGAGCAGGAGGAAGAGGCTGATACATTACAGTAAAGAACAGTAAATTCTTTCTCCACCCAGTGGCTACCAGCACACATCCCCCACTCTTGTGATATGGTGACATGGGTTGCAGCCCCTAGCTAGCTTGCTGGTGACAGAAAGGGACAGAAGTAACCTTCTTCTCAAAGCTAGGGGTGGGCATGGCCGATCACTGAACATGGCTTTTGATTAGTGACTTTTGATCATGGTAGGCTGGGCTCTGAGAGCAGTCATTGTTTCAACCCACATGGACAAAGGCAGAAGCTGTGCAGACTTAAGGACACTCCTTCCTCATGGCTATGGAGGACAGTTAGTTGAAGAGCTGCATTTGCTGGGCAGGCCAGGAAAGTTCAGCTTGGGGGAGTCATTGGAGAATTTCTTTGAGTCCTTCCTGTTCCCCACCCCAGAGCACTGTGGAGCCAGTATGTACCCACCTGTTAACCCCTGACCCTATTTTGGCTGGGAAAGACTGATTTCTAGCATGCCCCTTCTCCTCCCAATATTTGCCCTCCAGGCAAAACCAACTCGAAACAATGAAAGGAGTGTAAACAACTATAAAGGCAGGAAGTCTCAGGCAAAAGCTTGCTGGCTTCAAACACCCAGGAGAGGGAATTTTGTCCCCTGGGAAACAGAGGGGCAACCAAACTATTGTGAATAGGGGAACTCCAAAAACTAATGAGCAAAGCCCCAAGACAAGACAGGGAAAACCCAGCACATTATATTCACCATGGACAGACATTTCCAATTGGAGGGCTGAAGCTCAAGAAAAGCTCTGTTACCAACAGCTGGTTACAAAATCAAGAAACAGACATCTGGGGGAATAAATCCCAGAGCTAACATTTTTAAAAGTTAGTGATATTTTGATGATGCTCTTTCATAATTTGTAACAAATGTTTTACAACAATGTAAGGTATTGTTGGTGGGGTGATGTATGGGAGACTTTTATGATATGTTTGTTTTGTAAATTCACTTTTACTATACATTTACTGTTTATGTATGTTCATGTATGAATGAAATTCCCAATAAATTTTTATTAAAAGTATACACTGCGTAACAAAAGATTACAAAACAAAAAAAGAAATAGGAAATGATAGCCCATCCTCCGAAGAGGATAAAAATCCAGTAAACATCAACAAAGAAGACCAAAATATAGACACACCACAAAAAGCCTTTTAAAAAATGATCCTAAAATTGCTCAAGGAGATGAAGGAAAAATACAAAGAAAGCACTGAAGGATATAAGGAAGACAATGAATGAGGAATATGAGAATCTTAGTAAAGAGTTGGAAAGAAAAAAATTTTTGAGGTACTGGGGCTGGGAATTGAACCCAGGACCTCATATTTGGAAAGCCAGTGCTCAACCACTGAGCTACATCAGCTCCCAAGAGTTGGACATTTTAAAAAGGAACCACACAGAACTAGTGGAATTAAGGGCCACAATGAAAAAATGCCCAGGAAGGTTTCAAGAGCCGATTGGAGCTGGCAGAAGAATCAGTAAACTCAGAGGCAAGGCAATTGAAGTAAGTCGGGCTGAGAAGCAGAAAAAGAATAGAAATTATAAAAAGCATAAATAGCCTATGACATCTCTGGGACACCATCAAGAGCACCAATATAAGCATTATGGGGGTCCCAGAAGGAGAAGAAAGAGAGAAAGGGGCAGAAGGAATAGTCAATAAAATAATGACAGAGAACTTCCCAAACTTAGCAAAGGATGTGTATATGCACATCCAAGAAGACAAGTAAACACCAAACAGGAAAAACATGAAGAAAAATACACCCCATCATATAATGATCACCCTATTGAATGCAGAGGACAAAGTAAGAGTTCTGAAAGCTGCAAGAGAAAAACAATGTGTTATACACAAATGAGTCCCAAATAGATTGAGTGCTGATTTCTCATCAGAAACCATAGGGCAAGAAGGGAATAGGTTGAAATACTTAAAGTGCTGAAAGAAAACAACTGGAAGCTAAGAATTCTATAGCCAGCAAGACTCAAAAACTGTGAGAGAGATTTAGACATTCTCAGATGCACAAAAACAGAAGGAGCTCATCCCCACTAGACTTGCTCTACAAGCATGCTAAAAGAGTTCTTCAGACTGAAAGGAAGGACTCTAGTCAATGGTTCAAAGCATCAAAAAGAAATAGACTCACGGTAAAGGTAACAATTTGGGTAATTATAAATGTCAATATTATTGTAGCATATTATTTGGTATGTAATTCCACTTATTACTTCCTACAGGTGCTAAAATGCAAATACATAAAATGTAATGAAAATCTATGTTTTTGGACACACAATGTAGAAAGTAATAAGTGGTAACAAGTATAAAAAATGGTGGGGAAGAGGAGTATAGGAAAAGTATATGTTCATGATATTAAAGCTAAGTTGTTATCAAACCAAATATATGGTTATACATTTAGGATGTTAAAATTTAACCACAGCATATCCACAAAGAAAATATATCCAGATAGAAACAAGAAGGCACTCAAAATGTTACAACACAAAAAATCTAATCAATATAAAGTAGGCATTAACAGAAGTGACGGGCAAAAAGGAAAAATGACTTACAACGCCTAAATAGCAAAATGGCAGAAGAAAGTCCTATAATATAGGTTTTGACTTTAAATGTAAATAGATTAAATTCTCCAGTGAAAAGGCAGAGATTGGCAGAATGAATAAAAAGTATAACCCAACTGTATGCTTTCTACAAGATACTCACCTTAAAGTCAAAGGTACAAGTAGATTAAGGGTGAAAGGATGGGAAAAATTATATAAGTAGTAACCAAAAGATACCTGGGGTGACTGTAATAATATTGGACAAAATAAACTTTAAGTCAAAAGCAGTTAAGAGGGACAAAGATGGTCATTATATACTGGTAAAGGGGACACTTTAACAGGAAGATGTAAAAATTATAAATATATATGCACCTAAAAGCAGAGACCCAAAATATATGAAGCAAATACTGACAGGAGACTTTAAAATACCATTCTCAATAGTGGATAAAACTTTAGCCAGAAGATCAATAAGGAAGTACAGGACTTGAATAATACATTAAACCAAGTAGACCTAACAGACACATACAGAACACTGCACCCAACAAAAACAGAAAACACATTCTTTTCGAGTACACATACAACATGTGTTTTGGGTCACAAAACAAGATTCAATAATTTAAAAATATTGAAATCATACAATGTATATTCTCTGACAACAACAGAATTAAGTTAGAAATCAATAACATAGGGAGAAAGGGAAAATTCACAAATATGTAGGAATAAAACAACATATCTTTAAACAACCAAAGGGTAAAACAGGAAATCAGAAGTGAAATGAGGCAAAAGAAAATGAAAATACAGCATACCAAAATTTGTTGCAGTGAAGCCAGTGCTGAGAAGGAAATTTATACATCTAAATGTTTATATTACAAAAGAAGAAAGACTTCAAATCAGAGGCCTAACCTCACAACTGGAAGAACTAGGAAAAGAAGAGCAAACTAAACCCATGGTGAGCAAAAGAAGGAAATAAAGATTAGAGCAGAGATAAATGAAATAGAAAACAATAAAAAAAAAAAATAGAGAATCGACAAAACCAAATATTGATTCTTTGAAAAGATCCATATTATTGACAAACCTTTAGCTAGGCTAATAACAAAAAAAGTAAGAGGACACAACAAACTAAAATCAGAAATGAAAAGGGAGACATTACTACCAACCCTACTGAAATAAAAAGGACTATATGAGGATACTAGCAACTACTGTACACTAAAAAATTGTATAACCTAGATGAAATAGACAAATTCTTAGAAACACATAAACTGCGTACATTGACTCAAAAGATAAGCCCTCAACAAACCAATTACTAATGAAGAGATTGAATCAGTAATCAAAAATCTCCCAACATGTAATCTCATGGATTTAATAACTTGGATACGTATCACCAGAAAATAGAATGAGATTAAAGAATGGAAAGCTGAGAGAAAACTTGTGCAGAATTGGTAAAAAAAAAAAAAAAAAAAAATGTGTATTAATCTTTGGAAATGAATAGAAAAGGTGAAAGCACAACATAATGTTTATAATGGCAGAGCTATGGGTATGACAGTTTTTGTTTTAATCAATAAAGTATTATTGGAAGACAGCCACACTCATTTGTTTGCATAAGGTCTATAGCTGCTTTCGTGCTACAACAGCAGAGTTGAGTAGTTGTGACAAAGATTGTATGTCCCACAATGACAAAATATTTATTAACAACCCTTAAGCATCTGCCCTAGATGATTTAGTTGTCAGTGATAGAATCTGGATTTGAACTCAGTCAGACTGACCTGAGAACACACGTAGTCTAGTCACTATGTTCTACTTTCTCCAGTGATAGATAAAGTTGTTCTAATTTTGAATGTAGCAATCAACTCTATTTTTGTTTTTCTAGGAGTCATTGAATCCAAAATTTCCCCCTAAATTGTAAGACCTTCTGGCCCTTAGGAGAGAATAAACACATTTTTATGTGTGTGTGTGGATAATGGTTTTGAGTCCAGATTTAGGAAAATTAAGCTTGTCTAGATATTTCATGTATTCTTTCTTGATTAAAAAAAAAAAAAACATGATAAGAGCTTTGCTATAGAGGGAGGAAAGGGAATATTGGTGGAAACCTAAAGATGAGAAAGGCCAAATCAGAAGGTATAGAAACCTTGAGCCCCTGCCTTGACCTTGATCCTTGGGGCTTGGGAATAGGGAAAGTGCCAAGGTATGGACCAAGGGAAAATATGCTACAGTGGATGCTGTTTTCCTGCCTAGGAGTGTGAGGGAGCTCACCAACTCTGAGGCTACCTTTGGGATGAAATTTGCCATGGCTGGCTAGCTGTTCCTGAGTATGTCATAATGTAACCCATTCCACACCTAGAAATTCCACAAGCCAGTTGTTCAGTCATAATGTAAGTAGGCCAACATCTTGCCCATGCTCTGTATCATTAAGGGCCGTATTTTTGGCTCCTCTGAGGGTCTCTTCCCTGTCAGTAAATTTGAAAGCAGAAAGGGACCTAAGACCATCTAAAGGGTTATGAGCGTGGGAGTAGTTGCTTCTGAAATTTGGTTTTGAATTGAACAGGCTAAGAGTATCCCAGACTCATGTGGGGGTTGGAAATTTCTCATTCAAGAGTACTCAGGGAAACAAATGAGATCATGTAAGTAAAGTGCTCTTTAGAGTGCCTGGTATATGGTAGGTACTCAATAATTATGATGATAATGAAGGAAATTAAGTGCTCAGTGAGTGCACTGCTCTCTGGGCAGAGGGGAAGGGAGATGAGAGGTGTAGACTCTGGGTTTTAGGGAATCTCTGAAATGCTTTAACTGATGGATAAGAGACATTGGTAACCATCACATTCATTTTGGGAATGTCAGGGCATCTGTTAAAGAGATGGAAATTAATTTGTTGCCCTTCACCCTTAAGGCAGATAAACACTGCTCATGTTTGCTCTATTCATTTGCTCAGCAAACCCTTCTGTCCATGGATAGTGAAAGTATATTTTATAGCCCAGCCCTCTGGAAACACAACAGATTGTAGATGAGAGAATTCTGCACCAGCGCAGTGTGTCTGTGCTGAAGGATGATGCTTTGGTATTGATGATATTGTCATTTTCTAAGCCAGGAGCAGAGCTTTGTTTCCAAGACTGTACCACTAATGGCAGCATTAAAAATTGTCCAGACTAGACAATCTTGCTCTTTTACAACCTTGAGCTTACTGCAAGTCCAGTATTTCCTCTAGGGCTAGCATTGCTATTGGACAGCAGACTTTGAAGCTGGATTTGCTACTAGTAAATTGTTAGGAAGTATAAAATTGATGATCAGCCACCATAACACCAATGCCAAACAGAGTGTGATCGGGTTGTTAAGACATTTGGGGAAGACATAGTTATCACGACTCTGCAGAGGCTACCAGGAGATAAATAAAAAGCTCTCCTGCTCACTTCTCCAATCCCAACCAGTACTTTCTTCTCCTCTGACCTCATTTCTCCAGTTCACACTTGATGGGAGCTTCCTTTCTCTGACCAGCTTCTAAGCAAGACTAAGATAGGGGTAAACAAAAAGAAACTCATTACCCTTTTCCAAAATCTCGCCTACAACAGAAGAAATTGTTTTCTAAGCGTTCTTTCTTTGGCACTTAAACCCATATGTAATTCAATTTGGTTTGACAAATATTTAGAAAGTATTTTCAATGATTCTAGCACTTTGTTTGCCATTGTTGGGAACCAAGACAATCCAAAGTATGTGACTTGCTGGGGTAGGAGCATAAAATATTTCCTGCTAAAGAAAAATTCAGGTTGAAAGCTGATACATAGCCTACAGTTGTGATGAAATGAGTAAGAGGAGTCAGGCTGTCTTCAATGGGGACTCCCAAGGAGCAACTCTAAGTTGGTCAATATTTTACAGCACAGCTGACAAATTTGATTGTGTCATTTTACTTAGTGGTAGACAGGCCCTGGGGTATTGATTCTCACACATCTGAATTTCTGTTTGTACCTCCATTATTGCACTTAAAATATTGTATTTCAACTCTCCCCTAGCAGGCTGTGAGGATAGAGAACCCAGTAATCATCTGTTAATCCTGATGTACGGTAAAATGCTTAGTCCAGAAGAAAGAATTATTAAATGCTAATGGAATAAATAAAAAGATGGGAGAATAAGTGTCAAAAAGAGAGGACTGACAAAATTCTTGGAGTTTTTGGAAAATTTGGACAAAAGTCTGCTTCCACTGAGTGTAGTAGGCTGGATAATGGTCTTCCCACCCCACCCCAAAAATATCCATATCCTAATCCCCAAAACCAGTAAATATGTTAACTTACACGGTAAGAGGGACTTTGCATTTACAATTAAGCTAAAGATTCTGAGGTGCGAAAATTATCCTAGATTATCCAGGTGGGTCCAAGGTAATCACAAACCTTAAGAAAGGAGGGCATTAAAGCAGAATGAGCAGTGGATGTGACAAAGGAAACAAGAGCTTGGCGTGACGTGAGGAAGTGAACATGAGCCAAAGCATTCAGGCAGTGTAGCAGATGAAAAACAGGAAAAAAAATGGATTTTCCTTTCAGAGCATCCAGGAGAAATCATCCTGGCCTACAACATAATTTTAGTTTTGTATGACTCATTTCAGACTTCTGATCTCCAGAAATGTAGGAGAATAAATATGTATTGTTTTAAGAGAGTTTGTGGTAATTTGTTACAGCAGCAAAAAAAGGAAACTAATACAAATTTTGGAACCTGGAAATGGGTTGCTGCTTTAACAAAAATCTGAAAATTTAGAAGAACCTTTGAAATTAGGTAATGTTAGAGACTGGAAGAGTTTTGAAGAGCAAGATAGAAAAAGCCTAGATTTCCTTGTATAATCTGTTAGTAGAAATATGGATGTTAAAGATACTACTAAGGAGGGTTCAGAAGGAAGTGAGGAACATAGTAGAGAAAATCTGTGTTGTATTGGAGAATATTTAAATCGTCAGAAATAGACTGTTGGTAGAAATATGGACATTAACATCACGACTGGCAAGGGCTTAGAAAGAAATCAGAAACATATTATTGGAAACTGAAAGAAACGGGATTCTTGTTATATAGTGACAGAAAGATTAGCTGAATTGATTCCTGCAATTATATGGAAAGTAGAACTTGTTGATAATGAACCTGAATATTTAGCTAGAGGACATTTCCAAGGAAAGCGTTGAAGATGTGGTCTGGTTTTTTCTAGCTACTTACCCTAAAAAGTGAGAGGAAAGAGATACATTGAGGGAAAACTGTTAAGCAGAAAGGGAACATGACTTGATTTGGTAAGTTTTTAGCATATCCAGATTGCAAAAGATGCTCAAATTAGGAGATTCAGTGTCAGGAAAGCATGTTATAGAAACAAAGCCTGGGGTGTGTGTCCAGGCAACATTTTATTAATGTAATGAGGCCTAAAAGATCATAATATTCAGTCACACAGAGGGCACGTGATTAGGCATGTGACTCATGGATACCCCCAGCCATTTCAGCAGAAGACAAAAAAATGGAGATGGGATTACCTGGGAAAGACCTATGGATGAGCATCCTGTCTTATGGGGTGACTCCCTGGAACTACACAGGAGACCCACAAGTTTCTTGAGGATGTTATCCTAGCACACACACTGCCATCTTGGACTGAAAGGAACAGAGAGGATGAAATGAAAGAAGGCCGATGGACTCCTAAACATATATAGGCTGGAAGCAGGTTGATGAAATCTCTCAGCTTCAAACTGATGCTTCCCTTGGTGAAAAGAGAAGAATGACTCCAAGGGCAGAACCCAGGCCCAGAGGTCAGAGCTTTGGGCACAGAGTGTTCAGCCATAGCCCACAGAGGGTTATCCCAAGCTTTGAAACCCAATGAAATTTGTCTGGTTGGATTTCAAGTTTGCTTGGGACTAGTGACTCCTTTTTTTCCTTTAATTTTCTCCCTTTTGGAATGGAGAGGTCTACACCAGTCACATATATCTGACCCACCTTGTTTTGAGGACCAGATAAGTTTTAAATTTCAGTGGTTCACAGATAGAGAGCAATTTTGCCCCAGAATGACTCACACCCAGATTCTCACCCACACATAATTTAGATGATATATATGATGATATTTGGGACTTTGGAACCAATGATACTTAGAGGAGATTTTTGTACTTGAGTTGTTGCTATAATGGCTTGAGATTTTGGAGTACTTGGGAATGGGATGGATGAATTTTGTATGTGGGACAGCCTTGAATCTTTGTTATAGCAGCAAAAGGGGACTAATACTTTCAGATATTTAAAAGACCCTGTATTTTCTTGTTGTTTCCCCTTTACTGCTTCCAAGGACAACTATTTGGAAGTGAATGTGGATAACTCAGTTACAAATACCCTTTTCCTAAATTATCATCTTAACTCAAAGTTGGCTCTAGGCTAAAGTATCCAGAGAATTGTTTCCTTTACTGTGAAGATTGTGTGTGTGTGTGTGTGTGTGTGTGTGTGGCGGTACCACAAAGAAGTCAACTCTTTATTCTGACATTCTTATTGGATATAGCAGTGCCAGGAAAGCCATGAACTGGATTTCTTCCTTCGGGTTAAGATAGAGTGCCTGACAAACCATTGTCAAGATTCCATGACACGCTATCACACTCATTTTTACCCCATTCAGCCACATTTTCTCCTTAGCTTACTGTTTCATTACTACATGTAATGAAAAATAGCTTCAATTATTTGTTGCTTCTAATTATCCAGGAATCTTAGTACCTAGACTACATCTCAATGTATCAGGAAATATCAATATTATTGACTTTATGTTGAGAAAATTAAATCCAACTGAAAGGCTTCTCCTGGAAACTAAAAGAAAAACCCTTATTGCTTCCTTACCCCTGAGATATTATGGATTTACACCGATAATTTATTAATTTTTTGTTTTGATATATTTAATCAAATACAATTCAGTCCACAAATGGGTACTGCAAATTCCACACTCTATATTCCTAAATGGCATTCCATATTCTGTTATAAATTATTATAATTCCTTTAATATATGTAACTTAATATAGAAAATATTTATGGTTCCTCTGAGAACTATAAAATTGACTATGACTACCTAATATTCAAAGCAAAGATATACTAGACATAGTCTAATCCCTGAACTTGTAGGGCATTTTATGAATACTTGTTGAATAATGAATTGTTGCTACAATCAAGTCAATAAGAAAAAAATAATTCAACCATTTTGTGCCAACTAGCTAAAGCAAGATAAAGGCATTTTCTTTTTACTTTTCATCCAGGAACTATGAAGTATTTGTAGAACCATGTACAGGTTTTTAAATTTTTAAGTTTTCCTGCCTTCAGATGCCTACAAGCCTCAGAAGTTCACACTCCATTACATTTCTGAATGGCTGGCTGGTGGATTGGGAGCCCACATGAGGAAATTACGGAGAAAAAAAGGGAGAGCATCATGTTTCTCAGCAAGTCATTGGAGATCCTATGAGTTTGTGTAGGAGCAGAGACACATCCAAAGTTTATCTAATTAATTAATTTATTTTTAAGGTACCGGGGGCCGGGGATTGAACCCAAGACCTCTTAGGTGGGAAGCCGGCGCTCAACCACTAAGTCATATTGGCTCCACTGAGTTGGTTTTTTCATTTGTTTTGCTTGTTGTTGTTTTTAGGAGGCACCGGGTACCGAACCCAGGATCTCCCCTGTGGGAAGCAGGCACTCAACTGCTTGAGCCACATCCACTCCCCTATTTATGTGTATTTTTTAAGAGCAGTTCAGCTTTATGAGGAGGAAAAGCATCATCAAAAAGGAATTTAGTATTCTATTCTATGTCTACAATGATATTGGAAGGAAGAGAAGGAAAAGATAATTATGTCTTTAGTTAGAACAAATAATTGTTTGTCTATTCTAAGCCCCAAATTCCTTCTTTACAAAATAATGAAAGAGGAGGGCGAAGAGCTTATGGCATAGTCTTCTCATCCTTCTCCATTCACCTTTGCTAGGGTGCCCTCTGTCATTTAAATGCCGGCTAGTCACCAACCACTCCGAAATATGAGACCAGATAACTTGATCTGGCCCAACTATTCTACTGAACTCCAAACAAAGGTGCCAAATTGCTGACAGTCTCCGCCTGAATGCTGGATAGACTTCTCAGATTCAACAGCCCCAAGCAGAAATGATCTTTTCTTACTAACCTACCCACCTCTGGGCTCTGCATTCTTGGCAAATGGGGCCACCATCTGTGCAGTCACCAAGCCGGAAATCTGAACACGTGGTCCCCCTCTCCTGCACCCCTCACACCCAGTCCGTCTGAGATCTGTTGCATAAGTATCTGTAGTAGGTCTTAAATCTATCCATTCTTCTCTATTCCCTGTGCCAGCGTTTATGGCAAACTCTGGAAATCTCTCCTTTGAACTAGTTCACTAGCAAGAAAAGAACCTTTTGGTCTATGGTCACATTACCTCTAGTTTTCCTTTTATACAGACACCAAAACTGTGATTTTTTTTTTTTTTAAGTTAGAATTTAGGGGATGTAAATAAAATTTAAATATGGTCTCGTTGCATTCTACCAATTAAGTTAGAAGTTAATGACAAAATGTTAAATAGGAAATCTATTCATAGATGAAGTTTTAAAACACATGGCCGAACAGGTTTTGGGTTAGAGAGGAAATCTAAAAATTTTTTTAAATATAAGTGTATGATAAGTTATGTATGAAAATTTGTGGGATGCAACAAAATTACTTCATTGAAAACATATAACCTTGAAATATTTTTACTAGGAAGGAAAAAAACCTCAAAACTAATAAAGTATCCATCTAAAGAACTGAAAAATAACAACAAAATAAATCCAGGGGAAAGAGTGACTAGATATTAACAAAAATCAGAAATCAAATAAATAGGGAAAATATTATAAAGAAGAACAAGAAAGTCAAAAGTTGACTCTTTGAAAAAACCTAATAAATAGAAAAGTTTTTCAAGACTATTCAAGAAAAGAATATATGTTATAAATAAAACAATATAATGGATGAAAAGGAGACCATAACTACAGATAAAATAAAAATTTAAAGGATAATAAAATTATTTAGTAAGGTTTCAAGATATAAAGCCAATTTAGATTTCTATATACCAGCAACAAACAGAAAATGTTGAAATGTACAATAGTATGAAGAAAAAAATGAGTAGCTAAGAGTAAATATAATGAACATTGTACACTAAAAATTACAAAATATAATTGTGGGGATTTTAAAATGCCTAAGAAAGCAGAAGGATATGTTATGTTCCTGGAAGATTTGATATTAGAAAAAAATAATATTTCCCATAAATTTCTCTACAGATTCATCACAATTTCAATTACAATTATGTGTGTGTGTATGTGTGTGTGTATATAAATTAACAAGATGATTCTAAAGTTTGTAAAACAAATACAAAAGACCAGGAATAGCCAAGGCGGTACTGAATGAAAAAACCAATGCTGGAGAACACTTCTACCAAATATCAAATTTATTATTAAGGAAGAGGAATTAAGAAGATGTGGATAGTGAAACAGAAGGCAAAGAATAAACAGTTATTTGATTTATGATCAAGGTTGGGGAAAGGATGGCCTTTTCAGTAAATGACACCAGAACAGCTGAATAATTCTATGGGAAATTGTCTTGACCATACCTCACATTACACATACATGCATATTCAAAACAAAAAACAAAAACAAAAACAAAAAATCTACAATTGATTACATATAAAATAATTAAGGTAAAACAATAAAGCCTCTGGAGGAAAGCATAGAATACCTTCAAGATCTTTTACTAGGCAAAGGTAGGTTAAACAGGTTATAAGAAATAAAAACCACAAAGGTAAAATATTGATAAATTGGACTAGATTTAAATTAAAAGAAATTATAAACTTTGAAAGACACCATTAAAACAGTGAAAGGGGAAGTCATAGAGTGGGTGAAGAAATTGTTCGTGTGTATATCTGACAAAAGATATATATCTAGAATATGTTTTTAAAAATTAATAAGAAAAAGACAGATGAGCCTTTTAACCAAACATGTCACAAAAGATATCCAAATGGCCAATAAATATATAAAGGGCTCTATATCATTAATGATAAATAAATGAAAATAAAATAACAAGTAGTTAATAATTCACAACCATAACAGCTATAATTAAAAGAGTGGCAGTTCCATATTGGAGGGAATATATTGTGTTTGCTACTCCCAAACAGTGCTGATAAGAGTGTAAATTTATAATTGGTACAACTAGTTTAGATTTTTTTTTTTTTTTTAAGTACTGGGGATTGAACCCAGAACATCGTACATGGGAAACAGGCCCTCAATCACTGGGCTACATCTGCTCCCCAATGAGAATTGGTTTTTCCATTTTTTCTTTCTTTATTGTTTTTAGGAGGTACCAGCGGTAGAATCTGGGACCTCATACATGTGAAGTAGGCACTCAAGCACTTGCGCTACATCTGCTCCCTAGAAATTTTTTTGAAAATGCTCAAACCCTAGTACCTGGGAATTATCCAAAAGGCTTATATAAGAATGTTCTGGAGCACTTTATATAAAATAGAAATTATAGGTCCTTGAAAGTCTGGTGGAACTCAATGTAAAAACTATCTGAAACTGATGCATAAGGGGTAGATATTCAACTACCTTTTAACTTTTTATTCAAGAAATAGTCCAAACTGGAAACAACTCAAATGTTCTTCAAAAATAGAATGAATAAATTCATTCTATTCACTAAAAGGAATATGTACACTAATAAAAAATGAACAAATTATAGCCACGTGCTATAGCATGCATAAATCTTTCCATTACAAAAAAAAATGCCAGCTAAAAAGGGAACATACAGGAAGATTCAATCCATGTAAAGTTCAAAAACATGAAAAACTTGTCTATCGTTTTATAAGACAGATAGTGATTGTGTTAACATAGTCTCCCTAAGGAAGAGTGAAAGGAACTTCAGAAATTTGATAATATTGTATAACTTTTTCTGGGTATTTCTTCTATGGATATATTCAGTTTATGAAAATCCATCTATCTTATAAGGATTGTGTACATATTTTATATGTGTGTGGTGCTCCAATAAAAGTAAATTTAAAAAGATAATAAGAGAATGGTATTAACAATAATATGGTAACAATTTTGAAAACATGAAATGGAAAAATTCCTATAATCATTTAACTGTTCAGAATTGACTCAAAAAGAAATAAAAAGCATTAATACTCCTAAACTGTTAAAGAAAATGAACTTTTGTATATATTCCTTTTTTATTTTTGATAGGTTACATTAGCCTTGTAGAATAATTTGGGAATATTTACATATTTACCATAAATTTCTGTTCTCTAGAACAATTTTTATAAAATAGAATTTATGGTTTTTTGAAAATCTGGTGAGATGCAAGATATTTGGACCTGACATCTATTTAGAGGTAAATATTTACCTACCTTTAGTTTCCTTCTATTCAAGTATCTTACCTCTGATTTATGCAGGTTATTTTTTTCTATTTTTTTAGTTAATTTTGGAGATTTAAATATCCGAGATCTTGTCTAGTTCCATATTTGCATTATCTAGCTGCACTATCAGTTGTTGGTTAATATACTCATCCACTTTGACGGTAGGGGTAAAATTCCCACTATGGAAGTAATGTTAATTTCTGTAGCTTCTCCATACAGGAGAAGCATCTCAAGAAGTCAAGTTTTACACTTTTCAAGGGTGTGTGGTGAGAAAGACCAAGTGGCCTAAGAACAGTCCTTTGACAGAATGAAGAAGGAGAGGGATAGAGCAAAAATATGGAAGAAAACCATATCATTCTTCAAGTTTTCATTAAACTTTTTAAAGTCAGAAAACTTTGAGTATAAGTCAATACTTTGTTGGAAATAGCAATAGGACTTATGTCTGTGTGCTGGTTGGAATAAGTCTGAAACAATGAGTGTGCACTGAGGCATGTGTGGAAACTCAGAAAAAAAATGAGGGAGGAAGGGATTACTAGAAGGATTTTAAACTGAAATTGGGATTAAAATTAGTTTTAACTAGGTTTCCGATGTACTAGATGCCTCAACAGGTATTTAGACAATATTCATATGCCCAGTTCTTATCACAGTAGTTGGGAAAATGTAGACATTCAATATATGTGTGTTAAATTAAATCATTGCTTGGAAACGGAGTATAAGAGAGTATTCCATCCTCTTCTTCCAGTCATTAGTGCATCCTGGAAGATATCTCAGATGACTGAAAGAACAAATGACCTCTTATCCTGCTATCTCAAAAAGGTTAAGTCCCTGTTATGAGCATGTCACAGATTTCTGATAAGCGTATTAAGTGGTCCAAGGCTCAGGCAATATGCCCCAACATTACATCAAGCCCCAAGAAAGAGAAGTGAATCAAGGAGAGGGGATGATAGAGTAAACAGGTTTACCATTAAGAATTAAGGATTCGGTTAGCGGGTGGATAGATTTAGAAAGGAAATTAGGCTTTCAGTCCCTCTCTTTTCATCAGAAATATCTCATGGTGCCTTCTTCCCTCTTTCTTCAACTTCAGTATTCATGTATCCATTCATTTCTCTAGCTAATTCCAGGCATGGTAGAATGTGATCATTAAATCAGGTATATTGACATGATAAAATGTGCATGTGTATCTCTTTTTTTAATGTTACTTCAGAGACAATGCCATGGGAAATGGTACTCTAAATTCTTGAGGCTTTCTGTCTTGTGAGTTTTGGGGTGCAAATGTGCCGTCAATTTGCTTCATCCTTTACTTTGGATTTCATAAATAAATGGCTCTCTGCTTTTCTGTTAAAAAGAATCATAATCTGAACAAACTGATTTTGAAGTCAAAATCAATCATTTGTATTTGTTGTTTTTGTGCCTCAAGAACATCAAGTTGTTTATACATGGTCTCACTTGACACCATATACTTTTATGTGCAGTCTAAGCATTTACTTCTACAAAGACATTTTTTTTTCATCATATTCTTATTGCTACTCAGAGATGGAATAGAAAGGTACCAGGTGTGGACCAGGAAGGAAACTAAAGCAGGATTGTCAGTGACATGTGCTAGTGTTAGTTACTCTGTTGGATGTTACAGGTCATGGTAGATGGTCCCTGCCCACCAGTCTCAGGCATTTCTCTTGGAGTCATATTTAGAGCCAGTGTTGTAAGAGACTTGGCATTACATTTTGTACAAAAAAAAACCTAGATTAAGATTTTCCCAAGCAAGAGTGTCAAAGTGTTGGTATATGACAATCAAATTCTAATTCCAGAAATTTTACTTATTATTTTATGTGACCAAACAATCAGGTCTCAATTTTTGCCCCAACCTGATGACGAAATTTGAAGCACCAAATGTACTAGGCATTTGTCAATCACACTGTAATCTAAATATAGATCATGAGGTTGATATTGTGTTTAAAGGGAGAATGAAAATGAAGGGTAAATGTAAAATCTTGTTAATTAAATGTATTATCTATTTCTTATATGATTCTTATTAAGAATATCTTCCAGGTGCTAGGCTGGACCTACGTCCTGTAGTTTCTATTAAAGGGACATTAAGTCAATAAATCTCCTAAAATTCTGGAATCCAGATAATATTTTTTTAACTTTGATTTACTCCAACGGTACAAAAGACTACTAAAAAATAAGTTAGGGTACTGATATTAGTATCTATGGAAAGCATCACACAAAGTTATTGATTTAAAAAGGAATAAACCTGAAGGAACATGGTGTAATACACTTTAATCAATCTAGATCAATGACTGTTTCTTGCTCATTGTGTATATTAATCAATGAGCACATGTGGAGAACATGGTGGTACTCAATTACTATTTGTTAAACAGATAAATTAAGGAGTGAATCAATACAGTTATTATGAAGTCAGGTGGCACATTCACAATTATGAAATGTAGGCAATGGGACTTGCAACACCCATATCACTAGGTGAGGTGGTGGTGGCAGAGGGATGTATGCAAGAAATACATGTTGAAAATATAAACTACAAAATAAAGTTAGGCATGATTTATCTTTAATAAATTCAAATCCAAATTTTTTTTTCTTAAATGAAAAATAAAAGGAAATAGAAGCTAAATGAAAAAGTACCAAAACCACAGTATAAGCTTGAGATAAACATGCTTAAATGAAATTATAAAGAAAATAGTTAAAACAATGAAATGACATTTCACCCAAGGATAATGGAAGAGCTTCAGTGAAAAATCATAAAAGGTCAAAGACCAAGACTTATTGCATAGTGGCAATAATTTTAAGTAAGTCCTGGATCAGTCTAAACAATTTCTATGTTCCAGTAAATGAAACATTAGTGAAAGTAGGCTCATTATACACTAATTTGTCAATCATTGGAATACATTAGCCACTTAATGGATGTTATCTAAACATAAAACAAAGGGCTGTGCAACTAGCAAATTATTTTTAGCAAATTCTACCACGAATCTTGACCTAAACTCAAAAATATCTTTAAATTGGATCTTAAAATTGTAGGGACTTCCAATAAGGAAAGGCACAGAAGACCATTGGTGTCATCCCAAAAAAAAAAAGACAAGCTGGGTAACTACAAAATCACAGTTTTTCAAACATGTCAGAGACCTAAAGATGCAAAGAAACCTAAATAAACTAATTTCCAGAATATGACAATCCATTCTTAGGAGCAAAGCAATCACTGCCATTTTCATTCCCTTGCAGAGCAGTGAAAGGAGAAGGAACCCACCCCAGACAAAGATAAAGAGAAACTAGATAAAGTTTTAACAAGTTTTTAATAGTTCTAGTTGGATGATATGACAAAGTAAAATTTTAAGAAGTCTTAACCACAGAATGAGTCTGCATTGACCCACCAAATATTTTCCCTGAGCTTCACTGAATTCATGGAGTAGTATACCAAAGGTTGGGGGCAGGCAGAAGACCTGAGACAAATCCGTCCTTCACCAAATGCACTGTATTTAGCCTTCAAAGGCTTGGGATAGGGCAGCAAGACAGATCTTTCCAAGAACAGAAAAGCAGAATTGAGGATGGAGAACAAAGGAAACTCCTCAGCAAACCATCCAGTACATGACAAAGAGGCAATAAATCAGAGTGCTTTTACAGTGATTTAGGAAGCTGGCAGTGGGGCTATGAAATATTAAGAGATTTTTAGAATCTCAAAGATGCTCAGATCCAAGACCTGCTAAATATTCTATTTTCAAAAGATTTTAAGCCAATGTAGAACTGAGTAACTAAAGCTGCAACAAAACCCAGACTTACCTCAATTAGTGATTAGACCAATCCAGGCCCCCAGACCAACAGCCTTACAGAAGAAGGTGCAAGTCCTTTTGTGGGGGATAATTCCCCCACAAAAGAATGCACTTGCTACATATACCCAATATTCATCATAAAATCAGAAATTACAAGACATATAAAGATGCAAAAAAATTGACCATGATCAAGAAAAAACACTGTAGGAGAACTATCCCCAGTGGTGGCAGATGTAGGAATTATCAGCATTTTAAAAATAGCTGTGATGAATACTTTGAAATGGCTACCACAAAAGGTAAACAACATGCATGGATAGCTATGGGATTTTTGCAGATGGATGGAAACTATAACATAAACCAACCGGAAATATTAATAATGAAAATACAATATCAGAAATGAAGGATTTATTTAATGGATTCAATAGCAGATTGGACAAAGCAGAGAAGGGAATCAGTCAACTTGAATAAAGGTCATGATTTTATTCAAACTGAAACATTAAGAAAACATTTAAAAGAAAACAAAACAGCAAGATCTTTGGGACAATATTGAAAAGTCTGTATATGAATAATTGGAGAGGCAGAAGAAGAGAGAGTGAATGGGGCAAAATTTTTTGAAAAGATAATGGATGAGGATTTATCAAATCTGATCAAAGATATCATTCCAGAGTTGCAAGAAACAAATTCAAGAAAACCTCATGCAAGATAAATAAAATGAAAAGCAAACTAAGTCATATGATAACTACAGAAAGACAAAGATAAAGATAATATGAAAAACATCCAGAGGAAAATGCTCATACATTCAAGGGGAGAACAACGATAAGAATCAGAAACAATGCATTCTGTTTGTGAAGGCTCCTGGGAGCAAAATATGGGAAATAGGTTTTTTGTTTTTTTTAAATGGGACTTTATTAGTGTAAAAGCTTACAGTTCCAAGACTGTGAAAATGTCCAAGTCAAGGCATCATCAGAAACATCTGTATATTAATAATCGGAGAAGCAGAAGAAGAGAGAGCTAATGGGGCAAAAGAAATATTTGTAAAGATGATAAATAAGGATTTATCAAATATGATCAAATATAACCCAGAGATCCAGGAAACAAACTTAAGAAAAACTCACATAAGATAAAATAATAAAGGAATAGGCAAAGATTTCTTAGGACATAATATTCACCAATCATAAATACAAATGTTGATAAATTAGATTTCATCAAATTTTTAAATTTCTGATCTTTGAAAACCATTTCAAGAAGATGAAGGCAAGGCAGGGACTAGAAAAAAAATAATTTATGTACATATATCTAACAAAGGAAATTTATACAGAATATATTTTTACAACATTTGCAAGTCAACAATAAAACAAGGCAAACAATCCAATAAAAAACAAGCAAAACATTTTAACACACATACATTTAAGCGCATTAAGATGTTCTCAACACCATTAGTCATCAGGGAAATGCAAACGAAAACCACATGACGTCTAATTTATCAGAATGTCTAAAATAAAAATAATGGCAATACCAAATATTGGGAAGGCTGTAGAGCAAGTGGAACTCTCATATATTCCAAGTGGGAGTGTAAATTGGTACAATTGGTAGCATCTGTCAAAGGTAAACATGTATCTATCTCCTGACACTATACCATTCCTAGTTATTTATTCAAGAGAAATTAAAATGTATGTCCAAAATAGATTTGTACAAGAGTGTTCATAGTAGCCTTATTTATGAAGGGCAAAAACTAGAAGCAATTCAAATGTCCATTAACAGGAGAACTGATAAACTGATTGTGGCATATTGATGCAATTGAATACTACTCAGCAATGAAAAAGACAAAACAACTCATACATGCAAAAATATGGACAAAGCTCAAGTTCATTTGTTTAGTGAAAGATAACAGACACAAAACAATGCATATGTGTGTTTTTCCATTTATATAAGTACAAGAATCAGAACCATGGTTTACCTGTGGACTGGGGTTGAGGAGTAGGAATTGACTGGAAAGTGCAACAGGGAATTTTCTGGGATAATGGAAATGTTCTATACTTTGTTGTAAACACTTCCATCCCTGGAACATGAAATGAGATGAAAGAATTTAAAAAGTAAAATTCCATACCTGGAAAAGTACCTGGAAGTAATTCTTCCAATGCAAAACAGATAAATTAACTTAACGAATAGAAAAGTTTTGCAACACCTCTTCATTTGTGAAGATATGAATAATTCCAAACATCTGAAACATTTCAGAGTATTTCACAAAACAGTGCTTTAATATTCTGCCTCAAAATATAAGAGCAGAACATGCCAACCACCAAGTAGACCAAAGGATAAATTTTATTGTGGGAAATATGGAAAAACTGCATGGCCTTAATGAGAAATAATGACTTCATCAGATGTGGTATTGAAAAGATTCAAAGAAAGAATTCTATGGAAGAATGTTTTAGAAGAAAAATTAATCTGACACAGGCTGCTCTTTAGTCCTAAAATAGATCTCAATTTGAAGAAGAAAATAGCCTCTTTTGCCAGTATTGTATCTAAGATATTCAGGGCACACACTACAAGGCTGAAAACATGGAAAAGGCACTTAGTTCCTGACCTTTCTCATTTTCCACAGAAAATGTTTCTCCTGCTGGTAGCCAGCCAAAAGAAAAGAAAAAAAAATTAGCCCCTTGCATACCTAGGATATAATCAATGACATGAGATAAATGTAGTCATATGTGATGAAAACAGTAGTGGTCTCTGCTAAAAAAAAGAAAAGTGAATTTTAAGTAGGTGTGAGCCATAAGAAATCAGTGTATTTTCCAGGTAAATGTTTTTGCCTCTCAGTCTCAAAAGCAGCAGAGATTTTAAACTAATTATCCTGCTGTATAGGTTATGGTCCAATATTTGTAAGATAATTCCTTTTTTCTTCTGGTTTTATTTGACTTTAAGAAACTGCCTCTACTCATAAGAATTCTGGGCTCAGTCAGTAGGGCTCCCGTTTACCACATGGGAGGCCCCGGGTTCGGTTCCCGGGGCCTCCTGGTGAGGGCAAGCCCGCCCGCACGGCATGGTTGGCTGACCCAGCGAGCACAAGCAGCAAGGGGGGGATAAATGAATAAATAAATAAAATCTTTAAAAAAAAAAAAAGTTATTATATTAAAAAAAAAAAGAATTCTGGGGTTTTTGTTTTAAAATAAATTCAATGTTGGGATCAGCATCACCTCTGACTTTAAATATTATGTTTCTGGAAATGAAGATGGGATCCAGTTGAGAAAAGAACACTTACTATCAGGTTGTTTTCAAATACACTTGGAGAAAAACTCATGGAAAATAATTGAAATCAGTCTTTTCCATGAAACATACTTGAGTTGACTCATTAAGATTCCTATGCAAATCATCTTATTTTTTAAATAGATGAGATAAAGAAGACTATCTTGAGTGTTATGGTCTTTAATCACTTGTGGGTCCCAAATATATCATAAACCAAGCATCATATTTGAGAAAATTAGTGATTCATAATGTGTAGCAGATGCTTTTGGGGCCCCACCCAAGCCCCCTGACCCTTTGCACTGAGTGCCCAGCTGTCAGACTTCCGGCTGCATCCCTGCTTGGCTTCAAGTCTTTTCCTGTCAACATGGCAGGTTGAAAATGCCAGGAAGAGAATGCGTCCCTGAAGCAGCCTTCCACCAATGGCGGATTGGAGTCGATGTGTGAATTCCCCAGTTTATTCCTCTCTCTGGGGGCTAACTCCAGTTCTATACTGGTTCCCATGGTCCCCTGATGGATTAATCTCCAGTTGTCCACAGTGGTAACTTGATGATATTGAATCTTTATTGGCTGCCTCCCTCCTCTGACTCACTTCCTCACTCCCCTTCTAGTGTTCTCTGGGATCACCTCCTACATACCCTTCTTTTTCTTTAATCCTCATCTCAGGGTCAGCTTCTGGGGACCCAGACAAAGATATTATGAAATTAACTGCTCATTTCTCCTGTGACTGTTGAGAGATTTAAATTTCACAAGTGAAATCAGCACTTCTTGTCTTCAGTTATACAATTGGCACTTTTAAAATGGCTGACCTAAAAAGTTTTAACCAATGAAACTATATTGCAAAGGGTCTATAACAGTAGATTTCATACAAGGTCAGCCTACCCAAACACAGCCTTTTCAAGGTGGGGAGCACTCCACACATTTTCTGTGGGTCTTTGGGAGTGGGAGCCGCTGGTTAGTGTTTGCAGAATTCTTCAGTATCCTGCCTGAGGAGTATCAGCCTTGATGCTGAGGGTTTGCTGAGGTTCTCATTATTTAAATCTCCCTGTTTACATAAGTTGTGTTGGCACGAGCCTTGAAGCACTTCATTTCCATTTTCTAGACAATAAACCTCCACTTTCTTTTAGGGATTTGGGGAGAGGTAGAGAGAGTTAGCCTGCAGGATTTGAAAGTGGGAAACCCCTTACATTAGTTCAACGAACATCCCCCTTTTCAGCTCTGTGCCTTGTTCTATATTCCATTGGTTATCCAATTCCTGGGACTTCCCAGAGTTGAGCAAGGGACATTAGCTTCTCCTTGGTATCCACCTTCCATGTGCTTAGGTTTCTGCTTCCTTTTCTCTGTCTTCAAAGCTGATGCATGTTTCACTTCCTTCCTCTCCACTCCATTTCTCTTTATCCTTCTGGCCTTACTACTTTCTTGCTGATTTCTTTAATGTCATTTTGATGGGATTTCAAGAGAGAAACTCTTGTATTAAACCCCTCATGTTTAACAAAAAACTGGAAATTCTTTGTCAAAGAAGCATTTGCCAAGGTTATTAAGACTATCATGAGCCACAAGTTCCGTCCAGTTTTACAAAGTACATGACCTGAGTTTGTGCTGAGTGCCATGTGGCTTCCCAGTAAAGACATGTCATTAGTCTCAGGGTGGAGAATGAAGACCTAAAGGGCAGGGACTGATTTACTCCACTAAAAAAAATCATGTCCAAGGCATAAAAACACTTCACATTTCTGTGGAAGCCATGCTTTGTTTTTTAACCAAGGTCTTCTCACAAGACCAGTAACATGCAGTTTTGTTTAATCTGCCTGCATCCAACATCAAGCATACTTGAAGCACCCAGCATAAATGGTACTTTTTGCCTTAAGAAAAATTAGAGTTTGGACATTGTATTAGTCAAGGTCTCCTAGGGAAACAGAATCAACAGGAGGTATCTGTAAATAGTATGAGATTTTATAAAATTCTCTCACGTGACCGTGGGGATGTACAAGTCCAGATTCCACAGGCAGGCTGCAAACCAGGGGCTCTGATGAAGGTCCGATGAAGGTCCCAGGAGATGGTGGCTGTCCAAAGACAGCTGGAAAATTCTCTCTGAATGCTGAAATCACTTCTGTTTTTAAGATATTCACTCATTGCTGATGACAATCGCTCTGATTGATTGTAGATGTAATCAATCATCTATGCAATAAACTCACTGATGATGAAAGTCCATAAATGTCCTTGTATTACAATTAGCCCAGTGCTTGCCTGACCAAACAACTGGGCACAATTACCTGGCCCAGTTGATACATTAGCCTAACCATCACAGTCCACCCCTTAACTTGGCAACCATACACATCACCTTAAGCCAGATTTAGTCTTTAAATAAAAATAATAACAGACATTGTATATATATATTTCTGCCTCACAATATTCAACTGCATACAACCAGAAATGTATTAATTCCCTACAGAATAGAGTGCAAGTCTTTGGGTAATATTCACTCTTAAACTTGACATCCTTAAATATTATGACATGAAACTAATACAACTTGCCATATGATAAGGGAAAAGTTAGGGAAGAAAACAAACATACTTGTTTTATGTACATATACAATCATACTCATAAAAAACATGGAAGAAAGATTCATGACCATTACAGTCCTCATTTCTGTAACTGGTCACATGGTTGAGGTTCATATTTATTCCATTACCCATTCCATGTTCCTGTTTTACCCTCAGCAAGCACCTCAGCTAGCATGGTTCATTGCCTGGTGGGGTGACCCAAACTTTCATTCCTGAAGACTCTGGGCTATTTTTAGTCCTGCTTGGATTGGGTTGTTGCAATTTTCCATTGACTTTAATCACAGGGCATGGATTAGTATCAATACTAAGAGGATCTCCTGCATTGCAGGCAAACTCTTTATCTCCATTATGTAGATGCAGTCCTATTTCCCCTTGATAGTCAGGATCAATCACCCCAGCCAGTACAGTAATTCCCTTCTTTGCCTGTTGATTCAGAGGTAAGAGGAGCCCAAGGTGGCCAGATGGTAGTCCTAACTTCCAGTTCAATAGATTCGTTGTTGTACTTCCTGGTAGAAGCACTCCTCCTTTTGGAACTAAGAACTGTAGACCAGCAGAGCTTAAGGTTGCAAAGACAGGAAGCAAATTTTTCCTAGTGGATCACTTGGGGTAATAGTGAGTGATGCCACTACCATTTCCACCCCTTAATTCCCGGAGCCATGAATCCTGGCTATGGGAGAAACAGCACCATAGAGTGGATGCTGATTTAGAGCATACATAGCCTCCTGGAGAACATTGCCCCAGCCCTGCAAGGTATTTCCAACTAGTTGAGGCCATAATTGTCTTCAAAAGGCCATTCCACCATTCTATTAATCCAGCTGCTTCAGGAAGATGGGGAACATGGTAAGACCAGTGAATGGACATGTACCCATTCCAACACATCATTTGCTGTGAAATGGGTTCCTTGATCAGAAGCGATGCTGTGTGGAATGCCATGGCAGTGGATAAGACATTTGGTAAGTCCACAGATCGTACTTTTGGAAAAAGCATTGCTTGCAGGGAACACAAACCCATATCTGGAGAATGTGTCTATTCCAATTAAAATAAATCACTGCCCTTTCCATGGTGGAAGTGGTCCAATGGAATCAACCTGCCACCAGGTAGCAGGCTGATCGCATCGGGGAATGGTGCCATATCAGGAGCTGAGTGTGGGTCTCTGCTGCTGGCAGATTGGGCATTCAGCAGTGGCTGTAGTTAGCCTTGGTGAAAGGAAGTTCATGTTCCTGAGCTCAGGCATAACCTCCATCCCTACCTCCATGGCCACTTTGTCCATGAGCCCCTTAGGCAATGACAGGAGTGGCTGGAGAAAGAGGCTGAGAATTCGCCACAGAGCGGGTCATCTTATCCACTTGATTATTAAAATCTTCCTCTGCTGAGGTCAACCTCTAGTGAGCATTCACATGGGGCACAAATTTTTCATGTTTTTGCCCACTCAGAAAGGTCTATCCACATTCCTCTTTCTATGACCTCTGTGTCATCAATTTTCCAAGTCCCTGACCACCCAGCCAAACCATTGTCAACAGCCCATGAATCATTGTACAAATGCACCTCTGGCCATTTCTTCTTCCAAGCAAAATGAACAGCCAGGTGCACTGCTCAAAATTCTGCCCACTGGGAGGATTTGCTCTCACCACTGTCCTTCAGGGATGTCTCAGAAAGGGGCTGCAGTGCTGCAGCTGTCCACTTTAAGATGGTACCTGCATATCATGAAGAACCATCTGTAAACCAGGCACAAGTTTTCTCTTCCCCAGTCAACTGATGTAAGGGACTCCCAAAGAGGCCAAAGCTGTGGGCTGGGAAAGAGAAAGTAACATGGCAGGGGTGGTCACCACGGACATTTGAGCCATTTCCTCATGTAACTTACTTCTGCCTTCAGGACCCACTTGAACCCTATCTAGTATATACCACTTCCACTTTATTATGGAGTGCTGCTGTGCATGCCCAACTTTATGGTTTGGTGAGTCAGACAATACCCAGCTCATGATAGGCAACTCAGGTCTCATGGTAACTTGGTGACCCATGGTTAAGCGTTCGGTCTCTACTAAGGTCCAGTAGCAGGCCAAAAGCTGTTTCTCAAAAGGAGAGTAGTTATCTGCAGAGGATGACAGGGTTTTGCTCCAAAATCTAAGGTTCTGCATTGTGATTCTCCTATAGGGGCCTATCAAGGATTCCAAACAGCATCTTTATTTGCCAGTACATTTGGATCTGCTGGATCATATGGCCCAAGTGGTAGTGCAGCTTGCATAGCCTGGACCTGTTGCAGAGCCTCCTCTTGCTCTGGGCCCCAATCAAAACTAGCAGTTTTTCTGATCAATCAGTAAATGGACCGGGGTAGCACACCCAAATGAGGAATGTCTTGTCTCCAAAATCTGAAGAGACCAACTAAGCATTGTGCCTCTTTTTTGGTTGTAGGAGGGGCCAGATGCAACAGCTTATCCTTCATTTTAGAAGGAATATCTTGACATGCCCCATACCACTGAACACCTAGAATTTCACCGAGGTGGAAGACCCCTCTATTTTTGTTGGATTTATCTCTCATCCTCTCTCATGCAATCGCCATACCAGTAAGTCTAGAGTCTTTGCTACTTCTCGCTCACTAGGTCCTATTAACATGATATCATCAATATAATGGACCAGTGTGATGTCTTGTAAGAAGGAGAGACGATCAAGCTCCCTGTGGACAATATTATGACACAGAGTTGGAGAGATGATATACCCCTGAGGCAGGACAGTGAAGGTATATTGTTGGCCTTGCCAGCTGAAAGCAAACTGTTTCTGGTGGTCCTTACTAATAATAATTGAGAAAAAAACATTTGCTAGATCAATAGCTGCATACCAGGTGCCAGGGAATGTGTTGATGTGCTCTAGCAAAGATACCAAATCTGGGACAGCAGCTGTTATTGGAGTCACCACCTGGTTAAATTTACAATACTGTCATCCTCCAAAATCCACCTGTTTTTGCACAAGCCAAATAGGGAAGTTGAATGGAGAAGTGGTGGGACTTACCACCCCTGCATCCTTCAGATCCTTGATGGTGGCACTAATCTCAGCAATCCCTCCAGTAATCCATTCTTGCTTTTGATTTACTAATTTTCTAGGTAGGGGCAGTTCTAGTGGCTTCCACTTGGCTTTTCCTACCACAATAGCCCTCACTCCACAAGTTGGGGATCCAATGTAAGGATTCTGCCAGTTACTGAGTATGTCTATTCTAATTATGTATTTTGGAACTGGGGCAATAACCACAGAATGGGTCTGGGGATACACTGGACCCACTGTGAGACAGAGCTGAGCTAAAACTCCATCAATCACCTGACCTCCATAAGTCCCTACTCTGGTAGACCTCAGTGACGTTTTGGGTGTCCTGGAATTGATGTCACTTCTGAGCCAGTGTCTAATAATTCCTGAAATATGTGATCATTTCCTTTTCCCAAATGCACAGTTACTCTGGTAAAAGGACATAAGTTTCCTTGGGGAAAGCTAGGAGGAAGATTAATAGTATACATTTTTGGCAGCATAACAGGATCCTTCCCCAAGGGGACCTGGCCTTCTCCTCATTCAAGGGGCTCTGGGTCTGTAAAATCTCTCAAATCTGGGAATTGATTAAGGGGTCATGATTCTCTGCATCTGTAATTCAAGTTAGGGTTTTGTTCACTCGACCTAGAACTCTTCTCCTTATACAGATCCGGAAGGAATTTAGTAGAGTGCCCATCTATTTCACTTCTAGGTGCCCCATGATCTATTAGCCAACGCCAAAACTCTATGTGACTCAGACTATTTTGATTGCTGCTTTGAGTCTGCCTTTCACATCCTAACCATCACAAACATCTACTTACAAAATGGGTCTTGGAAACAGTCACATGTAATCAGTGGAACAGATCCACTGTGCCATCTTAAAAGCCAATTGTTTGAGAAACACAGGGGGCCAAGAAGAAAACTTCAGGGACATAAAAATCCATCTAAGTTCATAAAAATAAGATGTATTTCTTGACGAAGCATGAACCTAGAATGTAAAAGAAAAAAGAAAATTCTTTCTTTGTAAATAAGGTGACTGTATGTAAGTATATGCCCTGCACAGCTTGCAACCAATAACAACCAAAACCGAGATCAAAGCAGTGCTTTGAGGTGCTTCCTTACCGCTACAATCAAAAGCTTGTCTTCACCAAGAACCTCAATAAAATGCAACTTTACTCCAAAATCAAATATCAGAGGAAATTGCATGCTTTCAATTTTATTAAGATTTGGCATGGCATAAGAATAAGGAAATTGTATCACCTGAGGAAAACAAGTAATTTGCAAGAGATGTAAATATTAAGAGGCATTTACTGAAATTTGATTGCTCTTCCTAAGGATTGCCTGAGTCACCAAATACAGAAATATCTCATTCTCTCTTCACAAGTGCTGCAACTAAGGTAACCAACCATTAAATTATGACTGGAAGCAACCTCATAGTCTACAGTAGCTAAGTGGTCCAATGTGTTGAATAGCTAGGGAGAGTGGTACAATCTTGGTGTGCTTAGTTTCCTTTTGATTTCTAGTGTCTTTTGGCTATTTGAAGTACTTGTAGAGCAGGGGTTCATAACCTTTTTTGTTCCACGGACCCCTTTGCGAGTCAAGTGACAACCCATGGACCCCTTACTATGTCCACACTATACTGTGTATTATTTAATAAATATCTCACACCTGCACCAACACATCCCCACAAAAATAATATTTTGATTTTAAATTCAAGCTCATTGACCCCTTGTTAAGAACCCCTGCTGTAGAGTATGGTAGGAAAAATAATACGAAGAGTATACAGCAAGGCTCTAAGCAGTGCTTTCCTCATATTTTATAACAACCACAGCTAAAATATGCAAGAAATATTAGGGTTTACATATTCCAGCTTCTTCCATCAACTGCCCATGCTTGAACCGCAAAATCAAAGAAACAAAGAAAAAAAAAAAAGGAAAAATAAAGAAAGGAAAAGCAAAATGCTATTTCACATTTTACATTAAAAGATTCTTAGAAGAAAAACAAATACCAATTATTTTTACTGCAATATCCAAATACAGAATAAAATGAGTCATTTAACATATCAGTGAGAAGAAACAAGTTCATGAGAGAAAGGGAGAGAGAATGCTTCTCATAGCTTATGATCAATTGTTCTTAATAAATCTCAGAAAGATAACAAAGAACTTTTTTAGGTTAAGTGCAAGGAATAAAGGTTTCCAATGAGT
Source organism: Tolypeutes matacus (assembly GCA_026826555.1). Lineage (NCBI taxonomy): Eukaryota > Metazoa > Chordata > Mammalia > Cingulata > Chlamyphoridae > Tolypeutes > Tolypeutes matacus. Next base: position 10,862,281 of record JAKSZT010054202.1, read on the forward strand.
CCAATTTGTTTGATCATTTAAAAATAAATTCAAAATTCTTCCTAGTATAAGTAGCTATAAATGATATACTTTTTATTAAGATGTTTGATATAAGTGATTTGTATCATTGAAGTCTTTCATAAGCCTTTTAAAAAAGAATTATAGTTGCCAGTGATGGATAAAGTGACATTATGCCTAATTTTATAAGGTAACATTAATTAAACTGTTCCATCTTTTGCTGAGTTACTGCTTTTGTGCTATATGATTTTCAATCCTTTCACTTTTTTTCTTTCTGTATACTTACACTTTCAGAGCATCCGTTGTAACCATGGTACAACTTGGGTTTTCGCTTTGTTCATTTTTGTCCAATCTAATAATCTTTGCCTTTTTAAAAGACCACATAACCCTTTTTATTTACTGCATCTTCTAATATAGAAATTATAACATGCATCCTGACTTATCAAAGTCAGATATATATTTTTACCTTTATCTTTCTCTTAGGTTATGCAAGGACATTAGAACACCTTAATTCCATTTATCACTCCTGTCTTATATGCTATTGAGATAATTTTAATATTGTTAAATAGCTACTCAGTATTTTTTTTTTTTTGCAGCTTATACACTTTTATAAACTTTTTTTTTTTAATTTTTTATTTTTATTTTTATTTTTTATTATGGGTAAAAATCAAAATTCTCACAATACATACAAACATTTGCAAAATGATATATAAATATATTTGCATATATGTGTATTTGCTTACAAAAATGTTATTTATATATATATATACATATATTTTAAGAGGTGCTTAGATTACCCAAAATATTACATGGAACCCACTGGGATTCCCATGTTGCCCACCTCCCACACCTCCCACCACATCCCACACAAACATCTCCCACAGTGTGGCCCACCACCCTCAATGAACTTACACATCCTGGAGCCTTGCCACCAACCATAGACCACAGTTCACACTGTAGACCACACTCTTCCCACTCAGTTCTTAGTGGTGTGTGCTGATTTAAAATGGCCTACATCCGTTGCCACAACAGTACTCAGGACAACCTCCAACTCCCAAAGAAGCCCCTGTATTTCAACTGCTCATCCCCTCCCTACCCCAAAAGTGTCAAGTGGCCACTGGCTCCACCTCATTGTTATAATTTCTTGCATTGCTAGAATCACCATATGTGAACAAGAGAATACCATCAAGTCCACTCTAGTCCATAGTTCTTCCCCCAATCCAGAGGGGACTGGGATGGTGATGTCCACTCCAACTCCAAGTGAGAGAGGGCTTATATCCCATGGATATGGTGGGTGGGATGATCCTGCCTACAGATACAGGCCCTCTCCATTCCCTGGGATGGCCATTGCCCATCGTTGTCTCCTCACCAGGTGACTTGGATGAGTCCATTGAGCTGTAGGGTAGGAGTTGCAGCTCCACCTAGATGTCATGCACACCTGGCACATAGGTAGGCGGAGGCTCCAGTCTCTGGAAGTATATCTAAGAACTTCAGCATCACATATAGGTTTGAATAGAAGGGACTGGTGAACCATGTGCAGGGAGGACTTATTTGAGTCTAATTCTGTCACTCTCAGGAGCACAGATTCCAAAATAGAACCCACTGATAAGGCATCGGTCTCTGGGGCTATCCCCCCTTATATAGGACCAGGGTGTCTCCGGAGCTCTCAGGAACCCCACTGAGTGGGGTGATAGGCACTTAGATGTTCTATGAGCTCCTACTGGCTACTCAGTATTTTAATATTGTATTTTAACATTCTTTCTCTATATGTATATGTGTATTCATATTTTCAAAACACCATAGACATTATTATTATTTTTCCACAGTTAATTTTCCTTTAGAAATATCCATGTATTTATTGTTTTCATTGATATTCATTACTTCTGGCATGTCTGAAGTTCCAAATGGAATTATTTCTCTTTTGAGTAATGAGAATCCTTAAAAATTTTAGTGCAAATCTGCTGGTAGCCAGTATTCCCAGAATTTGATAAATTGAAGAATGTTTCCACTATTTTCTGATTTACAGCACTGTTGCTGAGAAGCCATCTGCCCATCTAGCCATAGCTCTTTAAGGGTAGTCAGTCTTTTTCTCTAGTTAAATTTAAGACTATTTTCTTTATGATTTTCTTCATTTTTTATGATAGTCCTAGGTTTGGATTTATTTTTATTTCTCTTGTTTGGGCTTCATTCCTCATTTTGAAACAGTGGATTGATGTTTTTCATAAGGTCTGGAATATTCTCAACCACTATCTCTTCAAATATTTCTTCTGCAAATTTTTCTATCTTCTGTATTCTATGAGTACAGTTACTCATGGATTGGAACTTATGGTTGTATTCAATATATCACTTAGCACCTACTCTGTCTTCAGTATTTCAACTTGTTTTGCCTCTTTGTGCTTTATTGTAGTTAGTTTCTTAAACCTATCTTCTAGCTCATCAAGTCTCTCTTTAGCTGTACTTAATCTCATTCCAGCTTCCGAGTTCTTAATTTCAGTTACTGTCTTTTACAATTCTATAATTTTTGGTTAGTTGTTTTTCTACTTCTTGGTGTCACATTTATAGCCCTTGTCAGTTTTTAAGTTCACAAATACAGTAAGCAGAATCATTTTATATATTATGTTTTATAATTACAACACCTGGAACCCTGTGAATTTGTGTCCCTTATCTAGCCTCTGTGTTTAATCTTCTTGATCATGTTGTCACATCTTATAACCTGTTTATTATTCTCTGGACATCTTATTTGAACAAGTTTTAGAAATAACTTGATATCTGAGTGATATTTTCCTCCAGAGATTTCTATTACCTTATACTAGGAACCTGAGGTATTAGCAGTCCAGAACTAAGATTTGAATTTTTTTCTAGGTCACCTAGATTGGGTACCTGCTTGAATAGGATCTATACCCCTACCTCCCTACTAAAACCCTCCCAGGTCCCAGTCCAAGGCAAATTTGTTGTGTCTTTCCCTTGAGATAAACTACCTCCCTCCAATCCATTAGACTTTCAAGGCTTGACAGCTCTTCTCTCAGTGGCCTCCAACAATGCACAGATGACACCAGGGCAAAAGCTACAGTCCTTTTGGATGTCTGCCTTGGAAATGCGGGGAATAAAACAGGTTCTCTGTTGAGGCTATAGGGACATAGGATTCTGACTATTGTATTATTTGCTTAATGTTGCTTTATTTCTCAACTGCCTCTTCAGGATCCACAAATGACCTCGGGACAAAGCATCTACTATTTCCCTACTTGAACTCTAATCCTATCGATATTCTAGGTCTCATAACTCTTCACTACCTTATTAGGTATTTGATGTTTTTATCAAAATGATTCTTCTTGTTTCACTTAGGTGCGACAGTTGTCTTGAGCAGACAGTTGGACTAAAGCAACAAACCCACTAGTACTAGAAGCTTAAAGTTTAATAGATACTTTTCATTGTGTGCCTCTTTGCATATTGTGGATTGTGAATGAAATAAATTCATTACTAATTTAAAGTAATCCATATAAAAATCTTAAAAACAACAAAAATGTGGCTGTATAATTCTACACAATGATAAGAAAGCTAAGGGAAGATGCTCAGTAGAGTTTAAGGCAAGCATGGAGGATGTTTGGTTTTGAATAGAGGAGGAAAAACAGATTCTATTAGAAAACTTTAATTCAGCAGTTAGATTGAAAATTTAAGGGTAACGAATGGAAAGTTAAAATTACAAAAGGTCTTTAATATAAAAAATGGAATAAAAGGGAGAGAAGTGGGAGAATAAAGAAATCTTTAGGAAAAAGGAAGATAGGAAAGAAGAAAAAAAAAAAGTAAATGGGAAAGATGATAACAAAGTTAAGATATGGTTATAAATAGTTCATTATTTTAAAAATAAAGAATTGTGGAATAAAAACTTATTGAACATTTCTTCTGATGTCTGGAAAGGGTAACAATTCTTAACTAATCACTTTGTTTTTCTTATGATGCTCAGTGGATCCCCACTGGTTCCAATGATAAAGTTTGAGGTAGTTTTATTTTTCAAAAATACAGGTTTCCCAAACTGGCCATTATTGCTCTCTGTCTCCCTCATTTCATATGAGAGATCACTCCATAATCTAATAACCACCTTACTTCATGAAGGCCACTGAACAATTGACTCATAATAATGATTCTGCATTCTGGCTACCCCAAGTTGAATTTTCTTTCATAAGAAGAGACAGGAAGATGCACATGTTCCAGTTTCTCTTTCTTCATGTATTAAAGTTCTGCATACCGAAGGCTGCTAGATTAATGGTACCATTAGGATGCCATTTCTTCCCTAAAAGTCTAGTGGCTTTCATTTTTGACATGTTCCTACTCTTTTATAGGTATGTAAACAAAGACTTGCCTTCAGTAGATCTTGTTTCGGAAAGTCAGAATCGCAAATTCAGGGAATCTATGGGGTCTTTAGGTTTATTTCAACATGAGCTCACTGCAGGTCAAAGTCGTAAGGACATATAACTATCTACCAGCAAAAGTGAAACTAGAACACAGACCTTATATAATGTACCAGAATTTCCCCTGCCCTCTTATGCATCTCTCTACATAACACTAGAACAGTCAGTTGAAAAATACAGAGTATTTTGATCTCTTAGCACTTTTTTCTACATTTTATAAAAGCAATAGAATTTTAAGTTATAATGTTATATGTAGATGAAATGCATATATTATCTGTAAAGTCTAGTTGTACTTTCCAGGCAGTAGATAAGAGGTGGAGGTTATATCTCCCTCACTTCCATTCTGGTCCAAAGAATTTGTAAGACACTCCTATGACATAAACCTACAGCAATGTTTAGAGATTTCAATGATAGCTAATCTGCCCATTAACTTCAACGTCATGCAAAAATTTATAAACATCTACCTTCACATCAGATTACCCAGCTCTGGTGTCAATTACAATTATAAGATGCTAAAAGTTGAAGTCATCTTAGCAATCATCTGCTTCCTCATTAATACATGAAGAAACCAAAGCCTGCAGTGAAGTGTCACAGTTCACGTCAGGGCGTCAACTAGAATCAGATCCTTTGATTCTCACTCCAGGGCACTCTTACCATTATTAGCAGATGAGGGCAAGTTGGGGGAAACTGTTCAGTTTTTGTTTTTCCCTAAAATACTTTTGATTCAAGTGTGAATGAACCAGTCCTTCTGAAGATGAAAACACCAAGCAGGAAGGTACATGATCGAGAGAAGAAAATTCATTCATTTTATTCATTCCCTGAATAAGTGCCCTGTGCTAGTCCAGGCAGTAGAGATGTAGATTCTTTCCTAGCTTTATGGAACTTACATTTTAGTCAGGGTAGACTGATAGTCTAAAGAAAATAAATAAGCCAAATAATTTCACATGTTTATGTTCTAAGAAGAAAATAAAACAGAATGAAAAGGAGGGAGTGACTACTTTAGAGTAAAGAAGGTCTTTCTGAGGCATCAACCGCTGCACTGGAAGTGGAATGCCAGTCATGTGAGGCTCTGGGGGGCCCCATGCAGACAGTGGAGGCAAAGGGCCTGCAGCCAGAACAAGCTGATGAAACAGTGAGAGAAGAGAAAGGCCAGCGTACCTAGAATGTGGTGAGTGAAGGACACAGTGGGAAGAGGTGAGGTCAGAGGTAGGCAGGAACCTATCGTGTCCATCTTAAGAAATTTGGATTTTATTTGGAATTCCATTTAGTTGTTGATATTTCTTACATAACCATGACTGCATATGTGGAAAACAGACTACGGCGATGCCATATTAATTTGCCTTGTATCTTGGGACATGTAACAGAGGGAAAGAACAACTTAAGCAGATAAGACAAGGCAAAATAACTGGAATTGTTTGATTATTATCTTGTCACACCCACTGGGAAGAGAAGTCACAGAAAAGGAGAGCTGAAATCTGAAAACCTCATACAACTGACAGGTGACAAAGGCAGGGCATAGCCATTCAGTGACATTCAACAGTGTAAGAATCCAGGAACCTTTGAACATGGCCATTAAAACACATGGGACATATTATGTGGTCATGATCCGTCCATCCTGCAAAGGTCACTGCATTAGATCTTAGCAAGAACATGAATGCATTATATTCTCAATCTATCTTATTTTCACATTTCTTCTCTCTTAACTTTGGTTGTTTATTCTACTTTTTCATGACCTGTCCTTGAGGGAATGGAGATGCTCCATATGCCATTTGCCTCAAAGTATTCACCTGCTGAAGTGCCCTCATCAGGGGTAGACCTGCCCTTTATAATATGCGTGAAAGACTCCGCAAGAGGTCAATAGACATCACTTGTCAGTACGGCATTGAGCAATATTTCACAGGTGCCAACTCCTTAACTTTAACAACAAAATCATAAGTTAGCTATTATTTTTGCTGTTTTTAAGCTAAGAAAACAAAGGCCCAAAACATTAAGCAAACTGCACTGTGTCACATAGAAAGTAAATGGCAGAGTTGGGATTTTAACCTAGGAGAGTCTGTCCCAATACCAGGAGCTGAGCCTTGTGATAGCCCAGAAAAAAATTCTTCATGCTGTAAGAGAACCTCAGGCAGTCTGTACCTCGAGCCTGTACCACTTTTCAGTCATTACTCAGCAGTTTCTCATTACTGACAGGAATATTCTGTGAAAGAAAGAACAAATTCGGACTTCGTAAGGAGAACCTTCATTTTAAAGAGTCATTGCAAAGGGGAGAAAAGGACTAATGCAATAGGCAGAGGGAGATTACTCAATAGAGAGAATGGTCATACCATACGGTCTGCAAGCATCTCCAGGGCTAGGCAAAAAGGGTTTTTCTTTTATGGAAAAAAGTAAACAAAGCTATAAAAAAGGGAAACAATTGTGGGGAAGTAGAAAGGTGGGATGAAAGAGAGGTGTGATGGATGGTTAAGCAGAGATTGTTTTACCCTGAGATCAACCTATTCTCAGAAAGGGTTCTTAAGGACAGGCTGTGTGTTGGCTCAGGGGGAGCGTGGGCCAAAATTCACGGGCCTGGGAAGAAAGTTTGGTATTTCAGCTAGTCATTTATGAAACAATGAATGGGAATTTGGAGGCTCTGTGTCAGGCCTTGTCATAGGGAAACAAGGGAGGTACCTGTGATACTTGGAGTCAAATGGAAAAGGGTGATTCTTTGTAGTAAGCTGTTTTCTGGAACACAAAAGGTGGGAGTATTTCTTAACATTCTCTGTTTTCCAGGATCACAGAGCTCGGGTAAATTTCAACATTGTCATTTCTTCCATATTTTTTAAAACCCGAGTCACAATTCATTGGACACTATGGTGTCCTGGGAAATTGAGATCAACATAGCATTACCATAGCTTTAAAGTTGTTTTTTATAAAAAAATTTTTAAAAGGTTGAATTTCAAGTTAAATCATCCTCCACTCTTATTACCATGCGACAACGCAAATTGTTTTCCTTTGTGTGGTGATTTAATGCTCTCTGAACTGGCTCCTCAGATTTCAGAAGCTGGCCTCAGAAGAATCAGGCTCACTGATATGGACTCGCACAAGGAGAAATTCATTTTCTGCTTGACTTTGTCAGTGAAATTGCATTCTGATGCTACCTATTCCTTTGTGCTGTCATTGAAAGGTATTAATGAAACATGGCATCAGAAATTTATTTTCAAGGTTGCCTTCTGTTATATCCTTTGGTCTGAAAAAGCTTTTCCAGGTTCCTGTGACAAAAGAGAGGAAAAAACAAAAACCAGGAAATTCTCAGCCTGGCCAGGAAATCACACAAATTGTTTGGTCTCTAGATTGAGAAGAAGTCAACATTTTCATAGAGGTTTTAACAGTTATAAAAGGTAGCAGACCTCAGACAAAAAGCCATACATTCTGCCATTGGATCCCAACATTCATACTCCCTGAAGCCAACCAATCTTCAGAAAAGTAAGTTGTCTAAATAACGAAACTTATTGCTCAGGGTATGGTTTCAGAAGCAAGATGTTTAACATCAAGATGACCTTCCTTGAGGTGTTTCACTGTTGATTCCTTGTTCTTCTCCCTGCTCTGAGAGAATTGAACCATCCTGAAGGACAGAAGGGACAGAGAGATTATTTAAGCAGCAGCCTGTTCAGTTGGCTCTGATCCAAAGCCAACTCTCCCAAGAGCCTTCCAGCATTGTGTCTACATCCTTGCCAATTCACCATGAGTTATTGATTACACTAACCTAGTCAGGGTCTGCCAACTTTCCATCCAATATACTCCTGAGGGCCATTGACACATGCCCCGAGGTGTCTCTCAGTGCCTTGCTTCCGTACACACATCTTGAATCACCATTTTAATACCATATGGCCAGTGATTTGGCATCCTGGGTAATCTTACTCGGCAGTTGAGTCAACCCTTCTTGGTCCCTTGATTATTGCTGTATCTCAAGAAAAATTGCCTAGTACCTGGTAGAGACAACAAATTTATACTTGTTGAGTAGATAAATGAATGAAAAATCTTGGTTATTGTTTTGTTTCCAAAGTTGTGGAAACCAAGTTAAACTTCTAGAATCAAAATTATGCAAAGAGCTAGATCTTAATTTCCACGATATCTTAAAGATACATTAACGTTGAATCAAACTGCTTTCCATTGCCCTTGTACTTTTGTTTTTGTTATTTGATGGGATCCATTTTCCCCACAAACTGTTAATGACTTATTTGTAAACTTTATTTGAACTTGAATGTGGGTATATATTTGGTTCCCTGATAGACTTGATATATTTTTAACTTCAGTTGTTGCCAAAGACTTAGGCTTATAGATCAACTTGACCAAGATAGTTGTTTAAAAAACCATCTGTGCCATTATTTTCTGAGTAGGTCTGAAAAGATTTTTTCCAATTAACCATTCCTTCATGCATAAGTATGATTTAGATGCTACTCCTCTGGCTTTCATAACATCCTTTATTGCTGTACTTATTATTACCTTCTGTTATAATGGACTATAAACCCTCCCACCCTGGACTGTGTGTGCTAAGCCTGTGGCTCATTCATTTATTTTTCTTTTTCTCCCGATCTTAGCATTGTGCCTAATATGTAATATGCTTATAATATAAGTTAGGTGAATAAATAAAAAAGAAGAATGGAAGAAAGGAGGAAAGGAGGGAAAGAAAGAATATGTAAATAAATGGAATTTGAGTCTGCAAAGACAGGCAGGGTTCCCTTTGGGCTCTGGCATACACCCTCAATAGAATTTGTCTTAGTGAATGCACTGGGTTGAACAATGTCCACCATATACTCATGTCTACCAGGAACCTCAGGTATAACCTCATTTGGAGATGCCATTCATTAAGATGAGGTCATATTGGATTAAGGTGGGTCCTAACCCAATGACTGGTGTCCTCATAAAAAGAGAAAACAGAGGCACAGATGTACAGGGGAGAAGACCATGTGAAGACAGAGGTAGAGGCTGGCGTGATGCATCTGCAGGCCAAGGCATGCCAAGGAACGCCATCAACCCTCAGAGGCTATAAGACACAAGGAATGATTCCTCCTAGAGTCTTCCCAGGAGCATGGACCTGGTGACACCATTATTTTGGACTTGTGGCCTCCAGGCCTCCAGAACTGTGAGAGAATAAATTGCTGTTTTTTCAAGCCACCCAGTTTGTGATACCTTCTTATGGCAGCCCTAACAAGGACTGCACTATAAAATCTGACATCCATCCATCAGTGGAAGCGGGAGTCTGAGGACGTACACTAACTTCTCATATACTAAGACGTTCTTGTCTAGCAACTTATATACCAACAATCTTTCCGTGTAGAACTGGGAGAGATTTTGGTGGCATTCCTAAGTTTTCCCTGGTTTTCTGAAACTCCTCCTGACCTGGGGATATGTAGACAATGACGATAAAGTCCCTCCTTCAAGTTCATATACAAACCACCTCTGTGCTAGAATGGACAAAGACAAGTGCTGGTGAATTATTGCAAGATATAATGGGGGAATGAAGCAATGTTTGTTTCTATCCCAAGTGTCCGCTTGCAGTTCTCACTGCCTAGACAGAATTATTATTATTAATAATGCCAGGCCCTGGGTAAAGTGAGACTGGCATGCATTACCATATTTAATGCTCATGACAGACCAGTGAAATAAAGTGTAGTCACATTTTATGCAAATTGGAATCATGCAAATTTCAATGATGCACATATAAAATAGTGCAATATAAAAATATCAACACATTCTCACTTTATAGACAAATTTCCAACACAGTGAATACCTCCCAGTTTTAAAATATTATAAAGAATTGCCTAATATAAATGATAAGCCTAGAGATTTTTCAATAGTATTTATGCTTTGGTCACATATGTGTGTGCCATTTTTGCTGGAAAATAATAATTATTATAGTAAGAACTAATATTTATTGAACACTAAACATTTCATAGATATCAACCCATTTACTTTTTGCAAAAAAAAAAAAATATATATATATATATATATATATGAGGTAGGGCTATTATTATCCCCATTTTGCAGATGAGGTAGCTAAGGCTCAGAACAATAAGTTGACTTGCCAAAGGCTACACTAGTCAATAGCAGAGGCTCCAAGTTTAACCAATATGTAAATGCCTGGCTTGCTTCTGAGGATTAATCGTGAATTATGTGTATTATTAATTAAATAAAACTTTAGGAACACTCCTCTCCCCTAAAATATTCCTGCCTTGTAGGTATTATATTCTCACTTTTGCAACTGAAGCTCTAAGTGGGAAAATAACTTGTCCAAGGTCTCTGAGCTTATAGAAACCAAACTCATCTGGCAGAGACTTTAGCTCTTATGTTCAGATAAGGTCACAGACGCACCTGGAATCCTCTTGCCCTGTGCTTTCATTGACTCTCAGCTGTTTGCATAATGTAGGTTAAGCTTATCCCTCACTGACCCTCAGAAAAAAGCCCTAAACCTCTTATCCTTCCCCAGGACCATTCAGACATCAACTTTCTCTTGAGAGAAAGACGTCTGGCTACCCTGCCTAGCCTGCAGTTACAGTTCAGACAAAAGAACACTCTGGGCACTTTCTCTAAGTATCCATTCTCCTACTAATGTCTGTTCTGTGACTGAAATGCCATCTTGTCAGACAACAACTGGAATCAATAAATGTTTGACCTCACCAAACATCAGGGGAGGTAAGGAGAGTTCGTCGCTCATAACCTCACCACACATTGAATTCAGATAGATTTCTGCAGTATGTGTCTTACTCAAAGGAAAACACAGCATATATTCTTTCCAGGTTGGCATCAGAATCTTAAAAAAAAACTGTTGTAACTTGTGGAAGTTGAAAATTGAGGACGTGTCCTTCTACTGTTCTCCACATGGAGCTCCACGGCAGATAAAGCAAAGCTTTCGCGTGAGAACAAGTTCACAAGGGTGTGTTGTACTGGATAACAATGGGCAATTTTTTAATAGATGATTCTGCAATTTTCCATCTTTTGTACTGCTGATAGATTTAGCATTAGTTAACCGGGACTTTCTGATTGGCCAGGTTTGGGTCATGTGGGATAGATGAGGTGAAGCCTCTTATTATAGCTGCAAGGTGAAATAGATGCTGGCAGCCAAAAAGCAACAAATAACCACTTCAATACATTTAAAAATATTTTTTCAAAGCAATTTAAAAGTTGTTATTTTGTTCAAGTCCAACAAACTCAAAAAAGCAGGTAGATATTATCTCCACTTTTAAGGTGAGAAAACTAAGGCTGAGGGATGCTAAAGCATATGGCTAAGACCATGTAGGTAGAAGGTAGCAGCCTCCTCAACAAAGCAAAGTGCTTTGAGTCCTGTTTCAGAGGCTCTGCCTCCATTTTATCAACTGATGATGGCTGATCATAGCAGAGAAAAAAAAGAAAATGGAATTAGGACACATTCCAGATCAACTAGGTAAGAATCTCTGGGGAAGAGCCCAGGAATTGCTGTTTCATTATTTTTTTTAATGGGCCCAAGCTAATTCTAAGGTGCCAGCACTGTTCTAATTATCTTTTTATTTAATTAAATTTTTTTTTATTTTTAAAGAAGATTTAGATTACATAAATGTTTTACATAAAAATTATAAGGGATTCCCATATGCCCCACTCCCTACCCCTCCCTACCCCACACGTCCCCATCCTTCATTAGTGTGGTACATTAATGAACCAATATTGAAACATTGCTACTATGGTCTACAGTTTACATTATAGTTTACACTCTGTCCCGTACAATTTTGTAAGTTATGACAAAATATACAACGGCCAGTATCCATCACTGCAATGTCATGCAAGACAAATCCAATGTCCCAAAAATGCCCCCCATATTACACCTATTCTTCCTCTCCCATCCCTCAGAACCTTTGGTGGCCACTGCCTTTTTAGCAGTGATAAGAGCTCTTCCATTGCTAGAAGAATAATAAGTCTATAGTAGAATACTAATAAGTCTACTTTTGCCCATTGTTCATTCCCCAATCTTGAGGATTTGGGGATGGTGATGCCCACTCTGCTTCTAACTGAGAGGGGGCTTAGATCCCATGGGGCAGATGGATAGAACTGTCTTGCTTGTAGTTGCAGACACTCTCTGGTCCTTGGGATGGGCATTGTCCATCATCTCCTTGTCAGAGGCAAAAAATAATTCTTTAAACTTGTAATGAAACCTTAAACTCACACATTTGCTGTATTTTCCATTTAAATACTGTTTTGTTCCTATGTGGACTTGGACTTATAACTGCCGTCTCTGAGAAGACAACAGTTTGAGAAGAAGTTGAGGTTGCCAGGGGCAATCTAGTTTGCCAGGGAAACCAGCTGAGCTGTGGAACAACCTGGAATAAAGCAGCCTGCTGCTGGAACGCTTTCTCTAGAAGGGTATGCTCTCTTTGTTTCTTTAAGTGAAAACTGGAACATTATTCCTTTGCCTCTGGAAAAAGGGTCTTTTCACTTTTGGGTGGAAGAAGACTTCTCTGTTTTCTCCCTCTACCACAAAGAATAGTGATATCCCCATAGAGGGGTAGAAGCCAGAAAATAGGAGTCACCTTTTTTTTTTTTTTTTTTTACTTCTTCCCAAGTCCCTTACCCCTGTGGAGCATTCCAGTTCTTCATATGTAAGAACAAGAGTGTGTGTCATCTGGAAGTTCCATGGGGACCTAAGGTTGTCTGGCACTGGGCTAACAGATTTGCTCTCAACTCTCATGGAAGATAACATTCCCAGTGAGATGCTGAAATGAAGTTGAGTGAGAGCAGAATCAGTATTTTCCCTCTTAGGTGCAAATTAGGTAAAGTGAAGGATTCTATGACAATAAATGAATTACATTTCTGCTACCTGACTTTTTGGTTTCTTTAAAAACTTACTCTGAATGTGTATCACCTTCTCAATATATGTGTATTCTCTTATTGTTGCCATTCAGTTGTTTTAACAAGAGGTTATTAATAAATGGTTTAAAACAGAAAGGTTTTAGGACATCTACAGTTTTGATCTGAATCTCAACTTCTAACATATGCTTTAGACCACACACCTAAGACTCCAGATGAAACAAGTTGTAATGTTTAAGGGAAAAATAAAACTTTTTGAGTGATCAACTTGTGAATCTAAACTGAGTCAAAGCTAATGGCAATTTTGTAAACTACTATCCCATAAATGAGTTCATGTCAGTATCTCATCTGTATAAATATCACAATTCAAGGGATTTAAGTGTGGTGATGCCTAATGATCACTCAAAGGATGCTGTTTAGTTATTTACTTTTATTTGCTAGATGTGTAGTTATCAAAGTGATTGCTCTGTGTGTACAAATGGGTTGTAATATCTTGCTTTATAGCCATGCTCTTAAAAAGACCAAATCTAAATCAAAATGTTAAAATTAAATCAGTGTCCCTCTTTTGCCTGGCTTCCTCCTCATCAACATTTGGGTATGAATTTAACAACATCTGCTCCTAGCAATTTTTCCTAACTCCTCCACTTCCATTGTGAGTTACGAACTCTTTGTCTTTGCTCTATTATACCAACGACAAACTGACCCTGTTGACTGACATTTCCAGTTTGGACTGCAATTTCTTTAATGTTGGGTTCCTTTCATTCCTTCACTCAACAAATATTTACTGCCTATTCTGTGTCCAGCACTGTCCTGGGCCCTAGAGATAAAATGGAGACAAAAATCCTTGACCCCATGAGACTTACATTTTGGGGGAGAAAGATATGAAATATTTGTACATTGCAGTAGAGGGGGAGTGGGGTTAAAATTTCAACTGGGATGGCCAGGGAAGACCTCAGTGGGAAGGTGAAATGTGAGGAGGTGAGAGAGAGACTCGAAGGAGTTTCTGACAAGGAAGATTCAGGCAGAGGAACAGCATATATGAAGACCAAGGCTCTGAGGAGAATGCATGCCTGGCATGTTCAAGGAACAGCAAGATGGCCAGCAGGTTTGGAGAGGAGGAAGTAAGCAAGAATAGAATCTTCTTCACCCAGGTGCTGTGCCTGACATAGAGAAAGCACCAAATAAATATTAGTTGAATGATTTAAAAAATAATGTGAATAATGAATTTAGGTGGACAGCATATGGTTTATAAACTACTATCTCAATTAATAAATCTAGCAAATTTTCTAGTAAGAAATATTCAGTTGCATCCTTCTGCAAAATGAAGAGACCACACATGCACTCATCTTTCTGGGAAATTTGGGTTTTCTGAGAGTGCGCTGCCTGTATTCAATGCTGATCAAGTTTAACTCATCAAATTTAACTTCTTTCAAGGTAAACTTTTATGTCAAACTGATTGTCGCATTTACTGTTTTAATTCCCCATAACTCTCATCACTTGAGCACATCATGGCACTTGGTAAGCACTGATTACTTTGATTTTCCCTTAAGAATTCTCACTACTCCAAAGGCTATTTCTGATGGCCCCTTCTTCTGTGAACGCTTTTGTTCTGTGGACTTTTGGCCAAAGCAATGAGCTAGAGAGATTGTTCCGAGATCATCATGGTCGAGTCAAGTGCTGAGGAAATTATTCTGTCTCAGTGTTAGCGACTCTGACAAGTTGAACCAGAAGAGAGGAGCATATTTCTTTACCCTGCTTCTACAGAACCATTTTAGTGGTCGTAGATATATGATGGGACATGATGTACTTCTAAAGGGTGTGAAAGAAAAAGGCAAATTGGAGACCCTTTTCATCTGAGCCATTTCTCTCCTGATCAACTGGACTATATTGTAGGCAGAGCACCCTCACAAATTTGGGTTTAAATCCCAGCTTATACACTTGTTGGCCAGGTAGTCCTAGGTAAATCACTTTATCCTGTCTGAAGCTCTGTTTCTTTATCTGTAAGCCTGGAATGAGAAAATCTGCATTGCTTGACTCCCAGGGTTAGGGTAAGGGGTAAATGAATTAATATGTATGAAAGTATTAAGAAAATAATAAAGGATTATAAAAAGGAAAACTTTCTATGAATTAAAACAGGAATCAAATACAAAAAAACAAAACAATTGATGGGGAAAACAGAAACGTATTTTCCTTAAAAATTTGTTCTAGTATTGTTTGAAGAATAGAAAATGATTATTATTCTCAGCTACCAGAAGTTCTCTGGTTATCAGAAGCTGTCAGTTCTACCTCCAAAATATATCGTCCATCTGTCCCCTGCTCCTCTTTTCCAGTGCTACATAAGCCAGCATCATGGAGCTCAGCAATAGCCTCCAAACCACTTCCAAATTCCACTTTTCCCCTTAAAAATCCTTTTCCTAGGTAGCTGCTACAGTGATCTTTTACAATTTTAAGTCAGATCATGCACCCTTCTCTTTAGAATTTTCAAATGGCTTCTGACTACACTTAAAACAAAATCTCAAATCCTCATCATGGGCTAAAGGCCCTACATGTGCTGACCTCTGCTGACCCTTCCAATGTCATCCACTGTGTGTTTTCCCCTCTCCCATGATGCTCCAGCCTCATGGGCTGCTTACTGTTCCTGGCACATCATGCCTGTACACCCCTGCCTTAGGAATTTTGTATTGATGTTCCTCTGCCTGGAAATCTCTTCTCCCATCTGTCAAAGAATGGCTCCTTCCCCAAATTCTAGTGTCCGCTCAAAATTTCTCAACTTGGGGAGGTCCCCAACAGCTGTCTCGTCCCATGGCACTTCCCTCACCCCAGTCACTCATTACTCTTTCTTAACACTTAAAATTTGTGAATTTATTTGATTTGTTTACATTTTCTCATCTATGTCCCTCAGTAGCATGTGAGCTTCATGAAAGCAGAAGCTTTGTCAGCCTTTTGCATCACTGATTCTCAACTATGAGATTTGTACCCATAAATAGTAAGTACTCAGTGAATATTTGCTGAGTGAATGAGTTGGAAAAACTGGAAATCTTACAGTTTACCAGGGCTGTTGTAACAAAGCACCAAAAACTATCAGCTTAAACAGTGGAAATTTATTGTTTCACCATTCTGCAGATTAGAAGTTTGAATCAAGGTATTGGCAGGGCCTTGCTTCCTCCAAAATCTGTGGGGCTCTGGTGGTGGCTGACAATCCACTACGTCCCTTGGCTTGTGCACAACTTTATTTCTTACTCCACCGCATGGCCATTTCTCTGTCTGTCTCTTTCTAGTTATAGCTGGGTTTTTTTGTTTGTTTGTTTTTTTACCGGGAGGTCCTGGGGATTGAACCTGGGTCTCCCCATATGGGAGATGGATGCCCAACCATTTGAGCCACATCCATTCCCTCTGTCTGTCTCTGTCTCTGCCTTACTCACTGTGTCCAGGTTCCCTCTCCTTGTAAAGATATCAGTCATATTGGGTTAGGACCCACTCTAATCCAGTTTGGCCTTATCTTAACAAATCTTCAAAGATCCTGTTTATGAATAAATTTCCATTCCCAGAGCAGGGGGTTCAGGCTTGAACATGTCTTTTTGGAGGAGACAATTTGATTCATAATGAGTTATTAAGTGACACTCAAACTTGTGAGGTTTCAAATCATTTGGATGAAATGATACTTCAGCATGAGCATATTTCCTGGTCTCCTTGGAGGGGAGAATTAAGAGAGTGCACCAAAAATGTGCATGCCATGCTAGTTGGAAGCAAAACAATCTGAAATGTCTACTTGACTTGCCACAAGTCATAATAATGAAACCTGACAAAGAAATTGGAAGACCGTGTTTTTGTTATAACTTCTATTTCAGAGAAAAATATATTCATCCACTGGCTCTGGGTTGGCACAGTGAGGATTCAAGTATAAGAATACAAAAAATGCACACCTTTTTTTTTTTTTTTTTTTAAGGCAAGAAAGTAACGAGTTTATTAAGAAGCAAGAAAATTAGAAATGAAATAAGTACACAACCTGAGTCATGGGTGCAGACCTGCTACAGGGTGAGACACGCAGGCAGGACCCCAGGTAAGGCCTTTTTAAAGTCTTTCCTCCTCCCTTTTCCTAATGTTGGGGAGGGGCCCCAGCTGTTTGTTTTTCTGATTGGTTGCCCTACCTGTTAGCTCTCAGGGAGCCAATGGGGAGGCCTGTTTTGGAGTTATCCAGGGCTTCCCCTTGACCCTGAAAAGAGTTCCAAATGGCACTTCGTGGCCAGGGTCTAAGTGGGGTCTTTATAGCTTTGCTCTTAATAGCAGGGGTTTTCCATGCAGGGTCTCATGGCCATGTTCTCTGCCAGATCCCAGCTACTTTCCCTGTACTTTCCTGCTTCAACTCTCCCCCTCAGAAAGTTTACACCCTTATTCTTAAAGGAGAGCTGAAGGGTGATGGTCATTGTTCTGTAGCTGCTTCCTGCTGGTCAGGGGCAGTAGTCCCTGCCTGACAGGTTGAGGGGAGACAGGTATGGCAGCGTGGATGGAGCTGGATGAAATCCCCACATGACTCATCCTTTTTCTGGAAGGCAATGATTCTGTAAGAAATAAACTTAGTTAGAATTTAAGATACATGGTCACACTAGAAGGAGAAAGGAGATGGTGGTAAGCAGACCCCAAACGGGGGCCAGCCATGACATACTGGGCCATGGGAGTGAGAAAGACCAGGTGCCTCCAGAGGCTGCATCCTCCCAAAGTTGATGGGAAACAGCATTCTTCCTTGAGTTCTTTTGTGCTGTTGGTTAACTCTAGAGAGAGACTGTGGTAGACCTGCTGGGTTTGGTATATGTTGCCAACCCCAGTTCCCATGGCAGTGGTTATACCTAGGAGAACCACCAATAAAATTCAATAACTGCTAGACATGCTTGCCAAGCCAGCATCCTGGAGGTCAGGAGTCCTGCTCATTGTCCCATTCCAGGATTCTTATGTCTCTGGGACTCCCCAGAGCCTTAGAGGTTTTGGGAGAAGTCTGGAATGGGTCTGGTTCCCAGACCAAAGCTACCAAGCTGGGCTTAAGAAAGGAACTGGCTAAGGAGCTTCCTTTTGGCCTACTCTTCCAGACGTCTCTGAAAGTGGCCGTGAGAGAGGGCTCATTTTATGGCTACTGCCAGGGACCAAGTTTTGCCGTTAAACCAGACATGAAGAGCATCTTAAGAAGAAGAGATTGATCTGTGGCTTACAGGCAAACAACAGCTTCAGGGACCATGGAGATGATGGATTAACAGGAATCTCAATAAATAAGGAGTAAGAAACAAACCTCTGGGCATGACCCAGGGTGAGAGTCTTGGGGGCCTCACTAATAAAGCAAAAGAGGGTACAGACAGGCTTTAATTTAAAAACCTAGACTCACCAGTCTTCATAGGGTGTTGGGGAGCATTACTAGCCTCTTTGTCTCCTGCCGTGGCTTGCCAAATATGTTAGCAGAATGTTCTGGGTTCTGGGCTTCTAGGTTCTCGGCTGTTTTGCATAAAGGAATTTAAGAACATGCCATAGGGAAGGCAAGAGAGTAAAGAGTTTATTAAGAGACAAGAAAACTAGAAATGAGATAAGTACACAACCCAAGGCATGGGTGTGGCTGTGCTACAGGGCGAGACACACCTATATCTTTTTTAACAATTACATCAGGAAGTCTTTATAGTAACATCCCTTTGGTGGCACTTGGAAAATAATTAGCAGCTGTTTTCAGTTATTCTGTGAATAACACGACATTTAAAAAACAGGAAAATCAAGAAAAAAGGGGGAGAAAAAGCATAAATGCTTTAAAAATAGTTTCAAACTTTGGGGACCAAGAAAGCAGAGCATCTGTACCTGTCTATTGAACTATGCATGGATGAAAATCACCTGCATCTAAGAATATTGGCCTGTAATTAGCATTATACTCATTAAATATTTGTCCCAGAGACTTAAATCTTCAGTCTGTTCATATGCAGGTTGAGTCCTGAATCTCAGTAGAGTTGCAACATCTACTCTCCAGTTCACTGCACTTGCCCAGGACAACTAACAAAAAAATAATGACAGACAACACCATCCCAAAAAAACAGAGAGTATCTACAACTGCAAGCAAGACATTTCCATCCATCTATCCCATGGGATCTAAGCCCCTTCTCAATCAGAAACAGAATGGATATCACCATCCCAAAATCCTCAAGGCTGAGGAATGAACAAACATAAGGGGGGAATGCAGCTGTGGACCAAAGTAGACTTATTATTCTAGCAGTGGAAGAACAGTGGCCACCAGACATTCTGAGGGGAGGGTGAGGGAAGAATAGGGCATTTTTGGGACATTAGGATTGTCCTGCATGACATTGCAATGATGGGATTCAGGTCATTTATACATTTTTTCAAAACCTATAAAATTGTGTGGGACAAAGTATAAACTATAATGGAAACTATAGTCCATGGTTAATAGTGATGCTTCAATATGTGTTCATCAATTGTAACAAATGTACCACACTAAGAAAGATGGTGTTAATGTGGGAAAGTGTGTGTGTGTGGGGGGGGTGAGGTATATGGGAATCCCCTATATTTCTGATATAACATTTATGTAATCTAAAGCTTCTTTAAAAAAAATTTAAACTTTTTAAAAAGGAAATTAATAAGTGAGAAGATGACAGAATAGAGGACAGAAAATAGAGATTCAAACCATAAATAACTCTAGTTCCTGGAGAAAATATAAGAACAACTAGAATAGAAGTAAATCATGTAAGAGAGGAAGTATGAGGAGCTATGATAGCAGAAAAAAACTCAAACTATTGAACATTCTGAAATCCAAAGAGCCTACTGAATACCAAAGGAAGCCCATTTCTAGACAATTCGTAGTGAATTAGTATTTTTAATGAAGGAAAAACTTATTTCACTCATCTGTATGAGGAAAATTTTATCTAAAAATTGTCATTGCTCATTATTCTCAATATTCTCTTTTTCAATATTCTATGCCTGAAAACATTAGAGATATTTTATAGGTTTTTGAGGTCAAATGTAGTATACTCCAAATGTTTTACTCAGGCAAATTTTCACCCAAGAAGACACATTTACAGTTTTGGAATACTCAAAAGATACATCTCCTGTGTATTTTTCCTGGATGCTCAAGGTTGAAATCCAGTAAAGCAAAAGGTATATACAAATAATGCTTAAGAATTAAGAAATTATGGAATAAATACTTTCATCATAAGCATAAAGCAACTGAAATGTTAAGGCTAAATACTTATTGAAATGTGGTTAAAATATTAAATGCAAGCTAACTGCTCAATAGTAATAAACTGGATTTAAAATTCTAGATTATGTCAAGAGAACTTTGAAAGTGGGTTAATTAAAATAAAACTTCCTAATTTATGATTAGATTGGAGGATGTCAAAAAACTATTTTTTTCTTTAATAGTTCTCTTGAGGTATAATTGACATATAATAAATTGACCATGTTGAAAGTGCAGACATTGATAAGTTTTGACATCTGAATACAATTTTGAAATCATCACCACAGCCAAGATAATGAACCATTTATCTCCAAAGCTTTCCTCTGTAATCCTGCCCTCCTGGCTAACTTCTGCCCCCCATCTCCAGGTAACCATGTTGTTAGGCTTTCTATAATTACAGGATTCATTTTCATTTCCTAGAATTTTATGTAATGGAATCACGCACTATGTACTCTCTTTGTCTGGCTTCTTTCATTCATCATAATTATTTTGAGATTCGTCCATATTGAAGTGTGGGTCGATAGTTATTTCTTTCTGTTGCTGAGTAGGATTCCATTGTATGGATATGCCATAATTTGTGTACCCATTTACCTGCTGAAAACATTTGGGCTGTTTGTTGTTTTTAGCCTTTGCAAACAAAGCTTCTATAAACATTGTATACATTTTTTTGGTAAAGGACATTTGCTTTCATTTCTCTTGAGTAAATATCAGGAATGGAAAGGCTGAGTCATATGGTGGATAGTTCTAGCTTTGAAAGGAACTGCAAACTGTTTTCCAAAGTAGTTTTACCACCTAATTTGCACTTCTGTGTAAATGACCCAACGGTGGGTGGTATCTTAGTGTTGGCCCTGTGTATTGTTTATTTCTTCACAACAGCCTGGAACTGGTAGTCATCCCACTTCCCTCAGAAAGAGCCTGCCTGTACCAAACTCAAATTCTTACACAACACATCCAACTGCTTGAAAATAGCCGTAATAAGCAATTTTTTTGTCATTGAGACCCAACCTGCTGTGCAAACTGCATGA
The DNA here is from genome assembly GCA_026826555.1 of Tolypeutes matacus. Classification (NCBI taxonomy): domain Eukaryota; kingdom Metazoa; phylum Chordata; class Mammalia; order Cingulata; family Chlamyphoridae; genus Tolypeutes; species Tolypeutes matacus. The sequence continues at coordinate 10,883,736 of JAKSZT010054202.1, forward strand.
AACTGTGTCCAACATCTGCTTGTCATAGATAAGATACAATCCTGTAGTTATAAAGTCCCAAACCACTTCCGCCCTTCAGAGTTTTCTGATCCAGAGACACATCCCCACTATGTGGACTCTGCTACATCACCTAGATATGTAAGCACCCACCCATTCCATTCCCCTCTCCCCCAGAAATTTTCCGTATCTCGTCTCCCTAACCATTTTATTTTTCATCTCAGACCTTGTAATTTTTTATTTCTAGAAGTTCACTTTGAATCTTTGAAATATCTTCAATGTCTCTATTTAAGTGGTATGGCTTATGGAATTTAGTTATCAAGACAATTTTAATGTGTTTGTCTACTAACGCTAACAGTTGTATCCATTACGGCTAAGTTTGAATTGATTGATGTTTTCCCCCACATTATGGGTCATATTTCCCTGCTGTTTGGCATTCCTGGTAATTTTTTATTGGCTGCTGTATTAATTTCCTAGGGTTGCTGTAACAAACTACCACAAACATGATGGCTTAAAACAACAGAAATTTATTTTCACACAGTTCTAGAGGATAGAAGTCCAAAACCAAGGTGTTGGCAGGCTGTGGTCTCTAGAAACGCTCTTGAGATGAATCCTTCCTTGCCTCTTCCAAGCCTCCCGTGGCTCCCAGCAATCCTTAGCATTCCTTGGCTTGTACAGCATCACTCTGATCTCTCCCTTTGTCTTCACATGGCCTTATCTGTGTGCCTGCATCTCTGTACACCCTCCCCTCTTCTTATACGGTCACAAATCCCTGGATTTAGGACCCAAGCTAATCCACTATGACCTCTTCTTAACTAATTACCTCTGCAAAGTCCCTATTTCTAAACAAGGTCACATTCTGAGGTTCTGATAGACATGAATTTTAGGAGGACATTACTCAACCCACTACAGATGCCAAATAATTTTGATTGCCTATGATCTTGCTGAATGCTGGATATTTTTGTATTCCATAAATATTGTTGAGCTTTGTTCTAGGATGAAGTCAAATTATTTGGAAACAGTTTGATACTATCAAGTCTTGCTTTTAAGTTTTGTTACATGGGACCAGAACATTTAGTCCAGCATTTTGTCCCACTATTGATGCAAGGCCGTTTTGAGTACTCTATCATATTCAATGTCTCATGAATTATGAGATTTTTCCAGTCTGGCTGGAAGGAACAGGCACTGTTCCTGGCCCTATGTGAACATCAAGGACTGATCCTTCTGTCCTTTAAAGTGTTTTGTTCTCTAGCCTCAGGTAGTTTCCTCGCATGCATGCACTGGTTAGTTGTCTATAGAAAACCCAAGGGGACCCTCTGCAGATCTCCAGGGTTCTCTCTCTGTGGAACTAATTCCTGTTTTGTACTCTGTGATATGCACGTTAGCTGCCTTTGTCTTCCAAGTTTGCAACTCCACTTAATAAATCGAGTCCAAGAGATTTCACAAGGGTGCTCCCTCTCTGCCCATAGCCTGGAAACTCTCAAGACATGAAACTGAATCAATCAGAGGGCTCTTCTTGGTTTCCCATCTCTTCTCTCAAGAGTCACTATCCTTCGTGATCTTCTAGCCAAATAAGAATGGAAAACCATACTTTTATGTATTTTGTCTAGTTTTTTTAATTGTTTCAGACAAGAGAGTAATTTTTATTCCATATTGTCTGGATGAGGAAATCTTAAACCTTTTTTTTTTTTATTCTTGATGGTAATAATTAAATACACATGGATTTAGCAATACTTTAAAAAATTTTAATAAAATTGTTTATAGAATTAAAAACACTGGAAAACTCAGTTAAGAGGAAGAGGTGAGAGCAATCTTCAAACTAAAAATATTCAAAATAAAAAACAAAAGGGAATATGACCAACCATATTACTCAAAATAAATGTAAATATATTAAGTATTCCTGTTAAAAGAAAAAAAAATCTTAGCATGCTATTTATCAGAGGTGGAATTGAAAACAAAAGTGACTCTGAAAAGTAAAACTAAAAGGTAGACCAAATATATCAAGCAATTTAAACCAAAGCCAAGCATGAGTAATATTATTAGCATTAAACTAATTTAATGAAAAGTAAACTTCATTAAATGTGACAAAAGGGATCATTTCCATAGAGGAAAAAAAGAATGGTCCATAATCAAGAGCTACACACAGAAGTTTTGGTACTACACATATAAAACAGTAATATATACATTTGTCTCTGAATTCTTTCCATTAATCCAGTTCCCCAAAGTACTCTGAGTATTGGGAAACAGGCAACTTCATCACTCATTCTTTACATGAAATTAAATCCCAATGAATTAAATTATTAAATGTCAAAAATGGAACTATTTGTAAAAAGAAATAAACATAACTGAATAATACAGCTCAAGTTTGGAAAGGATTTTCTAGGAAGTAAAAATAATGGAAGAAGGCACAATGTTACTAAGAATTCTATAACACTTTCTTGAAAACAATTTGGCAACTTCCACCATGAGATTTAAAAAGACCCATAGCATTTGACTCTATAATTTAACTTCTAGGGATGACTTTTTAGGCTATGATAAAAGATTTATGTTTAACAATACTCACCATAATATTATTTTCACTAGATAAAAAAATAAAAAGATTTTAATGTATAGCAAGAGAGAAATATTTAACTAAAATTCAGTATATTAACATAGTGTCATATTATATAGGTATTCATTAAAATCCTAAATGTGAAGATGAGAATTTGAATTGACATAAGAAAATGCATATAAAATTTTAAGTGGAAACAGTAGTATGTAAAATTTATATCTATCTTACTATCTATCTATACACATATATATAAATAAATATATAGAATTAATGTGCATATGATCCAAAAATAATTATATGTCAAATAATAATAATAATAAGAAAATGCAAATGACTATATGGAGAGAGAAAGAGAGAGAAGGAAGGAGAAAGTTAGATATGAAGAGTTTAAAAAAGATATTTACCAAATGTTTGCTCACAGTGAAGATGGCTTGAGAGGTCATATTCTTTCTTCTTTATAATTTTCTGAAATTTATACATTTTAAATTTTATAACAATAATCAAACACTATTACTTTTACAATCATAAAAAATTCTCTACCTAGTTTTCCCCCCAGTGTTCCCCCTGTATTTTCTTTTGCCCATTTAGCAAAATTCCCTTGAATTGTTGGTGTTATGTTTAAAATCTTGCTTTCTGGCTCCCCCAGGCATATCTGAGCTTGGATAAATTCAAAGTGAAAACAATTATGGAAGAGAAACTATATTATTTATAATGGAACCCTGAACATCCTGGGACTAGAAAACAGAAAGAAGAAAAAAGGGCCTTAAAAATCTCAGAGTTGAATTCTCCCTAGGTACAAATATTTAAGGGACACCAAAAACAAACAAACAAAATCTCATTAATTAAGTAAAACACTATTTTAATGCAATCTTTTTAAAAAACAGTATGTATCTTGATTCATGAGGCCCGTGGAGTCCCCTAACGTTTTGCATCCAAGGTAAATGCCTCACTCCCCTCATCTAGTCCCAGCTCTTCTGCCCAAGCCAGATGGCCTGATCACTTGTTTGCAAAGGGACTATCTGGCATAAAAATGGCTCTTCTGCCTACATTCAACAGAGTAGGTGGAAATGAATTGTTCAGAGACATTCATGCCATTTGTACACCGTTAAAGTAGTCACAATTTGGCATGACTAGATAGCAGGGGACTGCCATCCTGTGCTTTCCCTTTTATGCAAACTTCTTCCAATATATTTGACTCCAAGAGCCCACTTTAAACAACATCAATTAGAAAGAACCAAGTAATAAAATGCAGCCTGTGTCAGGTTTGGAGAGTCATATGAAAGGACTATATCTTCAAATTTCCTTCCATTTCCACTTGATCTTGGCCAAACTGGGCTAACTGTTGAGGGTCGATGGAGGACTTCACATTTTCTCATTCCTTTGTTAACAGAAATGTAAAAGAATCTGGGATATACTAAGACTGACTCCTCAATAAGACTGAGCTGAAATCAGGATGCAATTCTTTTTTTTTATTAGAGAAATTGTGAGTTAAAAAAGCAATCATGTGTAGCATACAGGATTCCCATATACCACCACCACCCCCACCAACACCTTGCACTGGTATAGAACATTTGTTAAAATTGATGATAGCACTTTTTTATAATTGCACAATTTCTTTTGAATAATAGTTAGCTGTTCAATTGATGAAAGATTATTAAAATAGTTTTATTGTCCATTGTTTTCATTAGGTGTATTTTCCCTATATAACACCCTATTATTTTTTTACATTTCATCTAAGTTGTCTAGTTTGTTTGTGTACAGTTGTTCATAATCCTCTTATGATCTCTTGTATTTCTGTGGGGTCAGTGGTAATGTCCCCTCTCTCATTTCTTATTTTATTTATTTTCATCTTCTTTTTTTTTTTTTTCTTTGTCAGCCTAGCTAAAGGTTTGTCAATTTTGTTGATCTTCTCAAAGAACCAACTTTTGATTTTGTTGATTCTATTGTTTTTTTTTTTTTGTTCTCAATTTCATTTATTTCTCCTCTAATCTTTGTTATTTCTTTCCTTCTGTTTGCTTTGGGATTAATTTACTATTCTTTTTCCAGTTCCTCCAGGTGTATAGTTAGGTCTTTGATTTTAGCTCTTTCTTCCTTTTTAATGTAAGCATATTAGGGCTATAATTTTTCCTCTCAGTACTGTCTTTGCTGCAGCCCATAAGTTTTGACATGCTGTGTTCTCATTTTCATTTGTCTCAATATATTTACTGATTTCTCTTGCAATTTGTTCTTTAACATACTGATTGTTTAAGAATATGTTGTTTAATCGCCATAAATTTGTGCATTTTCCAGTCCTCCACCTGTTATTGATTCCCAACTTTATTCCGTTAGGACTAGAAAAAGTGCTTTGTATAATTTCAGTCTTTTAAATATATTGAGACCTGTTTTATGACTCAACATGTGGTCTATCCTGGAGAATGATCCATGATGACTTGAGAAGAATATGAATCCTCCTGTTTTGGGATATATTGTTTTGTAGATGTCTGTTAGGTAGAGTTCATTTATCAAATTGTTCAGGTTCTCTATTTTCTTATTGATCTTCTGTCTAGATGTTCTATCAATTAATACAAGTGGTGTATTGAAGTCTCCAACTATTATTGCAGTGAAGTCAAGTTCTCCCTTCAGTTTTGCCAGGGTCTGCCTCCTGTATTTTGGGGTGCCCTGGTTAGGTGCATAGGTATTTATGATTGTTATTTCTTCCTGTTAGATTGCCTCTTTTATTAATATATTGTCCTTCTTTGACTCTTATAAAAGTTTTTGGAGCCTATTTTGTTTGATATTAGTATAAATACTCGGTGTTTTTTTTTTTCTTGGTTCTGGCATATATGGAATGTCTTTTTTCCAGCTTTTCACTTTCAACTTCTTTGTATCCTTGAGTCTAATGTGAGTCTCTTGTAGACAGCATATTTTTTATGCATTCCACCAATCTGTGTCTTTTGTTTGGGGTGTTTAATCCATTAACATTCAATGTTATTATTGTACAAGCAGTTCTTACTTCCCCCATTTTATCCTTTGGATTTTATATGTCATATATATATATATCACTCTTTTTACACTTTTAGTTACTTTTGCTAATAATCTTCATTTCTAGACTTTCTTCCTAGCCTTTCTCTTCTATCTTTTCCTTTCAGCCTGCAGGACTCTCTTTTTTTGTAAGACAGGTCTCTTGTTCATCAAGTCAGTTTCTGTTAATCTGTGAATATATTAAACTCTACCTTATTTTTGGAGGACAATTTTGCTATATATAGAATTGTTGGCTGGCAATTTTTCTCTGTCAGTATCTTAAATTTATAATGCCACTGCCTTCTCACCTTCTTGGTTTCTGATGAGAAATATACACTTAATCTTATTGGAAATCCCTTGTATGTGATGAATCACTTTTCTCTTGCTGCTTTCAAAATTCTCTGCTTTTGGCATTTGACATTATGATGAGTATGTGTCTTGGAGTAGATCTATTCAGATTTATTTGGATAAGAGTATGTTGTGCTTCTCAGATATGGATATCTATGTCTTTCAAAAGTGTTGGGAAATTTTCAACCATTAATTCCTCAAATATTTGTTTTGCCCCTTTTCCCTTCTCTTCTTCTTCTGGGATACCCATGGCATGTATGTTTGTGTACTTCATGTTGTCATTCAATTCTCTGAGACTCTGCCCAATTTTTTCTATTCTTTTTTCTAACTGTTCTTCTGTCTGTTCAGTTTCAGTAGCCCTGTTTTCTAGTCACTAATCCCTTCTCTGTCTTCTCAAATCTGCTCTTTTATGTCTCCAGTGTATTTTAAATTTAATTTATTGTGACTTTCCTTCCCATAAGATCTGTTAGTTTTCTTTGCATTCTTTCAAATTCTTCTTTGTGTTCTCCCAGGATCTTTTTAGTAGCTTTAATCTCTTTGTTTAAAGAGAGATGGCTTTTCATTGAATTTATTACAGATGTTTGTCTGAATATCTGTAATTAGTTGTCTCAAATCCTGTAAGTCATCTGAAGGTTTAATTTGCTTCTTTGATTGGGCCATATCTTCTTGTCTCTTACTATGACTTGTAATTTTTTGCTGGTGTCTTGGCATCTGATTTTCTTGATGTGTTTATTCTGGGCTCAGTTTCTCTCTTTAGCCTAGGACTTTATTGTTAATTGGTTTCATGCTAAAGCTCCTCTTTGACACTTGGTTCAACTTATTTTAGACCTTTATAATAGCTTGTGACTAACTAACCCTTATTCAACAGATTCTTACCCTGAATATACAGTACAATTTTTGAGATTGTACTATTTGTGCACTTATTTCATCCTCAGGGGAATGTTTCCTTTTCCTTGTTCCTCCTCTGGGAATGTTAATCTGTTCTGTTTGTTTTTTATTTGTATCTCTATATTTTTAACACTGCTTTCATTTTCTCTAGCTACTATTACCTGGAGGGCTAATTTTGGTAGAAGGATCCCCCTGGAGAATTTCCCAGATCAGTTTTCCCAGCCAAAACAGACCAGAAATCATGAAAGAGGTGGTGGTTATTTCCAGTGTGTCCTGAAGAGTAGACCAGAAAGGTGGCCAAATTTCTCTTTGATTACTCTACAAATCTGCACTTTCCTGATGTACCCAGGAAAGGTACTCTTTCCTGGTGGTGCTCTTCAGCCAGATGTTCTCCTTAACCTTAAGGTGATGCTACACCTTTAGCTCTCAGCTGCCTTAGCACGTCAGGGGCCTGGTTGAGACGGAGGCTGCCAGCCACACCAGGATGAAATTGTTGCACAGACCCCAGATCCTGCTATCTGAGTTCTCTAATCACCTGCCACAACCTGTGCTGGGCCTTGCCCCCCACCCCTTTTCTTGGGGAAGAGCTGCCCTTCAACAAGCTGTTCCTGCTGCTCCAAGAAGGTGCTGTGTCTCTAAATTAGCCCTAGACCTTCCCCTGCTGGGGGCAGGGTTGCAACAGAGGCTGCTGGCAGTTTTCTGGGCTGGGCAGATTGAAACTGACCCCATTGCCCTGAGGAACTGATTAAACTCTGCCCACCTTCCTCCCCTCCTGGAGACCAGGTCAGAGCAGTGGCTGTAGAAGGTTTTCTGAGTTTGGTGAATTGAAATTCACTGCCTAGCACTAGAACAATGATCAGACTTTAGCTCTCACCCTCCCGGGCTGAAAGCGGGTTTGGAGCAGAGGCTTTGGTTGACAATCTGTCCTGGGGGAACGAAAAACAATCCCTACAATCCAGGAAGTCATTGTGTTTTACAATGGACCCCACTTCCATTCCTGCTGGGGGAATAAGTAAAATGGAGGCTGCTGGCTTCCATCTGTCTTTGACATGTTTAAACTTAAGCTGTGCTCAGAATTGGAATCCAGCTAGCCGAACTAGCCCATCAGTAGCCATAGTCAGTATCCAGTCATGTCCCCTTCCCCTGACTTTGGGAAACAGAGCTTCCAATTCCCAGCCAGGGATGGCTCCAAGGCGGCCCAGCACATCAGTGGGGCATGGGCACCAGTTCAATCCATGTGAGAAGAAATCCTTTGCCCTGCCTGATTTAAGTTGTAGATAAAATGGAAATAAACTCATTTTTTATGTTTTTTTTTTTTAATTTTAGTATAATATATATGGAGTAAGGTACACATACCATAAGTGCACCACTGGAATAATTTTCCCAAGTTGAGCACTCTTGTAATCAGCACCCAGACACAGAAACAGAACATTACACCAGAGCTCCTTTCTCTTCCCTTCAAGTCTCTGCTCTTTCAAGGCTAACCTCTCTCTTGACTTCTAACACCATAGATTCATTTTAATAAACACATTTTCAAAAGCACGTTTTAAAGCAAAGTTCTAAATTTGTTGAACTTTAGAGTTGATAATTAAAACTATTATTTATTAATCACACTATCATTTCAGACCCTACTCTAGCACTTACATTTCTCATGGAAACCTCATGATTCAAACATTCCCTGGTTTTTTGTATTGTCTTTTTTTTTTTTTTCCTGGCTGTTGTTGTTATTATTATTATTTTTTTCCTAATTTTGTAGTTCAGGAAATGAAGGATCCAGGAGGTCAAGGAATTTCTCCAAGGTTTTCAGAGCAAATAACTGGCTTCATTGCCTGTTTTACTACATCAAATAATTGTATCCAGCTCGTGTGACAATTGAAAAACAGTTCTAACCAAGAAAGTAAGTTTGTCCAAATATTGAATTTACTCACAACTATATACTTTACCTTTAAGTGCAATTAACAAGTAGCTTCTACTACCCCCACACCTATATTAAAGTTTAACACTTAAAGATGGGGCGTTGGGAAGTAGCTGTGGCTCAATCAGTAGGGCTCCCGTTTACCATATGGGAGGCCCTGGGTTCGGTTCCTGGGGCCTCCTGGTGAAGGCAAGCCCGCCCGTGCGGCGTGGTTAGCTGACCCAGCGAGCACAAGCAGCAAGGGGGGGGATAAATGAATAAATAAATAAAATCTTTAAAAAATAAAAATAAAATAAAGATGGGGTGTGGATTTTTTGATGTATGTTATATTTCACAATAAAAATGTGTAAAATAATAAGAATGGAATGCAGGGAAAAAGAAACCTCTATCAGTAATTGATTTTGTCCTAAAGTTCTTCTGATTTGCTAAGGTACTAATATGCAAATAAGGTGACTCATATCATAGAAGTATAAAATTTGAGATCTGGAAGATAATTTGCAAATTATTTCATCCAAGCCTCTATATGTGCTTCATTATTCAAGATGAAGCCACATTAATTTATGCTAGGCACTGGGCTAGGAGCTTTTCATATGTTCATCTAATTCCATGTTCATACCAGGCCTGCCCTTTTCCATGATGTGCAATGAGGAACATAGGGTGAGAGACTTAAATATAACCTCTCTACTGAGCTTTGCAATGCCTGCCATTCTCATTGACTCATTCTAAGGTGGTCCCACTGAGGTAGCCATTACTAAACGGTTCATTGGGCAAAAAGGGTCCCAGCATCCAAGCAAAACCTCTAAAACTTACCCCAGTCAGCAGCATGAAATTGATATTTTCTTCTGAAACAATGCTGGTGCCCAGAACCAAGGAATATACTGATTGATTTAAGTCAATCACATGGACAGGGATAAGGAAGCATATAGTGTGGGAATTGCAGAGCCCCTGGGTGAGTGCCTTTGGGTGAGTATCACATCATGGCAGGCAGAGGGTGGGGTGTAAACTGGGTCCTGACGTCTTTGTTGAGCTGCTGAATCAAACCAAGCATGAAACTTAACCAGCTCTTGGACTTCCACTTAAAACAGCCAATTAATCCCGATTTTTGTATAAAAAGCCTAAAGTTCAGTTTTCTGTCAGTACTAACTCATGCTGCGGCCCCTTTTTTATCTTATGGGGGAAAGCCACAGTTGTCTGGTTTCAAAGTCCATGTTACCGTCAATAACAAAATCCTGCCTTTAGGAGTATTTTGAGGAACGGAAGGCAATGTCTCTTAGGAGGCTTTTGGTGGTGACATCCTTACTCTGTTCCCACTTGGACAATTTGCTGCATCCCACTTCATGGTCTCTAATCTCATCACCTTGTCGTATCTCCCAGCTCTACAAATCTTGAATTCCCAGCTCTTTGGCTTTGAACCAGCTCTTGGGTTAAAGCACGAAGGAATGGGGGCCAGGCATGGAATGCATGAACTAGGCCACTATGAGCATACAAGACTGGGACTCTCGGGGCGGGAAGTAGGTGACAAAATGTGACAGTTGTCATAGCTGCTGGCCCCAGGATACCTCCACTGAAGTGACTGAGGACCTCAAAGGCACAAACTCCATTTGGTGAGGAGGTAGCCTACTTCATTCAACCCTGGTGCATTGTTTATGGTCAGTCATAGCTCGTGTGGTCCAAAATATTATCATGCAAATTATAGCATTAATTAACCACAATGTGATTCTAGTTCTGAAATTTTGGAGAAGAGAAGGAGGAACAAGAAATGCTATTTTGAAGGTGATAATTGGCCTCAGTAAGTGCCTGGACAAAGATGATTTTATCTTTATCTGAACTTGAAACCTTATCTTGTATGCTCCAAATTAGGTTCTGGGGATCCTGCTAACACTCACCTTTCTCCTCACGTCACAGCCTACAATGCCCCACTCTTTGTCCAAAGATGGCTATGCCTTCCATTTCACAGATTATGTCACATGCAAGTTTCATCCACTTCCTGATCCAGCTCACAAAGGTAAGCATTTCTCTCCTGCCTCTAAGGAACAGTGGCCTCCCTTTGCTTTCCACTTACCTCTTCAATGGATCCCAATGCTTCTTCACCTACTTAAACTTCCGCTTCATTATCTTTAAGGAGGGTATAATTAAGCTTATCTATTCAGCTTAACCTGGTTAAGAAAAAGAAATGGGGTCATGTGTGGAAATATATTAGCCAAGTGATGCACAAATGTGAGAGAATATCTTGTATATTAAAACAGGACATGTTTACCATATTCCAGAGAAAATCCAAGTAGAGTAATCCAGACAAAAATTCTCAAAGACATATTCCATTTCAACAATATTATTTTAGCTTTATATTATTTTTTTCCTTCTCAATGATCTCTATTTTAAGATTTTTGGCCAGAGAACTTTTGAAAAGTAATATTATCCTTGCACCAATCATCTTACAGAGATTTTACTTCCTGCCTCTTTTGAATTCTATATAGGAAGACTCCCAATGGATGAGAGACAAATAATTAGTTTATGCCAGTTGAACGTTCAAATCTCCAGCAAGACTCCTCCGAGAAACGTTTTTGCTTGGTAGACGTTTGGGATTATCAGGCTCTCATAGCAAAAAGAATGACATCATTTCCAAATCTGAAGCTTTTTAGCCCTATTATTGAGAGAAATAGCTTAGCTTCTCTAAAAATTCCCCTAATGATTAGCCTCAGAAATGACTATATGTATACGTGGATACGCAGGTAATGTCTGCATTGACAATCACAGAGACTTTAAATGATAGGTTTCTTTTCCCTTCAGCAATTTTTAAGCAAAATTTTTTCACATAGGTTTTAAATGTATTAAATTATTTGGAACATCTCCCAGTAGATAACTCATTCATTAGTGGGGTAATGTGAAAAGTAACGATGTTTTAATAAAACCATGGTGTTTAATGAATGATAGCGCGACGTGAATGAAGGAACAGAGGGTGTGGGCAAGGCCAGCTGGATTAGGGCTTTCATCTATCCCTAATTCTTTGTGTGACCTTGGCAAGCCAGGCCACTTCATGAGCACGTGAAAGGAGAAGACCAGGCTATTACAGCGACAAGCAGTCCACTGGCCCCAGGCTGCCTACCCTGGCGTATGCTTTCCAAAGTGGCCTGTAATCTCAGCAGCCATTCACTGAGTAAATACATATTGAGCACCCTTCCACGGTCTTAAAATGCTGTTATGTGACTTAACACTCCCAGTTCTACAAGGCAGCCAATATTATCCCCAATTTACAGGTGAGGAAACTGAGACTCAGAGACTTTCAGTCCACGGCCAGAAAGGAGAAGAAGCCAAAGATGGTTTATTTTGAGAAAATACTTCCTCAGTTCTATCAAAGGTATCCCAAATGGAGGAAAATCACTTAAGCAGGGGATAACCGCATGACAAGAGTGCTAAAATAATGTAAAATAGGTGTCAAGGTGGACCTAATACACCTACATTGGTGACATGAGTTGGGCCTTTCGTGTTCTACCATAAAACATGGGTGTGCAATGAGTGTGCCCGGATGGGAGGGTATCAGCAGAGCGGCAGGGGCCCAATCACCTTGCACCAATGCCCCATTCCCTTCTGGTATCTTCTCTTCCCTAGGTAACATCACAGGCAGTAGCCTGAAAACATTGATACTAATCTACTTAGGGCAAATCTAGACCTTCTAAACTTGGCAAGGCCTTAATAAATACTAGAAAATGTCTAAAGGTCCCAGGTGAGATCTCTCAGAAAATTGGAAAACTCCCTGAATGCTCATATGGTTGCTAAAAAGCCCTTTGACCCAGTGCCAGCAAGGAGGTGAATGTGCTGAATGATTTCTGGGGCCTCCGGTGCTGCACCTGTTATATTGGGTACTGAGTTGGTTTCTCTGCAGGGAAAACTAGAAAAAGTAATGAAGTCAGACTCTTTGGTGTCTAGATACAGATCTGAGACCCACTTTACCTCGTTAGTGGAAGATTCTGACTTGGGAAAAGAGGGCCATAGATTTACCCTGCTACATGCCACTGAGAGACAGAAACGTGAGACATTTCAATTGGATATAGAGTGTGAGGAATTACCGAGACTGAAAACTTTCTGCTCTGCTGTGTATTTTAGGGGAGTTAGGTAGATTGGATTAAATCTGCCACGCTGATAGCTTTAACACAGTCGATGCAAAGCCAGGAACTGGCAATCTTCAGACAGAAGGTAGATAATGCAACTCACTCAGCTTAGGTGAGGCATGAAGACAATGAATGAATTGTCTTCAATTGATTCACTTTGGCACTTGCCAAAGTGAGCAATGAAACAGATAGTGAGACTCAGCTAGATAACTGTCTCACTTAGAGAGAGAGTGGATTTACGAGGAGGATTTATCTAGAGAGAGATGTTCTCTGAGTCTCAGGCCACATCTCAATAAGGAAGAGGATGTGCAATCTCCTAACCCAAAGCTTTATTTGGAGAACTTGATATATTTCTCTGCAGCTAGGCAACAGAGGGTACTAGGTCTGAGAAGGCTAAGGCAGCCCAAGGCAGCTCAGTTGAGGGAGGCATCTAACAACTAACTCAAAGTCCCATATGCCCATAGATCAAATGTGCCTGATACCCAGGGGTCAGATACTCAATTCCATTGTGGAATAGGGGGTCTGATTTGTTGTAGAAAAGTTCTTTCCTTGGGAACTCCATAGTTCCTTCTGTTGCCTCTTTCCCGTCTGCCCAATTATTACTTCCCTCTCCATTGTCAAGATACATTTCCAGAAAGCTGAGTCTCACCCAATGCTGTAAACCCCATTGGCTACCATCTCAAGTCCAGGTGGTGACTCAGGGAAAACAGGAACAAACTAGCTGACCAGCAAGTAGAAGTACTAGGAGGAAGGGATGGATTATTCCCCTCTAGGGGGTTTGGAGGTGAGCATCCAGGCTATTTGAGTCATCATCTCTAGCTATTTTCCTGGCTTCCATCTCTCTCTCCCCTCTGCTGCTTCAGGAAGAGGTGCTGACAGCATTATGTGCATTTTCAATTTTCCCTCCCAGCTCTGTCCTGAGCTCTCTGTTTCCTTTGAAGGAATTTGCCCCACGCTTATAAATGGAAACCTGCCCTCCTCTCTTGACCTCCCTCCCACATCGGACTCCTTCTTCCTCTGGTCCAGAAAGAGAGAAGAAAGTACTGCATTGATCCCTTCACCTTCAGAAAAGTCCTCCACACCCCCTATTTTTCTTTATTCCCCCCACCCAAAGTCAAGAATAACAGGCCTAACTTAAGGAAAGGGGGGCCTGACACTCAGACAGAATATTCTCCACAGGAAAGAAGGCAGAATACTCCCCATCATCCTTTTGTAATACGTTACTTCTTCCTTTTTCACTATTGTCCTTTCTTCCAACCCTTGATTTTACTTATTCTACATTCAAATTGCTGCTTTGTGATGAACTTTCTATTTTTTTCATATTGAAAAGATAACATTGTCCCTGAAGCCAAAAAAAAAGGAATTACCCAATTAGGTGACTGGTAAGGCAAGGGAACCAAACCCTGCAGCAACAACATGTAGGGCACTGACATGCCACGCCACGAGAGGCAGAAGCTGCAGGGAGGGAAGGAGCAGCCAGCAGAAGGAGGGGTCTCACTGCATCAAGAGGTTACTGTCAGTGAGGCCCAGCAAGAGAGTCTTCTGAGAATCACCAAAGCAATACTGAGAGGAGTGATTTAAAATACTAGCCAGGTCCAGGGAGCTCAAGGCTAACTTTGGACCGTGGCAGGCAGGTAAAAACATTCTGTCTCCCTTATTTCTTCTCCTTTACCCTTCTTTGGCTCTGGATACCAGCAGGGTCAGTGTCAGCAACTTAGCAAATGCAGAAGAAGGTGAAGCTAGAAAAAGACCATTTGCCCTTCCCCTGCTGCTGTCCTCCACCTGGGGAAGGGGAGATGGTCTAACTTTAAATCAAGTTCTGGGCTTTGATTACTTTTTTGTAATGGATCATTTTCACTTGCTAACATGAGATGACATTCGTGATTTAAAGTGGACGTGATGCTTTCTTTTACTTGAGAGACTGGAAAATTCCTGTGCCTGCCTAGGTTTCCATCGAAGAGCAAGGGACCATTCCCACTGAACAGATTTTAAAGGGTGAGTGGGAAACAAAAATAAATGCATTTTCTGATGATGTACCGTAAATCTTGTTTATTCAGTGCTCTGGTTCCAATAGATTGCCGGCTTCGTTTATCTGGGTAATTACCTACTGAGTTATGTTTCCTCCTTTTTTTCTGTACTTAGATTGGTTTGGATTCATAGACTGTTAATGTGGGAGGGGGCTTCGTTTGAAACCTATCTCTAGTTGATCCGTGTAAATTTATGGTAACAGAGTGTAAATCTGCCCCTCCATGAATACTGAGTGTTCTGCAGCTGGTGAAAATTATGGGAGTTTCCTCAGAATGGTCTCATCCGTGCAGTTTGGCCAACAAATGAGGCACCCCCTCACACACACGCCCCAGCCCCCAGCCACCTTCCCTCTTGCCACGTGCTCCCGGGCACAGAGTATTTCATTTACCCACACGCCCCTAGCTCAGAACCTAGAAGAGCTCTCGATTTTGCAGGCATAATTATTTATGCACTTTCCCACTCACTCCCTAGGGCACTGGTAATCACAAAATCTATAAAGACTACATTAAAACAAAAATGAAACTTTAGTTCACTTTTCCTGATTTCAATCATCTCTTGCATATTTTGGCTTCTGTTTCCCAAATAAAGGATCCCTACCCTCTATAAGTCACCAAAACCCTCTACTCTTCCTTTCTCCTCTAGCATACGCACACTTGGCCCACAAGGAGAGGGGAAGTGTTTTGTAATATAAAGACAAAGTGCAGTCCTCAAAGTCACAAAATGGGGCCGTTGTAATAAAGTGTGGAGCAGGCTTTTGTGTCTGTTTGGTAGGGGAGAGGAGAAAAGAGTTTCTTCACAGAACAAGCTGTGACCATGATCCTCTTTTTCTTGTAACTGCTTGATTTCTGTACTCTCTCCCCTCGCACATGAAGCTGATGAGGTAAGGTGATCTGAGCATGGCTTCAAATGGCAGGTGCACCTACCCGCCTCCTGGTTTCCATAGGACAAACAAAAGCCAAGCAATACTCCGGAATCTAGGGTCACAGAGCCCCCAGTACAGGCCTTGCACCAAATAACTTTGAGTTTTGTCCATGGTCAAGTTCAGATAAGCAAGTTCAGATGTAGATGAAGAGCTGGGCTAAAACAATAAAAAGTAGTTTTCCTAAAGTATTCTTTTTTGCATGTTCTCCCTAGGCGGGGAAGCAATGACTTTGGGGGCTCTAGCATTCCATTTTAGGATGTTAATTGCTGTGTCTCTGTAGTCAGGGGTCTGGCCCATTTGTGACCAAAACAAAATGGTCACCTATATAATTGACGGCAAATGAGTGTTGTGGGTTAATTTAGGGGGAAGGGGTAGTCAACTGAGTGAGTTTCATGGCATAAACATATATCATATAACTACTGTGTGATACCACAGTACTAACAGACCTAAAATAGAAGCTCATTTGATCCTTACAACTCTATTCATGACCATGTCGCACTTATCACTCAATACATGATATCTAAACACACATTAATCTTCAAATTAGCTATTACTCTGATTTATCAGATAAAATGAAAAGTCAGAAAACATAAGTTATACTTTAATGTCTTCATGAGCTTGGCCAGTTGCATTTGTGCCATATCAACAATTCAGTCAAAATTCAGTCTGTCCATGCATTGTTCCCTCAACAGTTTGTCCAGTGAATTGGCCAAAGTATAGAGGAAACAGTCTATTGACAGGTTAAATTTTTCTTTATGTAACTGGCAGATACTCAATAAATATATAATTATCATTATTGTTGATAAATAGATAATATATCTACAAAATAGCTATCTGGGTTTGTCTGCTAAGTCATTAAGAGTTCTCCCAAGTATACTATGCTATGATTCCGAGGTTGTATATGCATTTTTTTTTTAACTTTATTTTAAAGTAGGTTACAGAAAATTACATCGAAAATCTAGGGGATTCCCATATACCCCACCCCTCCCCCTCTCACACTTTCTCCCATTAATAACATCTTACATGAGTATGGTACATTTATTATAATTGATTAACAAACATTGAAGCATTGCTACTAATCATGATCAATAGTTTATATTATGCTTTACATTTTGTACTGTACAATTTTACAGGTTTTGACAAAATGTATCATGGCCTGTATCCATCAATGCAAAGTTATATATGCATTCTTTATCATGAAAACTTTGGCAATTTTCTCTGGTGTAAGAGCTTGGAGGTAGTCCAAAGCTTGTTACATATTTTTGAAAGAAAAAACTAATAAATGTGCTCAATTTGATAGCTGTTATATAACCAGAAAATGGATTTTTTTTTCTTTTGCTATTTTTTACAGTTTAATATTTTCTTTTTCTTTCTTTTATTTCTTTTCTTCAGGAATTAAAACAAAACTGTTCATGATTATTCTTCACCTTTACCTTTAAGTTGTATTTACCTTTGAGGCTCAAGAGAGGAATGAATGGACCTTAAGTACATCGACATCTTCCATGAGACAAACCTTCTGCTTTCCTTGAACTCCCTGATGTTTATATGTAAATGGTAGTGATTGGCCCCAAAGCATGGTGGAAGTCGATCCATACTGAGGAATTTAATGGTAACAAATTCAGTTAAGAACAAGATGGTATAGATTAACTTGAGATACAGGGCAGTGAGCTTGAAAAATGTTGCCAGTACTTAGGTACATGTTAACCAAGACATCCTTTCTCTAATCTTTTATCTCACAATATTTCTCTGCAAATTAATGATACCTGATTATATTTGTTTCGTACTCAGCAGTTTAAATAACTTTTTCATACCTATTATTAAATTTGACCCTTAAATTAACTAGTGAAAACTTGACTACATTATTATTCCCATTTTACAGATAAAGAAATTAAGTCACAAATGGGTTAAATGGTCTGCCCAAGACTGAACAGTGGATAAGTATTGGAGCTTGGACTCAACTCTGGGTCCTGCCTGTCCAGAAGAGCATTCTCCAAGCACGATTCTAATACCAGAGAGGCTGCCTCCACAGTTAGCAACTCCAGGGCTATCATCATGCAGCTGACAAATGCAACAAGCATTCATTAAACTCCCACAGAACTTAGAGTGCAAGACCCATCTCTAAGGGAGCTGGCAAAGTAAATGGAGGGTGTGATATCTGCCCTTAAGAAACTTGCTGGGGATCAACTCGTGTCCCCCATAAAGACCTGTTCAAGCCTTAATTCATATTCCTGTGGGTGTGAACCCATTTGTAGATAAGAACTTTGGAGATGAAAGTGTGGGCTCAATTCTGAATAGGATCTTTGAAGATCCTATTTAGATGAGCCAAATTGAATCAGGGTGGACCTTCATCCATATGAATGGAGCCCTTATAAGGAGAGGACATCCAGAAAGAGACACAGATGACTGAAATGAAGTGGATGGCAGAAGGAGAAGCCATGTGACAGGGGCAGAGCTGCCAGCCAAAAAACCCCAAGGGCCATTGCAAGCCAGCGCTAGCACGCTGTAGACTAGGAGAAAGCATGGCTGTTGAGACCTTGATTTTGGACTTCTTGCCTCCAAAACCATGATATGATAATTCCTGTCGCTCAAGGCAATGCATTGTGTGATTTTTGACACAGTAGCACTGGAAGACTGAGACAAAATTCATCAGTAAAGAATGAATCCTACCCACGAGTCTCTGCCTGTATTCTGTAACCTCAGTAAGACCCACAGATATGGCCGTCAGATGCTCAGGTATCTGGGTGTAGAAAGCCCATGAATCCTAAAATGCATTACTAAAAGACAGCTATACTCATCTGTTTCAAGAATAATACTTATATGTAAACTAAGCTATTGCATTGTAATCAATTTGCATTAATTGTTTTATATTTAAGTGTTGTAGAGGGATTTTCTGATGACCAAAAGGAGAAAGGTTTATTGAAAAGTGATAGATGCAAAAGACATGGCCCTTAAAAACAGACCAGAATACCTTAGGTAAACCTAGGAAAAATGACAGAGAAGTAATCATTGATTATGCCCACCGAAGCACTTTACTGGAGTGATGAGGGGAAGAAAGGCCTTGACAGTGCAGATGGACAGTAAGACATTGGTGCCTAGAACATGCAAAAGCAATTTTAGCACAGTTTTAAGCAAGGCAAAAAATAGAATACATTGTAACTTTTAGTGGGAAGAGAATTAATGTTTACCATGAGCCGACTAGACTACTAGGAGACCATTTTTCCTTTAATTCTCCACAAATAACGAGAACCTTTTCACATTAACAATTATTTGCAGTTTCTTGTAATTAATATATTTGTTTATTGAACAGCATTTAATGTATTCACCTTATTATGGGGAAAAAAATAAGCCCAGGCTTGCTTTGAGCAATTGCTGAGAAAGAAGCAACTAAAAATAGGACACACACAAACACAAAATCCACACTATCCGTTTATGCATATTCCTGTTGCCTTAGGCATTTGTGAAATACCAAACATGAAAACATTTTTATATCGTAAATATTGCAGAATTGTTTCTTCATCTTTATCTTTAAACAGTATGGTGCTAGAAGTTCAGTGCCTCTTAAAGGTCTTTCTGAGACCCACCAAATTTTGATCTTCCCTTATCTACCCAAAAAGAGAAAGAGTTCTCCAGAGGACTGACAGATGACCTCACAGCCTTCCTTCTTCAAGCCTCTGCTACCAACATAGCTGGGAGGCGAATTTGGATTTAGCTAACACAATTTTACTTCCCTTATTCTTAGCAGCTAGGGGACTCTGAAACTGTAAAGAATTTTTTTTTTCCCTCTTGGAGTCCCCAGAGAAAATAAGAACTACCTTGAAATGGAAAGGTTATATTAGATTACAGTATATTTTGCTATGTGGAGGGGGGGTGGGGCTGTATCAGTTTAGAGCCAATCAGGAAAGGAGAAATAACTCTAAGTATTTTAAATAAAGAGAGTTTAATTCATGCCATTGGTGGCAGAGATGATAGAGGAACTGGGTGAAAGCAGAAGAGGATGAAGCAACCAAGAGATTAGGAAGATCAGGAAGCTACTTCCACCCCTAGGCTGGAGGGATAAAGGCAAATGGTGGAGACTCCTTTAGGCTGGGACAACCAAAGAGAATTGAAGTTATGGAAGAACACATCCTGGGGGCTCAGCAGAGAAAGGGCAAGGAACAGATCTGAGGTCAAACAGGCCCAGATCAACAAAGGACTTTAGAAACAGAATTGTTTGACTATAATGTACTTCATACTTGACCTATAAAAATTGAGCATTATTGAGATGCACAGATTTCAGTGGTGGATCAGTGAGATACAATACCATCTCACAAGACGGTTTGCCGGTGCTAACCAAGCCTTCTTGTAGCAGTTTAATTGTTTATGAATTCCAAAAATAGATATTGGATTATGTTTGTGAACTGGTCTGTTCCTCTGGATATATTAGATTGGATTAGATTCAGAGGTTTCACTTTTACTTGATTAAATACTGATTGAGGCTTTGATTGGGCCACGTCAGGAGGATGCCCTTGGTGGGTGGGGACTCACAGAGAAAATGACACAGCAGAGGAATTAGTTAGAGTTTTGATCCTGGAGCCCCGGGAGTAAACACACAAAGAAGCAGCTATGTGAGGAAGGAGAGAGGGCTCCATTAGACACAGCAGAGGCCCCAGGAAGAGAGACGAACCATTTGCTTGAGAGTTTACAGCTGGCCTTGTGGAGAGAGCAGAGCAGCTGAGCCTGGAGAGAAACGAGCCCCGGGAGAGAGACAAGCCTTGTCCCAGCCTACAGCTGAGATTGGAAAAAGCTGAGACCACGGAGCCTCGGGAGGAGGAGGAAGACTGAACCTCACAGACAACGCCCGCCATCTTGTGTCAACACATGGTAACAGACTCTGGGTGAGAAAATACCTCTATGGTACCTTGAGTTGGACTCTTTAGGGCCTTGTGACTGTAAGCTTCTACCCCAAATAAATATCCTTAATAAAAGCCAACCGGTTTCTGGTATTTCACATCAGCACCCCATTTGGCTGACTAATACAGCTCTCCAGGATGGGAAGTAGCCAGATGCCCAAAGTGGAAATATATGTGAGGATTGTTTTTATTTATTGTTTTTTATCTATTTATTTATAACTTTAGGTTACATAAATATTACATAAAAAATATAGGGGATTCCCATATGTACCACTCCCTCCCCTTCTCACACTTTCCCACATTAACAGCATCCTTCATCAGTGTGGTACATTTCTTACAATTGATGAACACATACTGAAGCATTGCCACTAACCATGGACTATAGTTTACATTATAATTTACACTTTCCTGTCTCCTGACAGGGATCCCAGAAGTCACCAGGTAAGATTTGGCAGGAATAGGGAAGAGGTGGTGCTAAAGCTCCCCCAATACCTGGGACAGGTGCAATCATTGACATTTCAATTAATACCATAAATAAGACCCAATGTTCCCTTTAGGCTGATAATACCTAGGAAGATTCAGATTACTCATGTATATGAAATAACCATAAACCTATGAATCAAGGCATCAACAGTGATGATCACGCCTGTGCTTTCTGAAATATTTGCAGTGAATATGTAGCACTTTTATTACTTTCTAAGTTTTAAAAATTGAAATACCATAATCCATTCTGTTTAGAAATTTTGGTGCTTGCTGTTTTCCTAGTTGGACCGTGACTCACACAGACCATTTCTGGGTAGCTGGCGTTCGATTGCCCATCTCAGACAATTCAGAAAAGACCCGTCTTCCAGAAGTGCTGCTTGCTTTGAATGAATTTACTTGGGCTGCCTTGTCAAAAACAGGCATTTGTGCTTTAAACTCTTGAGCGCCTCTGAAAACATTTGACCAAAGGAAAACCTCCTACCTCCCTCCTGGACCGATACAATAGTTATGAATCAGTAAAATTCTTTTAACAAGGAGAAATGGAATTCATAGTTGACTCCCTCATAGAGCAAGTGCTCTGAAGAGGAAGCTGAGGGAAACCACTTAGGCTGCAATGGCCCTTGCCCAAAGTAAGTTGCACTTCATAAAACAGATTCCCTTTACAGCTGAAAGTCCTCCAATTCTGAAAAGAAGATGAGGTTGTGTTCCAGTCTCCCTTCCTTTCTCCTGAGCATTCATTTTCCCTCTCCTTCTCTCTCATCTCTAGCTCTAGCTCTTTATTGCTCTCTCATTGGAAAGAGGAATGTGCCCTTCTCATTTATTTAGAAAAGACCCCCATCTTGGGATGCTTGTCAATATCCAAAAGCCCCTGCAGTGAAAGACTTGTCTCCCAGCTCCTGGGAGGGCCGTGGGTGGAAAGCCTTCAGCTGTCAGCTCCTTCTGGGATTACCCTGGCCAAAGACCCCTTGTCAGTCAGGTGCAGAGAGCTCCCTCCTCAATAACTGACAGATCCAGGGTATAAGGACCTGGGCTCCTTGGCCCAGCTCAGGACGACCCTTCAGTGGCTATTCCGGGGCCAGAGCTCCTGAGTTCTGGTGACTGGTCCAAAGCTATCACTGGGCTGCACCACAGTTTAACTTTTCCCTCCATCCCATCCAGCTTTCTTCCCCTCTCTCCTAGGTTGATCCCAAGAATACTTCTTAATAAATATCTTGCCCACTGAACCAGGTCTGCTCCCTGGGAAATTCAACCTGCAGCAGAGATGTGAGAATCAGATCAGATGCATTTAAAAGTAATGCAGAATCTCTGAAGTGGTAACTAAATGAAAGGTAAAAGTAATGATGACTGTTTATTGAGCACAGTGATAGGTGCTTTCACAAATGTTATTTACCTCTCACAATACATTGCAAGATAGATGGTTTTATTATTCATTATTTTGAGATGAGAAGACTGAGGCTTGGAAAGGTCTGATTTCTTGACCAAGGTCCTACAGCTAGCTACTAAGTGGCAGTGACAGGGATTGGACCTCAGGTCTATAGGGCTCCTTTTCATCACACTGACTCATAACCTACCACAGCCTTGTATTCGGTGAGACAGCTTCTCGGGTGAGTGCCATTCATGGACTAGAAAGCTATGTCTTTAAGAAATAAGAGTATAGAGAAGGAATATAAAAGAGCCTTAAGGTGAGAGAATGCATTTCAGAACAAACACTGAAAAGTTCAGCAGCCTCCTGCCCAGTTTCCAGTATGTGCCTCCCTGCTGGGAACAGAGAAAGGTTGTCAGGTCTATTAACCTCAACAAATGTAAATGGGGACCCAAAATGATCTCATCTAAAATTAAATCCTCCCCAACAGATGGTCAGGTTTAACAAGTCGGTATGCAGGCTGATGCTTCCAAACAGCTCGTCTGTACAAGAGAAGAATCAGATAGAACCAAAAAAGTCGGGCAGCCTATTTTCTGGCACTCAGATATCAGTCCCGAGAATGATCAACAGTGAAAATTAGCAGCTCTTTGCAATGCTAGAATCCCCTGGCAGGGCAGATTGTTTTATTATCTGATCAAAGGAGACCTGATTTGGTGATGGGGAGACTGTCTAATGTGTGACAATCCTGCAGGAAGAAATAATTCAGCCCTTTGATAAATGTGTATTGAACAAGGATGGCGTGCCTAGCACTGGCTGGGTGGCTGGAGATAGCAGGAGAGTAAGAGGCAGGACTTGCCATTAGGAGGCCACAGGCCAGGAAGGATAAACAGCCACAGAATTGGGCGATTTCCATTAATGGGATTAAAAAAGGCCATTAGGATAAGTAATAGGTGCAGTGAGAGGACATGCAGGGTGTCTCCTAAGCAGCTCATCTTAGTCAAGGCAGGCTTTCCAGAGGCTCATAGATTGAGAATTGAACTCAGAGTAGGAGTTAACCAGGAAATGTTTGGAGGAAGAGAAGGACATTTCATTTTAGGCAGAATCAGCTGTTTTGCAAAGGCTCAACCAAAACCTATCAGAGACAGAGTAGGTTCAATTCACAGGTTTTTGAATATTCTTTGAAAAGTATAAAAATTTTAGTACTATAAACTACTATTTGAAATACTCTATGAACCATGGCAATGCTGTGTTTAACATTCACTCATTCAACAGATATTTACTGCATGCCTAGTAAATACCAGGCACTGTTTTTTAAGTACTGCAGGTGCATTCTCGAATGAAACAGAGCTGCCTCCGTCACTACCAAGCCACATGCCAAATGCCTGCCATATGCCAGAAACCCCAAATAGTAGAGTGGTTTCAAACAGAGTGGAACATTTTAATTACCCAGAGCTTTTAAAAATGTCAATGCCAAGACCACAGACTACCAATTAATTCTGAATCCCTGGGAACGGGACTAAGCGTCAGTAGTTCCTAGAACCCAGGCGATTCCAATGTTCAACCAAATTTAAGAGCCAGTGGACTAGAGCAGAGGGTCTCCAAGTTTAATGTGCCTCAGAATCACCTGGACGCTTGTTAACCCACATTGCTGGGCCCCACCCACCGAGTTTCTGATTCAGTAGGTCTGAGGTAGGACTTGACTGCATTACTAAAAAGTTCTCAGGTGATGTTTCTGCTGCTGGCCTGGGGACCAGACTTGGAGAAGTAGTGGACTAGAGTATGGAATGGGAACTGGTGTCGTTTTTGGTTTTTTTTGTTGTTGTTTTTTTTAAGATTTCATTTATTTATTCATTTATCCCCCCCTTGCTGCTTGTGCTTACTGGGTCAGCTAACCACGCCGTGCGGGCAGGCTTGCCTTCACCAGGAGGCCCCGGGAACCGAACCCGGGGGCCCCCCATATGGTAAACGGGAGCCCTACTGATTGAGCCACAGCCGCTTCCCTGGTGTCGTTTTTTATCTCACCAGTGGAAGCTGCTTTCCTAACAGACCTGCACATTAATGGTACCTCTCTACCTTAACGCCAAATCCCCCCTGTGAAGTGGATTTCTTCCAGGAAGGAGATGAGGAGCAGAGTTTGGAAAGAACTGCTGCTAGCTGTGGTAAGCACGCTTGGCACAGTGCAGAGGCAAGGATGTGGGCGCCTCCTGGGCCCAGAGCACAGCTCAGCCACTTCTCGGCTTTGTGATCTCCAGCTGGTTTTGGTCCTTTCTGTGTCTCGGTTACTTCTGAAACTGTGAGGATTAGAAGCTACAGATACAGTGCTTAGAACAGAGCCTGACACTTGGCAAGCTGACGTAAGTGCTGCCTCTTATTACTGTCTGGAAATGAGCCCAATACTCTTCTTACTTGTTTAGCTGGTAATGACAACACCCTCCTCTTTTTCCATTCTGTTCCATGGTCCAGATGTCAACCACATCTTCCAAAGAGTACCAATGTGCTCATATGTCCTATGAAGAAACAAAGAAATCCATGCTGACTATTAGGATATAAGTGCTATTGGTGAACCTGTCTATGGGTTATATAGGGTCAATAGGCATTATGTGGATAAACAAGATGTAATATCTGCTCTCAAGTAACTGAAGACCTGCAGGGGAGAGAAGGCATATTTGCAACTATGCAAAGCAGACTTTAATAAGGACATGGAGGAAAATGAGAATAATTTCTGCGGACCAGAAAGGAGAGAGCAGACACATGGTTGTAATGATCGTGGCTTTTGGCTTCTGACTTCAGGGAGGAAAGAGTTGATTTGGGTTGTGAAGGATGAACAGGAGCCCAATGCCCAGAGTTGGTGATGGGGAAAGCACTCCAGCAAGATGGGGTGATCTGTATGAAAGAATTGAGGCAAAAACACTCTGATTAGCTCAGGAAAAGAGCACAAGTGTGAAGAGCTACTAGCAGTCTCACAGTGCTTATTTTAACCTTTGCAGCTGGAAAGTAACCCACTGGTAACTACTCTGAAGTATGAGTAAAGGCCTTAAATAAGAAGAAGATAATTGATATATATCAATGGGTAAAATTTCTATTCCTGTAGTTAGAAATAAAAATGAAAGGAACAAGCCAAAAATATAAACAAGCAAAATCAGTTGAGGTATCCTGGAAGTCAGCCTCAAGGCACTTTTATTTGTTATAACTGGTTCCTGGCAATTTTCCCAAGCACATCTTAATTGGTTTTCACCTCTCCTAATTGTATATTTAGCATACTGACAGCAAGCACTTGGGCACATTGGAAACAAATCATGAGGCTTTGTAATTATCGGTCATTTACAAATTCTCATATGGCATGGAAAAGAGAAACAGCTGCACTGTCCACTACTTCTCCTAGTGTCACAGAGCCAACAGGGTTGCCTGGAGCTGGTAGAATAGTAGTTGTGTGAAGAAGAAAAAAAGGAGGTACCATAAAGCTTTGTTCTGCCTGGAATTTGGGCCAGAGATTTTTTTTTTTTTTAATATTTATTTTATTTATTTATTTCACCCCACCCCCTCATTGTTTGCATTTACTGTGTTTATTCATCTTCTTTTTGGGAGGCACCAGGAACTGGGGATCGAACCCAGGACTTCCCATGTGGGAAGGAGGCACCCAATCGCTTGAACCACATCTGCTCCCCGCTTTGTTATATATCTCATTATGTTTTCCTCCTTGTGTCTCTTGTTGCGTCAGCTCACTGTTCCTCTCATCC
This sequence comes from Tolypeutes matacus, assembly GCA_026826555.1. Lineage (NCBI taxonomy): Eukaryota > Metazoa > Chordata > Mammalia > Cingulata > Chlamyphoridae > Tolypeutes > Tolypeutes matacus. Next base: position 10,909,963 of record JAKSZT010054202.1, read on the forward strand.
TGTTTAGGAGGCACTGGGAACTGAACCTGGGATGTCCCATGTGGTAGGCAAAAGCCCAATCGCTTGAATCACATCCGCTTCCCAGACCAGAGACTTTTAACAGACACTCAAAACAGGATGCTATTTGTAGAAAAGGAGGGAGGAGGGGGAAGTAGTGAGCAAAAAGGAAGGTGTGGGGAAAGGGCAGGAAGGGCAGGTAATTATATGCCCAGTTCTGAACAAAAGTAGGGGCACATGATGTGATTCTGACATCTGAAATTTCACTATTTGTAACTTCAACCCACTGACCCCTTGGGAAAATAGTAACATTCTCTTATCCTGTCATTCATTAGCACCTCAGTATGAATTGTTTTACCAGGTAGTTTTATTCAATAAGCTTTAATTGAGTTGCTCTTCCAATAAACGGTTATTAAATACATACCATATACTAGGGATTTTGGTGAAGGCAAGGGCACGGAAAAGGACACATTTGGTCGCTCCCCTCAGTGGGCTTAGAGTATAGCAGAGCACATTAATTTCATTACAGATTTTCAAGGTAGGAATGAGAAAGGAGGAAGCTTCGGAATGACAACTAAATAACAACCTCTTCCTCCTCCCATTCTCTCATAGAGAATTTAGTCATGTTTCTCTTATGACTTTAATAACTTTTAAACTCAATATTATTTGTATACTGGACTTAACTTTCTGACTAGGAAATAAACTCCTTGAAATTAGGATAACAGTCATAAATCGATTAGACCTGGAGGAGAACCTCTAGGTTATCTAGTATGACCCTCTTTCACTCTACCTTTTGCAAGTAAGGAAATGAGGCTTATACAAGTTAAGTGAGTTGCTCAAGGTCATACAACCTGGTATCTACTTCAGCTCTTCTGGATCCTCTTCCAAGGCTCTTTCTGCCCAAGCATTTATGCAGGCAAGAAAACAGGATAACTCTGGGAGAAGCCATAACTTTATTCTGAAAGCATATTCCTTTTAGCCTCTCTATTATGGTTTTAACGTGTCCTCAAATTCTTTGACACTCCTCCCTTGAGGAGGTGGAGACTAATTCTCTGCACTGTGCCCCTCCCGCATGACTTAGTGATTTACTTCTAAGGAAGTAAAATATGGCAGTAGTGATGCTATGTGGCTTCTGAGACTAGATCATAAGAGATGTTGCGACACTCTCTTTCTCTCTCATATCACTTGTTCTGGGGGAATCCTAAAGTCATGTTGTAAGGAAGGTCACGAAGCATTATGGAGAGGAACTGAGGCCAACTGCCAACAGCCATGCCAGTGAGTCCTAGTGAAAGCAGATCCTGAAGCTTCATCCAAACCTAAAGGTGACTATATCCCAGACTGACATCTTGATCACAGCTTATGAAACATCTTGAGCCAGAATCACCCAGCTAAGCCACTCCCAGATTTCCCATTCACAAAAACTGCTTGAAAAAAATAAAGGCTTACTGTTTAAGTTCTGGGGGTAATTGTTATTTGGAGATAGATAACTAATACCCTCTTCCACATCAAACAGACCCGACTATTTTATAAGCTTACAAGGGGATATTGCCACCAGACACCCTCACATCAATTCTTATAGACTAAAACCATCATTCAGTTATCATTTTTAAGCCAGTAGAGTCCTAGTTTTATTTTATTAATCATACTGATTTCTACAAATGTTGATTCCTAACATATTTAATGATGTGTCACCAATTGGCCTTAACAGTCCCCAAAACAAATACCAGAGATATCTACCACTAATACATTCTCAGCTCCATCCCCAAGGGGATTGGAGGTGGCAGAGTGCTCCTCCCCTGGACCATGGACTGAGGTTTCTCACTCTTACTTCAGAGAGTCATTTCAGCCTAAAAGTCGTCCTGCTTGGGATATACACCCACAAAAACACACAGACTCAGCCTCATGCAAAGATGGGGTAGTTCAGGCAAATACCACAGACCCGTTTTGGACAATTGTGAGCAAAATCACTACTCCCTCTTGCTTTAAAGATGCTAGGCTGCTCCAGGTTTGCATCTCATTTTTAAAATTAGGCCTTGGGTGTTAAAAAGTTTCCTTTCTGCAATCCCTGGATTTGTCTACCACTTGACTTGTAGTTGGAAAACTCTCCAAAGCAACTCTCTCTGGGATTCTGGCTCTTTGAGATTCATCTGGGTACTTTGCAAATCAGGGTACAATTTGGAAGCTCTGGTACTTTCTGGAAGCTGTGATAGCCACTTACTGCAGCCATTCACAATTTTCTTTCCCTGCAGAAACTTTATTTTCAGACAGCAGATCTATTCTTCTTGTAGTACCCCCCCACCCCCATTCAGATCCCTCCACTCATATGGCTGGCTGCAGACTATCCAATCACTGATATCAATTGCTGTTCTTTGCTCTCTCCTTTGCTTCCAAACCCACCTACTCCGGAATGCCAAGCAATCTATATTTCAGATTCTCATTAATGTACATATTGACATTTTTGCTTTAATTAATGTTATAATTAACATTCACCATTCCTCTGATTTGTCATTTTTAAAAAGGTGAATTTCCACAAGAATCTCCCATCAGCAGGAGAGATTCCAGAGATCAATAGAGAAGGCAAGTGGAAGTCAATATTCTCCAGGGAAAATTAAATAACTGAATGACCTCACTAGACCATGAGCCTCAGGCTGGACTGCAGTAAACATCCTTCCCTCCTAATTCAAGTATTGAGGACACTCAATAACAGACTGAAACATGTATCTGATTTGAGTTGGTGTTAACAATATAATTGTGCTTATGTTTTTCATTTTTAACAGTTTTATCAAAATATAATTTTCATACAAATTTACTCAATTTAAGTATACAGTTTGATGTGTTTGGGCAAATGTGTGCATTCCTGTGACCATCACCATAATCTAGACAGACTATTTCCAATACCAAAAAAAAATCCCACATGCCTCACCCTTGCAACTACTGATCTGTTTTCTTTCACTTTCACCATATGTATTAGTTATCTACTGCTGTGTAACAAATTATCCCAAAACTTAACCATCTAAAACAGCACATGTTATCTCACAGTTTCTGAGGATCAGGAATCAGGGAGCAGCTTAGCTGGGTAAGTTCTTGCTTCAGAGCCTCTCATGGGGTCGTAGGTAAGCAGTCCAGCAGGGCTGCAATCTATGAGGACTTAACTGGGGCTTAAGGATCCACTTCCATGATGGGTCACTCACAATGCTGTTGGCAGGAGGCCTCAGTTCCTCACCACATGGGCCTCTCCACATGGCTGCCTGGGTGTCCTCATGACATGGCAGTTGGCTTCCTCAAGAGCAGGTGAGAATAAGCAAGCACAAAGCTGTGGTATATTTTATGACCTAGTCTCTGAAGTAGCACACTGTCATTTCTGCCTTATTCTATTTGTTAAAAGTGAGTCACTAAATCCAGCCCACATTCAAGGGAAATTAGACTCTATTTCTGAAGGGAAGAGTATCGAAGAATTTGTGGCTATTCTAAAGCCACTACATCAAGTTTGGTCTTTTTAAGAAGCTCGTGTAAATGGATTCATACAGTATGTTGTCTTTTGTGTCTGACATCTTTCACTTAACGTAATGTTTTTGAGATTTATCCATGTTGTAGCAAATGTTGGCAGTTGGTAGCATTTTAATGACTAATAATATTCTATTGTATGAATGTGCTGCATTTTGCTAATCTATTTATTGCTAATGCACTTTTAGGAGAAACGTGTTTTAAGCTCTTTTATCTGTAACACCTATTGAGCTTTACATAGTTGAACATTAATAAGGATGAAAAAGAACTATTTTGTGTTATGCAACATAAACAATGAATACATATATGAATACTAGGTTTATGTTATATAACATAAACAGGGAATACACAGGGCAGTTTACATGCTCTGGAACGTGTGCTACACCTGATGCTGGGCAAGCAGATGGTAAGCAGCTTTGCCCAATCAGACCATAAGTCCTTAACTGGATTCCAGTCACATATACAGATCTCTTTGTTGACTACAAGCAGCAGAATTTTCTAAGTTAATCATAATAATGGTTGCCCTTGAACTTTATATTCAACAACAGATGAGGGGAAAAAAAGAGTTTTGAGGTGTACATTTTTCACAGTATACAGAGTTGAAAGAAATTCAGTTTCTATCATTAAATGTCTGGAGTATTGTTGAATAAATGGAATCTCTTTCCCAACCACATTTCTTCTCAGAATTTAGCTTTAATATAGTATCTCTAAGGGACTTAAAACATGAAGCTTTTCACAAGGAGTTTGGAAGATTTTCCTACTCAGGAAACAGTTTCATTTCTCCCTGAATCTGCCAAAGGAATGAATTGACTATTTGAAGGCCACCACAAATACGTAAAAGATTAATTTCTTGCACCCACACTTAAAGACTTTTCTCTAGACCAGGGATTCTTAACAAGGGGTCTGTGAACTTGAATTGAAATTCAGAAAAACATTATTCTTGTGGGGACATGTTGGTGCAGGTGTGACATATTTATTAAATAATACACAGTATAGTGCGGACTTGGTAAGGGGTCTGTGGTTTTCGCCTGACTGGCAAAGGGGTCCATGGAATGAAAAACATTAAGATCTCTTGCTCTGGATGCTCTTTGTCAGTCAGGGTGGCCAACCAGAAGCTACCATTGCATCGATGCAGACAGCAGAAGGCACAAGAGGGAAAGGACTGAGCCCAAGGTTCAGGAGAACGGACCTAGGTGGAGTCCCAGTGGTCTCTGAATCTCCTCCTAGAATTTCACGAGCCAAAACTTCAGCAGCTGCTGAATCAATGGCTATCTTGGCAATTCTAGCCCAAAGCACATATCCCAAAGGTGAATAACCTACCAGCTCTAAATAATCATACGGAAAACCTGAGAAAGTAACCCTCATGCATTTGGAGGCTTTCAGCTTCCAGACAATGACACTCAAACCCAACGATGGGACCAAGTTTTGGGTTTGGAGGGCAGACAGACTGAAGTGAAGTGAGTAAGGCATAGGCCACAGGGTCAGAATCAGTTGGTGGTCTCTTATTCATCCCCACGTCCATCTGTGAGCTCCTTGGGGAGAGGAGGCTCTTCCCCACACCGAGCTACCTTTATCCATAGGAATGTGTTCTAAACCTCCAAAGCAATGGGTCAGGGGGGCAAATACGGGCTGAACCACTTTTTAAAACTGATTTGATTTTCTTTTAGTCATTTTTTTTTTAAATTTTGTTATTAAATGTCAAATAATATTAAGGCATGCTGTGAGATTTTTATCTTTATTAAAAGGGTGCATGGGAAGAAAAACACATTAAGAACCATTGTGTTTAATAATGACACAACACGTGAGGTGTGGGAAAGCCGATGAGTGGTATAAAAACATTAACTGAGAGTGTGGTAGAATCATCAAGTAGGGAGATTTGTTTTATTTCAGATGCTGTTTTAGTTTCCTGGGCCACTCAAGCAAATACCATGAAATGGGTCAGGTTAAACAATGGGAATCTATTTGCTCATGGTTTTGAGCCTGAAAGACAGGCCAAAGCAAGGCACTGTCAGAGCAATGCTTTCTTCTCAAAGACTCGCATTCTGGGGCTGGCTGCTGGAAATCTTTGGTCCTTGCTTGTCACATGGCCAGGCACACAGCAGCCTCTCCTGGCCTCTCCTTTCTCCTCTTGAATTTCAGCTTCTTGCTTACCATGGCTTTCTCTCCTTCCGTCTGAATTTCACTCTGCTTATAAAGGACTCCAGTAGTAGGATTAAGGCTTATCTTGTTTGAGGTGGGACATAGGTTAACTGAAGCAACCTCATCAAAGTTTCCTAATTACAATGGGTTCACACCCATGGGAACGGATTAACTCTAAGAACATGTTTTTCTGGGACACATACACCTTCAAACCACCACAGATGCCAATCCAGAAATTATTCTTTATTCCATAAGAAAAATAAAGACACTCCCCTGCCAAATACACATGCACACTAAAAGAAAAAGAAAAAAATAGCAGTCAAAGTCAATGCCGATGCTGACAGAACCCAGAGGTACACAAATAATGCTTGGGTTAAAGAAAATGAGAAGACGTTCCTGTGTTGACAAGTAAAATCAGAACTATGCAAAACATAATGGAAGGCAGCAAACTTTTTCTAAACTCAGATACAAGGTTTGCACTTAAAGTGCCTGACGCCAGGACAAAATATATCAGGACAGAAGAGGCTCTACTGATCCAGCCTGCGTAAGATTTTTACCTGCCCCATAATGGGAAGAAGAAAGTTGGATAAATCCCCTCTGAATAGTATACAAAAATAGAATATATAATATCAGTATAAATACTGAATGGTATCTGTGTTTGAAAAATATATATACATGTATAATTGTATATATGTGTGTGTGTGCATGCATGTGCAGACTTTCAGTTTCTGAATGTGGGCTCAGTCATTCCCTATAAACATTTATGAACTCTTATTTTATAAGGATAAAGACTTCCATGAAAGAACTGCCTATGGAGAGCTTAGGAAAACATTTCAATCCCTAATTAATTGTTAGAGACCTTCTGTAGTATCCTGATAAGCATACACCCCTGCACCCACCCACTCACATCCCCATACCACTGTCACCCCATCCACCCCATCCCTCACCATCACCCCTACATACTCCCCACCCCCATAAGCATATGTCTTCTTCCTGCCTCTTAAATTTCTTGCATGGCAAGAGTTTCTCTTAAATCTCCCACTGGAGGGGGTTTTCCCTTTATAAACACTTGCACGTTTGCTTCTTTTTGTTTGGGAATTCCACTTCCTGGAGAGCTGTCCTCTGCCCTTATCTCAGGACTGGCCCCTGGTGGAAGTAATAAATCTTTCTTTGATCCTCCCAAGGATTGCTGTCATGAGCTTGACATCCTAACTCAATCTTGGCAGAGAGCTTCTATAAGTCATAGTGAGGTTTCTGTAATACCTCCTGTTATATTAATGGAACTAATTAAACGAACATTTGTTGAGTGCCTACTATGTGCCAGCATAAACAGGAAAGACCAGGCGCCTGAAGTCATATCATTTACATTCCATAGAATCCACGGATCCCACCTGACCACCACAGGCAACCTATGAGATTTGCATCCATGAATTGTCCCTCACTTTCTGCTCCACTCACTGGCCAGGTCCGATTCACACATACGGAGCAGGAATCAATGCTATTGGGCAGCTCTTTGTGGTATGTGCCACAGACATCGGTAGAGTTGACACGCAGCCAGTCTTATTCTCTGGAGCCAGCTGTGGAATTCTTCCTACCACGTATTGGACACTCTATGAAGTCACTTTCCCCAACCACCACCACCACCCACACACACACAAATACACTCATATTTCCAGGTTACACAAGAATCAAATACTCTGGGACTATTTTCCATGCTTGCCGTCTTTAAGAGAAGTTGGGAGTGACTGTGACTGTTCTATCTAAGATACTGGGAGAGTAGCTGGAATTAAGATTTCCTACTAGAGAACGTTGGAAATACATAGGGATGACCAAACAGTTGGGGAAATCCAAGATTTAGATACCAAAGGGTTGGTCTAATTTCTCATGCAAGTGTCCAAAGGCAAGAATTAAGGTAAGACTCAGAGAGCCAGAGAGAAAGGGTGGGGAGGGATGGGCTTTAAATGAGAGCAAACTGGTATTCAAGGTCATTCCCTTGAGCATGGGGTGCGTGGTCTGCTTCGTGTACCTGGGGGAGTATAACGATGTTCTAAAATACCAGAGTAGAGGATGCCAATTCCATGTGAGCCTTTATCTACATTACGTCCTTTATGCTCTCATTTTTCATTGCCAACCTGTTATAAGTATGGCTTTAGAACTTAAACCACTTGCTGTGTCTCTATTAAATGTCCACACCTCAATATTTTAAAAAACTCACAAAATAAGAGGTAATTAGAGGCGGAAGCTAGGGAAATGTCCTTGGATGATCCAAACTGATATGTTTAAATAAGAGATGACCTAGAATCTTCTTGCGGTTTGAGGAGCAGGAAGCAAGCAGAGAGGCATGCACAGGGGAAAGGTACTGAAAATACTGTTACATTACAACCAAGCTTGGAAGAGTGACAGAGTACTTCATAGCATAAGATAAAAGAAATGATTTACAATAACCCCCAATTTGTCAATATCGGACTGGAGGAGTAATGCCTGAGTCACAGAGAGAATATGTGCATCCCATTCAGTATGCTCACTTCTGTTACTGTGCAGCCTGCGACTGCAGGCTCCACTCAGACAAAGAAAGAAAATTACTGTGTGGACATAGAATTATATACAGGCACCAACAGGGATATGCCAGGTTCAGTTCACTGAACCTCAGGGCATCATACCATCATATTACAGAGCCACAGTAGAAAAGGGGTGAGAAGAAGCAGATGCCTATAAACAGCTAAAAGGCAAAAAAATAAAGTGCAAAAGATTTACTGAGCAAGTTTGTCTCTGCAAACTACTTATACTCTCTATCCTATTCTCTAAGCCCTATTTATTAGGGTTAGAAGTTATTCTGTTTCCTTTTCCAAAAGGAGATCAAAATCCCCAAATAATCCAAGACCAAGACTATATTTGAATGCCTTAAATCAAGTAAGTATATTATATATATATATATATATATATATATATATATATATATATATATATTATTATTTTTATATCTGGACTCCATTGTTTTTCAATTATCTATATGTCAATTATTATGCCAATACCAGACGTCGTTGGTTACTGTAGCTTTATATTGTCTTGAAAAATCTAATGTAAGTCCTCCAACTTTTTCTTTTTTAAAAAATACCTGCTCTGAAGGGGAAATTGAGCTTAATGATTTCTGAGATCATTTCCAATGATAAGGTTGAAGCAATTAATTGCCATAAAGAGAGAAAATCGAGTTAAGTATACTATTTAAATTTGTTAAAGCAACCTCTGGTAGAATTGGAATTATCAGGCAGAAAAAATAAAACACATGTTTTATAGGGAAGATAGAAAACATGCTGCATGAAAAAATAAGCAGAAGATCACACATATTTGAACTGAGAATAATTATAAATAATATGAATTCATCTATTTAAAATGAAAGTACAAGAGTTGAATATCTGGTTTCTACCAGATATTTGAGCCCTGGAATAATCTTATGAGATGGACATATTTATCATTAATGTCCCTATTTCACAAGTGAAATAACTGAACTTCAAAGAGTTTAAATAATTTCCTAATAACCATACATCTAGTAAGACATAAATTAAGATCTGAGTACAAGTTTTTGAATCCAAATTCTAGAATGGGGCTCTCATCACCAAACTGAACCCCTTCCCAACCTTTCCTGAGTAGAACTTTTTATTAGCTGTCTTCTGTGCAACCCCAGTAAGAATGGACAAAATAGAAGCAAATTTTTCAATAAAGTTATACACAAATAAAAACACTGTAAAAGCACCTGGGTTAGCATTTTAATCTTGAGAAACAGCCAGTTCTCCTTGATTTACCAGTCCTGTAGGTTTAGAGTTTTGCATATTGGGTTTCAGGGCAGGCCAGAGGCACAGAAAGTCTTGACAGCATCTCATTTTTGTATACCTCATTCTCTCATTTTGTAAATGGACAAGACCCTCATGTGGTCCCAGAATTCCACTCCTACCCTTCCCTGCCTGTACATCTTCTTTCTAAGTAAAAAGTACTGTATTAAATTAAATTGTATTATATTAAAAATAAACACAAAGGCAGAGGAGTAAGATGTCAGCAGAGTAGAAAGTTTCTAGAGTCAGCTCATCCTACAGTGCAGTTAATAATCACCCAGAGCTATCTAAAACACCTGTTTGGGGGGCTCAGGAGACCAGATGAGCATCCTGCAACATCCTTGGAAGAATGGAAGGAGGAGACTTCCCATCTGCAGTGAAGATTCTTAAGTAGCGCACTCCATGCCACAGAAGCCAGTACCCATCCTCCACTGGCAGCGCAAGCCAACTTGGGAACTATTCCTTGGCTGGAGTTGGAAGATACATTTCCCAAAAATGGGGGGTGGGGGTGGGGTAGAGAGAGATGGTCAGCACTTCAACCACAGATTAGTAAACTTGGCTGGCTAAAGTCCAGTCCTAAGAACAGCTAAAGTTTGAATCTTTCCAAGTCAGAAAGAGATAAGTAGCCTCCATTTTAACTCTGCCCCCAGCATGAGGGGAAGAAGGGCTGATTGAAAACACCATGAAGGTGAGGACCAGCTCTGTCCACCCAGATCAGACTGCAGCCATAGCCTAGGCTCCAGCACCAACCCCTATAGAAGGGAAGCTGAGGGGACCTGCACCAGCCTCTGGGCAACTACAGGTGGTTTTGGCTGCACAGACTGGATAGGAGAACACCTGGGGCTCTATCCCCATACCCCAATAGGATAGGATGGGAGTTGTTTCCCCAGCATCCCACATAGACTAGATTGTTTGGGAACTCCTAAGGCTCCATCCCCTCCCCTAGCAGGAGTGGAGGGGGGCTGGTGGTACATCAGTCTACCAGGGCAACTGCAGTCATTTTTGACCCAAAAGGCTTATTTGCTGGCAATACCTGTGGTTCCATGCACACCCCAGGCAGAGGAGGAAGTGGTGTGAAGCTTCATCAATCACTCTAGGGAACTACAAACCATCTTGGCCTGCATGGCTTGATTACTGGACATAGCTGTGGCTCCATCCTTACCCTATGCAGAGAAGAAAGGTGGGGAAAGCTTTATCGGCTCCTGCAGCAACGTGGGCAGCTTCAGCCTCCATAGCTTACAGTATCAACTACATCCTTGGCTCTTAATATGTAACCAGCAAGAGATAAAGGGCAAGAAACAAATGAAAAAGAGCTGAAAAAATTCAGATTGGCTAAACATGAACTGTTATAATGTTTGAAATTAAGTTGATATGGATATCAACGAAAAGCTGTAGCACAAAGCCAATCAAATAGGAAGCCCTAGAATAAAGAGAGAAACTGCACCCAAAATAAATACATCAAGTAAACCAGATACCAAGATACCAACAAAATATTACAATCCATTGTAAGAAACAGGAATATATTGCCCAGTTAAAGGAACAAGATTAGCCTCCAGATGACATAAAAAAGGTTGAGACAACTAATAATAAATGTTTAAACAAATCTCCTTAATAAATTCAATGAGATAGCTAAAGAGTTTAAGGATATTGAGAAGACACTGGATGAGCACAAAGAAGAATTCGAAAACATACATTGAAAAATAGCAGATCTCATGGGAATGAAAGATACAATAAATAAAATTAGAAATATACTAGAGGCATATAACAGCAGAATTGAGGAGGCAGAAGAAAGGATCGGTGAGCTTGAAGATATGGCCTCTGAAAGCAAACATACAAAAGAACAGATAAAGAAAAGAATGGAAAAAAATTGAACAGGGTCCCATGGGATTAAATGATGGCAAGAGACATGCAAACACACATGTCATGGGTGTCCCAGAAAGGAAAAGGGGCAGAAGGAACATTTGATGAAATAATGGTAGAAAATTTCCCAACCCTATTGAAAGCCAGAGATATCCATGTCCAAGAAGCACAAAGTACTCCCATCCAAACAAATGCAAATCGACCTACTCCAAGACACATACTAAACAGAATGTCAAAAGACAAAGACAAGGAAAGAATCCTGAGAGTAGCAAGAGAAAACTTATGCCCAATAACTTTGGGTATGTTATGCCCATACAAATGATGCCCAATAAGATTAAAAGACTTTCCCATCAGAAGTCATGGAGGCAAGAAGACAGTGGTATGATATATTTAAGATACTGCAAGAGAAACACTGACAGCCAAGAATCTTATATCCAGCAAGACTGACTTTCAAAAATAAGGGTGAGTTTAGAATATTCATAGGTAAACAGAAACTGAGAGAGTTTACAACAAAGAGACAAGCTTTACACTAAAGGGAATGCTACAGCCTTTAGACAGGAGAAAGAGGACTGGAAGTGAGTCTAGAAATAAAGGTTATATCAGTAAAGGTAATTAGAAGTGTAAAAAGAGGGTTGAAAATAAGATGTGACAGATAAAGCTCCAAGGTCAAAATGGGTGAAATAAGAATTGTCTTTACAGTAATAACACTGAATGTTAATGGATTAAACTCCCCAATCACAAGACACAGACTGATGGAATGGATAAGAAAAGATGAGTCATCTATAAGCAGTGTACAAGAGACTCACCTTAAACCCAAGAATACCAGTAGATTGAAAGTGAAAGGCTGGAAAAAGATATTCCACCCATGCAGTAACAACAACAACAACAAAAAGCTGAAGTAGCTATAATAATATCAGATAAAATAGATTTTAAAAGTATAACTGTTATTAGAGACAATGAAGGACATTACATATTAATAAAAAGCACAATTCACCAGAAAGAAATAACAGTTATAAATGCATATGCACCTAACCAGGATGCCCCAAATTACATGAGACAAGCACTGACAAAACTGAAGGGAGGGAGCAGATATGGCTCAAGTGGTTGAACTCCTGCCTCCTGCATGGGAGGTCCTGGGTTCAGTTTCCAGTGCCTCCTGGAAAAAACAACAAGGAAAACTAATGAAAGGACCAACTCGGGGAAGCTGACGTGGCTCAGTGGTTGATCACCGGCTTCCCACATGTGAGGTCCTAGGTTCAATCCTCAGCCTCTGGTACCTCAAGGGGGGAAAAAAAGGCAAAAGGAAGACTAGATGCCTCTACAATAATAATTGGTGTATTCAATATATCACCACACTCATCATTGGATAGAACATCTGGGCAGAGGATCATTAAAGAAACAGAGAGCTTGAGTAACATGATAAATGTACTAAACCTAATAGACATATACAAAACATTACACCATTACACCCCAAAACAGCAAGATATACAGTCTTCCCAAGTGCTCATGGATCTTTCTCCAGGATAGACCATATGTTGGGTCACAAAGAAGATCTCAATAAACTTAACAAGATTGAAATTATACAAAGCACTTTCTCTGATCATAATGGAACAAAGTTGGAAATCAACAACAGGCAGGAAAAGGGAAAATTCACAAATATATGAAGATTAAACAACACACTTTTAAATAATCAGTGGGTCAAAGAAAAAATTATGAGAGAAATCAGTATTTTGAGACAAATGAAAATGAGAACACAACATATCAGAACCTATGGGATGCAGCGAAGGCAGTGCTGAGAGGGAACTTTATAGCCCTCAATGCTTACATTAAAAAGAGAAGAAAGAGCTAAAATCAATGACCTAATAACACATCTGGAGAAATTAGAAAAAGAACAGCAAACTATTCCCAAAGCAAACAGAAGGAAAGAAATAACAAAGATCAGAGCAGAAATAAATTAAATTTGAAGCAAACAAACAAACAATAGAATTAACAAAACCAAAAGTTTGTTCTTTTAGAAAATTAACAAAATTGACAAATGCTTAGCTAGACTGACCAAAAAAAAAATGAACGAAGATGTAAATAAATAAAATCAGAAACAAAAATGGGGACATTACCACTGAACCCAAAGAAATAAGAGATCTTAAGAGGATACTGTGAACAACTGTATGCCAACAAACTAGACAATGTAGATGAAATGGAAAAATTCCTAGGAAGATATGAACAACCTACATTGATCCTGGAACAGGGGTTCTTAACTTTTTTGTTCCACAGACCCCTTTGCCAGTCAGGTAAAAACCACAGACCCCTTACTAAGTTCATACTATACTGTGCATTATTTAATAAATATATTACACCTGCACCAACAAGACCCCACAAGAATAATGTTGTTGTTTTTTTTTTTTTTTTTTTTTGAATTTCAGTTCAAGCTCATGGACCCCTTGTTATAAACCCATACCCTAGAAGAAATAGAAGACCTCAATAAACCAATCACAAGTAAAGGGATTGAAACAGTCATCAAACAACTGCCCAAAATGCAAAGCCCAAGACCAGATAGCTTCATAGTTGAATTTGACCAAGCATTCAAAGATTTAATACCAACCTTAAACTCATCCAAAAAATTAAGCAAGAAGAAATGCTACCAAACTCATTTATGAAGACAATATCACCCTAATATCAAAGCCAGAAAAAGATATTGTATCCATATTGCATATGGAAATAAAAATCCTTAACAAAATACTTGTTAATTGAATCAAACAATACATTAAAAGAATTAATCTTCATGATCAAGTGGGTTTTATACCAGGCATGCAAGGATGGTTCAACACAAGAAAATGAATCAGCATAATATATCACATTAATAAATCAAAGAAAAAAATCTCATGATTATCTTGATTGACACAGGAAAGTCGTTTGAAAAAATACCCCATTTGTTCTTGATAAAAAATACTACAAATATAGGAAATGAAGGAAATTTTCTCAACATGATAAAAGCCTAATATGAAAAACCCACAGCTAACATTGTACTCAATGTGAAAGACTGAAAGCTTTCCTGTTGAGATTGGGAACAAGACAAGGACTGCCCACTGTCACCACTTTTGTTCAATACAGTGCTAGACGTTTTAGCTAGAGCAATCAGGCAAGAAAAAATAAAATAAAATGTGTCCAAATCAGAAAGGAAGAAGTAAAATTTTCGCTTTTCCCAGATGATATGATCCTGTATATTGAAAGTCCCAATATAACAATTTCAGCAGAGTGGCATGATACAAGATTAATAGGCAAAAATCAGTAATGTTTCTATACACTAGTAATGTGCAATTTGAGGAGGAAGTCAGGAAAAAATTCCATTTACAATAGCAACTAAATCAAATATTTAGGAATAAACTTAACCAAGGATATAAAGCATTTGTATTCACAAAACTGCAATCAAAGAAAGACCTAAATAAATGGAAGACCATTCCATGTTCATGGAATGGAAGACAAAATATCATTAAGATGTCAATTCTACCCAAACTGGTATACAGATTCAATGCAATCCTGATAAAAATTTCATCAGCATTTTTTAATGAAATGTAAAACACAATTACCTAATTTATTTGGAAGGGTAGGGGGCCCAGAAGAGCCAAAAAGAAGTATGAAGTTCGAGTACTTTCACTTTTGGACTTTAAATCATATCACCTAGCTACAGTGGTAAAAACAGCATGGTACTGACATAAACATAGACATATAGACCAACTGAACCAAATTGATTGTTCAGAAACAGATTCTCACATCTATCATCAAGTGGTTTTTGACAAGCCCACTCCACTGGACCAGAACAGTCTATTCAACAAATGGTTCTGGGAGAAGTGGATATCCATAGGCAAAAGAAAGAAAGAGGAACCCTACCTCACTCCTTGTACACAAATCAACTCAAAATGGATCAAAGACCTACATATAAAAGCTAGAATTACAACACTCCTAGGAGAAAATGTAGGGAAACATCTTCAAGACCTGGTGGTAGGTGGTAGATTCTTAAATCCTACACTGAAAGCGGGAGCAATGAAAGAAAAAAATGGATTAATGGGACCTCTTCAAACTCAAAAACTTTTGTGATTCAAAGGACTATGTTAAGGTGAAAAGGCAGCCCACTCAATGGGAGAAAATATTTGGAAACCACATATCTATTAAGGGTTTGATTTCCACACTATATAAAGAGATCATACAACTCAACAATAAAAGAACAAGCAATCCAATTTAAAAATTGGCAAAAAGAGTTAAACAGACATTTCTTCAAAGAGGAAGTACAAATGGCAAAAAACACATGAAAAAAATGTTCAATATCGCTAGCTATTAGGGAAATGCAAATAAAAACTTCAATGAGATGCCATCTAACACCTCATAGAATGACCATTAATAAAACAGAAAACAAGAAGTGCTGGAGAGGATGTGGAGAAATAGGAACACTCCTTCACTGTTGGTGGTATTGTAAAATGGTGTAACCTCTATGGAAGACAGTTTGGCAGTTCCTCAGGAAGTTAAATATAAAGCTACCATATGATCTGGCAAATCCTCTACTAGAATATATCCAGAAGAATTGAAAACTTTGTTGCAAACAGACATTTGCACATCAATGTTCATAGCAACATTATTCACAGTTTCCAAAAGATGGAAACAACCCAAATGTCCATCAACCAATGAATGGATAAACAACATGTGGTATATACATAAGATGGAATACTATGCTTCCATGAGAAGAAGGGAAATTGGGACACATATGATAACATGAATGAACCTTGAAGACATTATGCTCAGTGAAATAAGCCAGACACAAAAGGACAACTATTGTATGGTCTCACAAATATGAACTAAATATGAAGAATAAACACATGGAGTTAAATCCTGGAGTATAGATTACTAGGAGATAGGATGAGGGCTGAGAAGGGCTACTGATGCTTAATGTATGTAGAACTTTTAATTAGTTTGACTGTAAAAGTGTGGAAATGGTTAGAGTTGATGGTAACACATTATAATGAGTATAACTAACACGGCTGATTTGTAAATGGAATTGTGGCTGAAAGGGGGAAGCCTAGGGATGTAAATGTCAATTGAAAGAAAGCTAGAGAATAATCTAGGGACTAAATAGCAGTGAACCCAGAGGTAGATGAGAATTTTGGTTAATAGTACAAATACAAGAATGTTCTTCTATGAACTAGAACAAAGGTACATCACTATTACAAGGTGGTAAGACTATAGAGTTGCATGGGAAAAATATAATTAATGTTAGCTATGGACTATAGTTAACAGCAATATTTTAATATTCTTGCATCAATGTTAAAGAATACTGTGTTAATAATAGAGGATATGGATCCATGGGATATAAGCCCTCTCTCACTTGGAGTTGAAGTGGACATCACCATCCCAGTCGCCTCTGGATTGGGGGAAGAACTATGGACTAGAGCGGACTTGATGGTATTCTCTTGCTCACATATGGTGATTCTAGCAATGCAAGAAATTATAACAATGAGGTGGAGCCAGTGGCCACTTGACATTTTTTGGGTAGGGAGGGGATGAGCATTTGAAATACAGGGGCTTCTTTGGGAGTTGGAGTTGTCCTGAGTACTGTTGTGGCAATGGATGTAGGCCATTTTAAATCAGCACACACCACTCAGAACTGAGTGGGAGAGAGTGTGGTCTACAGTGTGAACTGTGGTCTATGGTTGGTGGCAAGGCTCCAGGATGTGTAAGTTCATTGAGGTTGGTGGGCCACACTGTGGGAGATGTTTGTGTGGGATGTGGTGGGAGGTGTGGGAGGTGGGCAACATGGGAATCCCAGTGGGTTCCGTGTAATATTTTGGGTAATCTAAGCACCTCTTAAAATATATGTATATATATACATATATAAATAACATTTTTGTAACCAAATACACATATATGCATATATATTTATATATCATTTTGCAAATGTTTGTATGTATTGTGAGAATTTTCATTTTTACCCATAATAAAAAATAAAATAAAATAAAATAAAATAAAATAGAGGATATGGAAAAAATATACCAAATGTATGCCATAGATCATAATTAATGGTATTAGTCTGATGATGTTATCACATAATCTGTAACAAATGTTCCACAGCAATGTACTGAGTGTGTTGGTGGAGGGGTGTTGTATGGGAATTCTGCACATTTGCATGACTATTTTGTAAGTGCATAACTCCTCTAATAAAAAACATATTAAAAAATAAAAAATAAACACACTAAATATGTTATAAATAAGTCATTATAATCTCATGCTCCATATTAAGCATGAACTTTAACAAAGCAATATGGACTTGAGCTTTTTAAAAAATATACAGTATTTTTGGTCTATCCATTGTTTCTCCTCTTTAAGTAGACACATTATGGAGCTATTTCTCTATGCCAAAGGGAAAGAATACTGTGCAAACAAGATGCTAAATGGCATCTGAAAATTGGCCTCAGGTTGGGACATGTAAGGGGCATGTTGTGGACTGAGGAAACCTTCAATGGGACCCTGAGATGTCCTAATACTAGAAGCTACAGGTTGCAGAAGAGAAAGTAGGCACGTAGACTGCAAGGCCACTTCCCAGACTCTGACATACAATATAACATCCTACACAGGGCCAGTGCGTTTTCTTGTGCAGAGTAGGTCCTTTCCATTTACCAAGTGAGCATTGGTAAATCTTGCTTAGGAAACTTGATCCAACATTGCAAAATGAGAGTACATTTAAAAATCTGGATTTCTAGTTTTGTTGAGAGAATCAGAAGGTTTTTCAGCAATGCCTTCTCACATGGCAATGAGCATTCAGGAACTGAATCTCAGGAGCTCCCTCCCATCACCCTCCTGTTTATCTTTATCATGCACATCACACTAAGCTGTGATTGTCTCTTTGCTCACTTACCTTCCACGCTGGACTGTGGGGAGAGACTGTTCCTTTTACATCTGTACTCCTCCCACCCAGCCTTTCACAATGGGTAACCTTTTAAAGTGCTAATCATTGTGGTTTTTTGACTGAATGAATGAGCAAATAGTCAGTCAACTTATTCACTATTTATTATGTTAAAATAATATTTATTGAACGCCCACTCTGAACCAGGCACTGTGATGATAACTTGTAATACACTGTCTCATTCAAGTAGTAAACACAATGGGAATGATAAAAAGTAGTCAAGAAAATCAGAGGAAGAAAATTCACATTGATGAGACTCCTTCATAAATGATAAGACATTTCACTGATCTTTGAAGGAAGGGTATTTTAATAGATGAAATGAGCAAGGGGGAAGTGCACTGTTTAGAGAGAAGAATATAGCACTCATCCAGGCATAAATGAAGAATGAAAAGCAGCCCAGTTGCCCAAAGGAGATAAACCTGAAGAGGAAAGTAAGAGCTGAATGTTGAAACAAAGTAAAGCCCTGGCTCAAAAGTTCAGATTTGATCCTATACACACTTGCCATTTAAGCAGATAGAATGAAAGACGACGTGGAAAGACCCAGGTAACACCAATTTGTAGAGAGGATTAGAGAAGGTAAAAATGTGCCCTGGGAAAGCAGGTGTTTTTCAAGAATATAGACATATGTCAAAACTCATCAATTTGTACACTTTAAACGTGCCATTTTCGGTACCTCAATTATGCCTCAATAAGCTGAAAAGAAAGCAGGTGAGCCTTCATGTATATTTAATTTATATTCTCAAAGGCTGAAATGCTGTAGGGCAGCAAGGAGCTAACATTCATTAAAAACCTACTTAAGGCAAAGCACCATGCTAGAGCCTTTATCCAAGCTCTCTCAATTAGCCAGCACGGCAAACCTGCAAGGTACACATTATCATCCTCATTTACAGAAACTGAAGTTCAAACGCCATCTCCAAAAGTCACAGAGTTGATAAGAGATAGAGATTAGGTTTAAACTCAGGTCTATGTTTCTTCAAAACCTTGATATTCCAAGTGATTTCACACATAGTGGACACTGACAGAGAACCTAGAACTAGATTCATTGTCTGCTCTGATGACAAATACCAGGCAAATTGGTGGGAGCACATGCACAATTCAAATTAAAGACATAAAAATTTTACCTCCAAAATCTAGTTTACATTTTTTATAAACTTGCCACAGCTGAGATCAAATTTACTAAGAAGGAAGGAAGGAAGGGAGAGAGAGAGGGAGGGAGGGAAAGAGGGAGGGAGGGAGACAGGGAATGAAGAAGGAAGGAATAGAGTGAGGGGGAAGAGGGAAGGGAGAAGTAATAGGAAGATGAAAACCAAGTTTCTCTAGACTTCATACCCTATATTCACACAAGTATGGGAATGTTTACTCTTTTAGCCAATCCACATTTCATGAATATCACCAATTTCACCGATGAAAACGTCTTTCCAACGAGTTTTGCTAATTGATGAACCAGTCTTGTCAACAGTGGAAACCCATTTCTAACAGTCAGTATGTTAGTTAACAACACCTCTGGTGTTGATCAGAAATGAAGATATCTGAACTTCTGAATGTGAAATCAGAATGCTACCACCCTCTCAGAGGACTAAGTCCCTTTTAGGGACCTGACAATACTGAAACTGTAACTAAAATGCATACATAAGATCATATTGCCCATCCTGAAGTATTTTTGAATAAATATTCAAATAAATTAAAGGTGTCATAATAAAAGCATGAAACACATTGAATAACTCTGAACATTAACATTCTGTCATTGTTATAGATGTTAATTTAGGCAGAAATTCATTTTAATTAGATATAGCTATGATGACTTAAAACCTGGATTTGGTTTGCTGTCATTTCTGAATTTTATAATACTTGACCTTTCATTTTCAGTCTTTTGCCTTCAAGACGTTCAAATTGCTATAGTTCCTTAGGATTAATTTGCCTCAAACTCACTGGCTTCTTGAATCTTGCATCTGGGCATTTTTATTGATTTTTCAATTTCACACTATCCTCCTCGAATTTTCCTTTACTAAACTTCAATTTCATTGGAGCAGATGAGAAATGTGTAATGGTGTTGAAAATATTTCTTAATTTTCCTGTGCTTATGCTATTATTAGCCAAGTATTATGTGCTTCAAAATCATCGTTTATTCCTCAACAATCTCTTAAAATCAGTATGTATTTGTTCCTGCAATAGAGAAGATAATGATTGCTGTTTTAACCTTAAGGAAAATGAAGCATAGATATAGTAAGTGACTCTGTTTTCTCCACTGAAAAATGGAGAAATGAACATTGCAGTCTAATCTGGATGTTTTATTAGGTACATAGTTTTTTCAAACATTAAGGCAAGATCTGAGAATATCCTTTTAGAAATTTTAGTAGATACTAAAACCTAATTCCTCATCCCCATGTTCAAGTTTCTGGATCCTGCATTTAATAATAAAGGTCTAGGAAGTGTTTCAGAAAAGACTAAGATTTTTAATCTCTAAGAAATCCACATCTAGTCCACACTGTTACAGCATTGCTTTTTTCCACAAGTGAAAAAAAGGTCGCAAATTACCAGATCATACACATGGTAAAATAATAAATAGTATTTCTTATTGATGATGGATTCTTTGTTATATCACTCTTTTTATAAAAATCCCTTTTCATCATTCTTAAACACAGGGGAAATTAAAATGAGATAAATTTTCAGATTTCCATTTTATTCTCTCTTGAGGCATAATTTTAGATGCCCCAGGCCACCATAAGATTCCAAAGCATTGCATGAAGTCTCTTAATTTAGCATCTCTCCAAGAAAGAACATATATCAGTTCCCATTGTCATCATGGGAAATGAGATATTGAGAGTGAAGCTGAGTGGTGCAGGAGATGATAAAAGAGTTGAAAGATCATCTAATTCCGAAGCTGCTAAATAATTGATCAAGATATGCCTTTATTAGAAGTCAGTGTCAAAAATAACTTCCAGAAATGTGATGAGAATATTGATCAGAATTGAATTAATTCCTCAAAAAGAAGAACTCTATTTTGTCAATGTACAGTAATTTTATCTTCTCATGAAACTTTTACTGCAGTAAAAAGCATGGAAATCATTGCTAATGTTCAATATTTACTAAAGAGCTCAGTAGATATTTCACAGTTGATATAATCATTCCTGTCCAAGACATTCTGGGCAACTTGTCAATACATAGTAATTTATCTTCCCCTACATTTTACCACAGTGAAAATTATGTATATTATGGCAAATGTTCAATATTTCACTGGGAACTGCATAAATATTTCCCAAATTATACAATTGTTCCATTTCAGAAGGTTATTTGCAACTCAAATTTTGTACAGTTGAAAAAAAATGCATACTTTATCTACTCAAGGCGCTTGATCATGGGCCCCAGAGTGGAAGCTAAGAGAAAACGAGTGGGGATAAATTCCCCAGAGATCTTGGGAAACTCAGAGAAATTCAGGGAGGAGTCTCTAACCTGGTCACTGCCCTGTTTTTCAACAATGGAGGGGGGAATGTTCAGCAACATGAGAAAGGCTGGATAATTTGGAAGATAATTTGCTTAAACTACCCTTGGTTTCACTCTTAACTGGCAGGTAGGAGTTAAAATCTGTCTATCAAGATTTTACACCACTTTGTCCTCATCCATGTATAATCATCTCTACAGTCCTGGATTTCAAAAATCACTAATGATTGGAAGTAAAATGTTGTCTTATGTTATCTATTCTTCATTTGCATTCTTATTTTAAGGCATTTTTTCATGCACCTGACAACTAATGCAGTATTGTATGCCTCTAAAAAACAATAAACCTTATGGAACAAGTTTTGCAAGATTTAATATCTTTAAGTTAAGAGTTTCATGACCCAAGGAACCTCTATTTAACTTTCAGAATAATAAATACAGTTCAGAAAGAATGTACATGCTCTCTCTCTCTCTCCTTTCTCTTTCTCGCTAATGTATGAGCACCCTTTTACTTTTTGTAAAAATTTGTTGAACTATATCACTCATACATAAACATACATAAACAATAAGTGTATAGTAATAGCTGTGAACTTACAAACAAACATACATAACATCATACAGGGCTCTCATACCTCAGTCTACCAACAATACCTTGCATTTTGTGAAACATGTTTTAACTAATGATTAAAGAGCAGCCTCAAAATACTATTGCCAACCAAAGTGCCTTACATTTGGTGTATTTCTCCCCCACCTTATTATTATATTTTAAATATATTTTTATGACAGAAGTTGTAAACTTACAAAACAATCGTGCAAATGTGCAGAATTCCCATACAACACCCCTCTATCAACACATCACACTGTGGTGGAACATTTATTACAGATTAGGACATAATATCATCAGACTATTACTAAGTCCACAGCATACACTTGACACACTTTTTTCATACTCCCCCATTATCAACACAGAACATCTTTGTCATAGATGCATAAATATTACATTATTATTGTTAACCACAGTGCATAGTCACTCCTTTTGTATTTTTCCCATGCTTCTCCACATCCCCACCACCCTGTAATAGTGATGTACATCTGCTCTAGCTCACAAAGGACACTCTTGCATCTGTACCATCAACCACAATTCTCATCCACCTCTGGGTTTACTGTGTTATTCAGTCCCTAGATTATTCTCTAGCTTTCTGTCAGTTGGCATTTACATCCCCAGACTACCCTTTTCAGTCACATTCCCATTTATAAAACAGCTGTTACTCACTATACTGTGTTACCATCAACTCTATACATTTCCACACTTTTATAATAAAGTTAAGTAAAACTTCTACATACATTAAATATCAGTAGTCCATCTCAGTCCTCCTTTTATCTCCTTTAAGAATCCACCACCTACCACCAGATCTTGAAAATGTTTTCCTACATTTTCTTCTAGAAGCTTTATAGTTTTTGCTTTTGTATTTAGGTTTTTGATCCATTTTGAGTTAATTTTTGAATAAGGTGTGAGATAGGGGTCCTCTTTCCTTCTTTTGGCTATGGACATCCAATTCTCCCAGCACCATTTGTTGAATAGACTGTTCTGCCTGAGCTGGGTGGGTTTGACAGGCTTCTCAAAAATCAATTGACCATTGTTGTGAGAGTCTGTTTGACTCATCAGTTCAGTTCCATTGGTCTAAGTGTCTGACTTTATGCCAGTACTGTGCTGTTTTTACCTCTGTAGCTAGGTAATATTATTTAAAGTCCGGAAGTAAGAGTCCTCCAACTTCGCTTTTCCTTTTTAAGATATTTCTGGCTATTCAGGACCCCTTGCCCTTCCAAATAAATTTATATTTGTGTTTTCCATTTATTTTTAAAATGCTAGTGGATTTTTTTTATCGGGATTGCATTGAATCTCTATATCAATTTGTGTAGAATCAACATCTTAATGATATTTAGTGTTCCAATCTGTGAGCATGGAATGTTCTTCCAATTATTTAGGTCTTTTTTTATTTCTTTTAACAACGAGTTGTAGTTTTCTGAATACATGTGCTTTACATCATTGGTTAAGTTTATTGCTAAATATTTGATTCTTTTAGTCACTATTGTAAATGGAATTTTTTTTTCCTGACAACCTCCTCAGATTGTGCATTATTAGTGTCTTTTAAAGTATATTTCATCTTATATAAGTATAGCTACTCCAGCTTTCTTTTTTATTTTATTTTATTATTATTATTATTATTTTTTTTTTTTGATTACTGCATGTGTGGAGTATCTTTTTCCAGCCTTTCACTTTCAATCTATTGGTATCTTAGGGTCTAAAGTGAGTCTCTTGCAGACAGCATATAAGTGGCTCACATTTTCTTATCCGTTCTGCTAGTCTGTGTCTTTTGAGTGGGGAGTTTAATCCATTAACATTCAATGTTATTACTGTAAAGGCAGTTCTTATTTCACCCATTTTGATCTTTGGGTTTTTATCTGTCATATTTTATTTTCACCACTCTTTTGAGACTTTTCGTTACTTTTACTGATAAAATCTTCATTTCTAAACTCTCTTCCAAGCCTTTCTCTCCTGTCTTTTCCTTTCAGACTGTAGCAAACCCTTTAGCATTTCCTGCAAAGCTGGTCCCCTGGTTAAAACTCTCTCAGTTTCTGTTTATCTATGAATATTATAAACTCACCCTCATTTTTGAAAAATAATATTGCTGGATATAAAATTCTTGGCCAGAAGTTTTTCTCTTGCAGTATCTTAAATATATCATATCACTGCCTTCTTGCCTCCATGGTTTCTGATGAGAAATCAGCACTTAGTCTTATTGGGTATCCCTTATATGTTAAGCATTGTTTTTCTCTTGCTACTCTCAGAATTCTTTGTCTTTGGCATTTGACATTCTGATTAGTATGCATCTCGGAGTTGGCTTATTTGGATTTATTTGGATAGGAGTATGTTGTGCTTCTTGGACATAGATATCCATGTACTTCAATAGGGTTGGGAAGTTTTCTACCATTATTTCTTCAAACATTCCTTCTGCCCCTTTTCCCTTCTCTTCTCCTTCTAGGACACCCACAACATATATGTTTGCATGTCTCTTGCTGTCATTTAGTTCCCGAGACCTTGTTCAATTTTTTTTCCATTATTTTCTTCATTTGTTCTTTCATATGTTCACTTTTGGAGGCCATGTCTTCAAGCTCACCAACCCTTTCTTCGGCTTCCTCAAATCTGCTATTATATGATTCCATTGATTTTTAGTTTCATTTATTGTGCCTTTCATTTCCATAAGATTTGCTATTTTTCTATGTATGCTTTTGAATTCTTCTTTGTGCTCATCCAATGTCTTCTTAATATCCCTATCTCTTTAGCCATCTCATTGAATTTTATTAAGGACTTTTGTTTTAACATCTATGATTAGTTGTCTCAACTCTCTTACATCATCTGGAGGATTATCTTGGTCCTTTAACTGGGCCATGTCTTCCTGTTTCTTGGTGTGGATTGTAATTTTTTGTTGGTGTCTTGGCATCTGCCTTACTAGATGTATTTATTCTGTGTGCAGTTTCTCTCTTTAGTTTAGGGCTTTCTTGCCCTTTCTCCCTTGCTGGTTGTATAGTAAGAGTCGAAGATGCAGTTCGTGCTGTAAGCTGTGGAGGCTAAAAATGCCCGCATTGCCCCAGGGACCGATGAAGCTTTTCTGAACTTTCTCCTTTGCCAGGGTTAGGGACAGAGCCACAGCCGTGTGTAATAATCCAAGTAGTGCAGGCCTAGACTGTAGTTGCCCAGTAGGATTGTAGTTTGGCCTGCCAAATTTACTAATCAGTTGTTGAAATTGATGCCCAATTGTCTCCTCCTCCCCCATTTTTGAGAAGTGGAGCTTCCAATTCTAGCCACAGAATAGCTCCCAAGGTGGAATGTGCTGCTAGTGGAGGATGGGCACCGGCCTCCAGGGCATGGAGTGCTCTACTTCTGAATCTTCTCTGCAGATGGGCAGTCTCCTCCTTCCATCCTTTCAAGTATGTTGCAGGATGCTCTTCTGGTCTCCTGGAGCCCCTAAATAGGTGCTTTAGATAGCTCTGGGTGATTACTAACTGCACTTGTAGGATGAACTGACTCTAGGCACTCCTTACATAGCCGTCATCTTGCTAGATGTACCCTTTTACTTTTATACTTGTATCTGGGTGATTTTCAAAATTGTATTTGGTAGATTTTTTAAACAAATCATTTTTATTGATACATATTAATAAAGCTTACAGTCCATCCAAAGTGTACAATCATATCTGGTGGATTTTTAAAACCAGTCTATGCAAAACATGAAGAGAAGAGCCCTTTTTGGAAAACTACGTTGATCATTTAAACTGTTGAACTTTAGCAACAGCAATATTATTCATAATGACTAGCAATAGACAAATATTTACCTAGAAAACGTCTACTGACCAAATGAAATTCAATGTATTACAATTTACTTTCATTTTCCAGGTTAATCAAAAGAGCTATAGTCAATAAATTAAACACGTGTCCAAGTCTCGATTGGGTGTTTAGTCTTTTCTGCTAACTGCACTAATGTTCATGCAAATATAACAATAACTGAACAGCTCCCTTACTTGTAATTTCAGATTTCTATTTTGGGACCTGTCTATTAAAATTTTACACATCCTCATCATGTGTAATCATGACCTAAATGAGGATTCTTCTCTCCCCACCTGGTATAAATCAGTACATCAACACTCCCTTCAGGACAGTGATTATTTTGAAGCAGTATGGATACACACATATCTCCACTTCCTTGAAAACGTTTAGAAAAGGGACTGAGAGAAAGTGGACACTGACAATATGAACTGTAAGTACCCATATTAATGCCAATCCTGACTCTAAACCGAGCACCAGCCCTTAGCGTATGCCAGGCAACGGGATGTGGTGATTTACATGAAGCAACTCCTTCCCTGTGGGAAACAGCCTGTTTATTATTTTCATTTTTCAAATAAGGAAACTGAAAGGAAGAAAGGCCAAGTTCCCATAAGCAATAGGAGTGGAAGCTGATTTTGAGTCCACATGTCTCTGAATATAAAAGACTTATACTTTCCACTATATCACAGACAAAACTAGCCAATATATCATCTTTTATTTTCTACTATAGTTATTGGAAATATCACCGTTACTTTATTTTCATTTTAACATGTTTCCATAAACTGTTTTTTTTTCCTAGCAGTGCACTCTTTTTATATCAAAGACCAATAATACTTCGATATTTCTAGATTTAAGAAAAAACCTTCACAATGCTTCAGTATATTTGTATAATGTTACTGATTTATATCCTCCCGTTTTTATTACTTCCTCTTTCGTGATTTCTTCTCTACTGCTCCCACTTGTTATGTTCTGATACCCATCAGTCGCTGAATTTCACAAACCCAGTTATCTTCATCAGTCTACTTTGGCTCCAGTCGACCTTTTAATCATCATGGCAGTCTACTACATTTTTGGATTAACCACAAAACTGATGCTAATTTTTGCCCTGACCAGAGCTTGGTTTGACCAGGAAGAGTTGTCTAATATTATCTTTAAAAGAAACTTCTGTCACATTATGTCACCCAGAAGGTTAAAAATCTCCTCTTCTTTTTCAAAGAAACACCTCACTAACTTACCAACCAAGAAGTTTGGTTTTGACCTGCATTTTCTGAGGTACTTCTCTGAGGTGGTTCATCCCTTTGATTTCCCTTTGGTCCTCTCTTCAGGGTGACCACTCACCATGTGGAGATAACAGCTACAGTGTCCATGGCAGAGCTTAGGAAAATACAGGACAAAACAGTAGCCACCCCTTCTTACCACTCTGCACCTTTAGACCCTATCTCATTCAGACATATTTAAATCTCTTTACAGAAGGTGTTAAGTAGTTTCAGAAAGAAATACTAACTTAAAGGTTCAAAGTATAAAGCTGAAATCGATTTGGACTTTCTCTTGAATATCACAAAGTGAGGGCTTTGAATATCACAAAGTGAGGGCTCACTGGGTGGGTGGTAGTCAACATAAGCCAAAATCTCAGCTTTGTATACCTCTTTCAGATCTCTCATACTGAAAACTCCACTTCCCTCCATCAAGTCCAGCTTTTTATTTCTGGAGGCATTATCTTTTCAATATTCTTACCAGTGAGAACTGAAACAGGGAGAGTCTTCAGCCAAAAATCTATAAGATAGAAACATCTTTCAAGAACAAACATGCTTTTTTTCCAAATATATCCCCAAATTAGCCCAAATGAAGTACTTACTTACTCTTGGAATCAAAAGATATCTGTCATTATAGAGGGTTTCTGATTTTTTTCTTCTCTACTCTTGGAACCAATCAGTCACAAAAAGCTCTGTTAGCCTTGAGGAAGGGTATTAGTGTGAATTAAATTCCTTTCATTCTGAAGGGAGTTGAGGATTGAACCTTTTTCCTGCCCTGTCTTACATTTTTACCTAGACATATATACTATATTTCCTGCTAAGAAGTTGCTTCATTTTATTTTTCTCTAACTCAACAGCAGCAACATTAAAAGAAAAGATGCAAGCAGTTCACCCAATTTCCAATCACTTCCAAACAAGATGAGTTTTATATATTAAAAAAAATCGGTGTTTGCTTTGAATACATGAGAATGTCAGTCCATAAATTTACACAAGAACTGTGTTAAGAATTACAAGGCAGAAATAATAAAAATTAAATATAGGAGGTTCATAGGCCAAGCAAAAACCATTTCTTGGTTCATATCAATATCCACCAGCATGCCAGTTTTTATAGAAATCAGATTTCATTTACTAGAATTCGATTTTTCAATAAAAGCATGATTATTAGCAGTGGCTGGGAGAAGTGATAATAAAGAAAGGTCAAGAACCTAATTTAGACAACAGGGAAGAAGAGAAAAACAGAAGCCAGAAAAGACAAATTTATAATAGAGTTCACAGTTAGTGTCTAAACGAAAAAATATCTTTTGAGGACCGAAAGTAAGGTCATTTACTCATCTACATAGAAATGTGAACTATTATGTTTGTGTATGTATCAATCTTTTATTTATTTGTTTAATCAGTCACTCCACAAGTATTTGCTACAAAACACTGATATGGCTTCAGTGGGTTATGCCAAAATGTTTGAGGCCCAGTCTGTGCCATCTAAAAAGCTTTAATGCAGTAGGGAACATAAGGCAAGCATACATTAATTACAATATGTCAATCAATGACATATGAATGGTAGAGTACTCTAGGCTAAAGCACCACTGCTCAGTGTTGTCCACAGACCCAGGCTGGTCTGGGAAGTATTTGTTACCAGTTCATGATGAAGAAAGTGGAAAATTTGAGAGTAATTGGGTAGAAACTTTAATAATGTTTGACATTGCTGCCATATCCCAGCTATGTGATAAAGGGTTTCATATGTTGAATATAATTTAAAAATATATAGTGGCTTATGTTTTTATGGCATTTTGTTTACTTTTTAGCACTTTATTTTTATTGTAATTTATAAAAGAAACAGTCTTTAACGGATTGAGGGAAAAAACTGCCAGTCTTCCTTTATTAATTTTAAAAATACTGTGAAAAAAACTATCTTAAAAATTCAGATTATAGGAAGAGCAGCTCCATCTCAGGCTGCAATCGATGGCTTAAAAAAGCAGTTAGCATTTTGAACAGCTGGGGTTTTAAGAAATGGCTATAGGGCTACAGGGTATATTTTAGGAAAGAAAAATAACTTGTTTTTAAGGTGTGCTTAAAAAGCAGCAGATAAATGAGTTTGACTGCAAGGTGGTAATCACAAAGATAACTGAGAAGCCAGGTAAGGATTTAAGGCTAGAATAAATAGAATATTCAAGAAGGAATCTGGGTTTATCCTTTAATTTTTTAACAGGTGAGTTCTCAAGGTAATAGAGTATTATAAGAGTGCATATCTTTCAAAGGTATGCAAAACAGAGTGGAAGTGTCATGTCTATATAACAGAAGACCAATTAGAAAACTATTGAAATAGCATGGAAGTAGGTGAACAGGACTTGATTTGTGGCTGGCAGTAAGAATACGTCAATAGTTGATGATTGCAAGACTTCCAGGAAGACCTAAATTGCTACATCTTGTTCAGCACCATGCACTTGAACCATAGGAGGCATCCAATGTGGTTGCTTTGTTGAGCTAGATGAGCTAGAGAGAAGGGTTAGCATTTTAATAAAGATTGTGGCATGAGAAAAAGGAAAAGAACCAAAATGATTATAAAGTTCCTCTGTGGTTTACCAGCACTATCAGGAATCAGAAAGTTTCTGGTTTGAAATGAGGACAAGATGGACTTAGTTTCATGCACAGCTGGACAAAGTTACAATCTATTTGAAATATGGCATTAGGCAAAGAGATAGGGATGGAGATGTAAAGAACCAAATGTGTAGGCTTCTGCATTGGGGATATACCATTTTTTAGGGAAAAAGCTTAGGGAAAAGAATAATGCCGAGAAGGACAGATGCCCCCTGGAGAGGAAAAAGAAGGTCGGACCTGGACTGATGAGCAGAGAATAGTAAGGGTAGAAAGGCAATAATGCAGAGCTGCAGGAATTTGGGAAGTGCCTCAGGAGCTGGCATCAACACACTTTCTGGATGATCATGAAGGCTTTGGAGAGGAAGGTAAGATCTTTGGTGGGCTTTGAAGGAGAACTTTTCTGTATGGCAAATGTTGGAACCAAGTTGGAGAAGTTTACAGAAAGATTGAGGGGTAAGAAAAGAGAAGTAGAGGAGAAAGGGCAATATTTTTAAAAAGTTGTTAAAAATGTATTTGAGAAATACCTGGGCACAGAGAAAGTGGCAGGACTGAGTGAAGGTTGGGGGATGGAGATAATCAAGCAGGTTATGAAGGGGAGCTTCTTGAAAAGGGAAGCTGATTGAGGAAACAAGTGTTTGGAAGAAGCAAGAAAAAGAAAAACTCAAGGGAACAAACAGAACTCAGGAAGATGGATTAGAAATGTGTCTTCCAAGAACAGAAGAAGAGCAGGAGGACCAGGTGACCTTCTAGAATGGGAAAATACAGAGGAAAACAGAGAAATTGATGATTTTTATCAAAAGAAAATAATGTAAGTGACTTAGAGGTTAGTTAAGGGCTCACTGCAGCTGATGTGCATCAGGTTGCTCTTGGTGACCAGGAGGAACCCCAACTGAAGCCAGGTCAGGGAGATGTTGGGGATTGAATCATGACCCCCTCCCCCCAAAAGACATGTTCAAGTCCTAACCCCCTGCTTTGGATGTGAACCCTTTTGTAAATAGGACTTCTGAAGATGCTATTATTAGTTGAGGTGTGGCTAAGCTGAATGAAGGTAAGCCTTAATTTAATATGGCTCAATTCCTTATAAGACATGGAAGTAGAAGCCAGAAGTCAGAGGAAGCCACAGGAGGAGACCAAGAAGAGAGATCACCACATGATGGAGATGGCGAGGCAAGTCAAGAAACCCCAAGGATTGCAAATTGGCAGAGCAGGGGAGGTAGATAGCAAAAAAGAAAAGAGGGCAAAGGTAGAAACTCAAGGAGCCTCTATCATTCATTCATTGCACGCTACTTACATCTTTATTCCTTGTCCATCTATCTTGTTTTCTCAGCTATTGACTTTACCCATAATGATTGACATACCTGAGTTGAAGCCATCTTTCCTTGAATAACCTCCTTGAACACTTAGTAGGAACCTCTCTTCCTACTGGTGAGCTGACCTACTAGGTGAGCTCTCCTGAACTTGCAAGGTCCAGTTGGCCTTTTCTTCTCTTTGCTCTCTCTCTTCACTGACACAAAATCTCCATCCTTTCCTACCTGGCCACACCCTTACTAGCTAACCCAGACTTGATGCTCATGGTACAGTAGAGAGGAAAGCATAATAAAAACAGCATTCATTGTTTACTGCCTGTGGAGTCAAACAAGATAGAACTTAAAGCCTGGCTCTGCCACTTTATCGGTTCTATGAGTTTGGACAGGTAAGTTAATTTCGCTGAGACTCAGCTTTCTCATTTTCAAAGCAAGACTAATAATACCTTCCCAAAATGCAAAGATTAAATTAAATGAAATAACACTGATAAGTTCCCTGTTACATTGTAGGGAGCCCTGGAGATGTGATAGCTATTATTATGATTGTAGGCATAAGATTTATTCTACCGATGTCAGTCCCTGCCTGCTGCAGCCCTGCCACAGTTAGCTATAATGAGCGTTGAACACGTGCAAACACAGGTCTGTCCAGTGTTGGGATCAACTAGAGAAAAGCCTGAAAGGCTAGTAGCCTCCTCTTTGCTAGCAGGTGGAACCTAGACAAAGTCAACCACTGTCCTCACAGTGTCCCTCCACCTCGAGATGAACAGACCCAGGTCCATAATGGCCACTCACCATTTGCAGACATCCACCCCAACATTCCTTTTTTCCTTGGGACATAGTTTCCCAGTTAGTTCCACCTCTTCTGAGTGCAAGAAACTGGTCTAACTCCTCTGAACACTTTCCTTTTTATTTTTTCCCTTTTTCTAGGCATGTTTCCCTGCTTCCAGTTTCATGTGAAGGCATTTAATATCAACCATACTGTTGGGGTGAACTTAGTAGCAGCCCCTCAATGACAGGAATAAACATTTATTGGGCACCTACTAGATGCTCATGATATCCCTCCATTGGTACTCCAAGGCTTCCTTTAAGAAAGTTGACATCTCTCATCGTTTCCTCCCATCCCTTCCATTTTTCCCCTGCATTGCTCCAACGCCTTGTAATTTCCTCTGGGAGATCCTGATGTGTATGTGTCTGAAAGTGGCCAAAACAGGCCACATTTTGGATCCCACATGCAGAAGCACACATCACAAAGCAGTCTACACAAACAGACATAATCAGTGAGAATCCTGCAAAGAGAGACACATGTCCCAACTCTACTCACTCCCATCCCAGGGGCCTCCAGTCAGTCTGATTAGGGCCAGAGGTGCAGGACAGAATGAAGCTTTTCTCTGACATCAGTATTTGACTCAAGAGTGAGAGTTGCCACATGTAAGGAGCTCCTGCTGGGAAGGTTGAGATCCTGTTGATTTGGCGACCCGGGCTTAGCACCATGTGTTCTCTTACCACCACCCCTTTCCCTCTTGATAATTCTCCCTTTCTTCACACTACCGAACCCAGAGGTTGCAAATCAAACTCGAGGCTCAGATGCTAGATCTAACCAGCATATGGCCAGAATGATATTATAATGTGCTTTGGATTTGTTGCTAAAAAGAGAGAGATTTTACATGAAAATCTGAAATTCCAGGTTCCCTCCTCCATCTTTTCAACTTGTCTGACCCCTGGATGCATTGGCCCTTGAAACCCCTGTACCACACCAGGCTTCTTCTTAAAGAAAGAGCTATTCCTTTTTATGCATCCTCATCGGGGGCACTGAGTAGCCCCAAACAGAACCCCTTCCCATCAAACCTCTCAATAGCAAAGCCTTCCTCTGGCTGGCAACTCACTACAAAACGTTCATCACACAAGTTCAAAACACTCATTCCCCATTTTCCCCAAGTCCTCTGGACCCACCTGGCCCTTTTTATCAGAACACGACAAAGGAGGACAGGAAGCAGCCTCCTGGGCTTTTATAGGCTGCAAGAAGCCAGAGGGAGCCAGATCTCCTTGTACCAAACTGCTTCATTAAATAATTCATTTAACAAAGTCTGCCAAGACCCTGTTGCTGTTTAATTACTCGCTAGCTTTCTTCTCTCCCTTTTCAGCGTTCTTTTAATTGAAAATCCAAGCCGGGCTTTGTCGAAGCCTGGGAAGTCAGATCGCTGGGAGACAGCCTCTGCCTCTGTCTCCTCAGGTGTCCAGTCACTGAAAAATATATGACAATTTGGAGAAAAGGATGTAGGAGGAAACAAATGCAAAAACGCAGCTTTGCCAACAACGTCTAATGAGGAACCTAACACTTTGAAACACAACTCGGTTTTCTATTTTAACAAGCAAAGCAATAAACTGCAGTCACACAAATGAACCCGGGAGCCTAAGAATGGTTTCTGGTAAACGAGGGTAGGAAGACTTGGTAGAGTCAGTGATAGGGAAGAAAAACAGCAGGGTGGACACAGCAGGCGAATCTTTGTGGTCTTAACGAGCTGTGCGACTGAATGGGGAGTCTAAACTATGTGCCTAAAGAACCGGGAAAGGAGATGCATCTGAGCAGCTTAACTCAGAAATAGGAGCTCCGTGTTGCAGTGGTGCAGGGAATGCCTTGAATTATATCCAGACTGGTAGGAGTCATGCTGGGATCTCATGATATCCAGTCAATGGAGGTGCCCAGAAGTGGTCAGTACAGTCCACGGCCTGGAGCCCACATTCCTGCATCATGCTTCCTATACTGAGTTCCAGAAAAGATTTGCTCATTCTAAACACGCACACACACAGAAGGGTTACCAACTGGTTGACTGCAAATCAGTTTGGAATCAGGTGACCTGGTTCTTGTCCCCACCCCACACTCATATTTTCCTTTTTTCCTTTTCTTCATGAAGCCCTACTGGGTTTGCTCTGGAAATTCTATTAGTCAGAAGGTGAACCTACTGGACTTAGGTTCCATAGTAACTATGTCCAATAGAAATAAAATATGAGTCTCAAATTCAAGCTTCACATGTAGTTTTAAATTTTCTACTGGCCACATTAGAAAATGTAGAACAAGAAAGGTACAATTAATTTTAATAAAGCATTTTATTTAATGTTATATTCCACTTATATGTACAAAGTATTATTTCAACATTTAGTCAATTTAAAACTATCTCTGAGATATCTTACATTTTTTTAGTTTGTACCAAGTCTTCAAAATCTGATCAATTACAGCACATCTCAATTCAGACCAGCCACATCTCATGGGCTCAAAAGACACATGTGGCTAATGGTTATCATACGTGACAGCACATAACTTTTATATTTTCTCTCTTTTTTCTCTACATCATGGCGTAGTGTTCAATTTCATCTTCCAGCCCCTGTATTGAACATCTTATTCTTGAAACCATTTAGAATTTCTCACCAGGGCCTCCTGGTGAAAGGAAAGCTGGCCTGTGCAGCAAGCTGGCCCGAGCAGAATGCTGGCCCATGTGGAGAGCTGGCCCCGCAAGAGTGCTGGCCCTCGCAGGGGTGCTGGCTCTCGCAGGGGTGCTGGCCCACGCAGGGGTGCTGGCCTGCGCAAGAGCGCTCACCCATATGGAGTGCTGGCCTGCGCAGCAAGATGACACAACAAAAAGAGACACAGAGGAGAGACAATAAGAGATGCAGCAGACCAGGGAGCTGAGCTGGCACAAGAGATTGAGCGCCTCTCTCCCACTCCAGAAGGTTCCAGGATGGGTTCCCAGTGCTGCCTAAAGAGAAGACAAGCAGACGCGAAAGAACACACAGAGAGCAGACAGTGTGTGAAAACAATAAGGGCGGGGTAGGTAGGGGGAGAGAAATAAACAAAGCTTCATAAAAAAAAATAAGTGCGAAAGATGAAAGCCATTTAGTTTTTATTTAATAACTCCAAGATCTTCTCACATGTTTGCACACTAATTAAAGATTTTGCTGTTGTGATTTGCTTAGGTCTCTGAGATTCCAGGTCTTTCCTCTGGAGTCAGTTTGCCTTGTCATGTGCCTGATGATCTTTATATGTTCGTATTTAAGCGTGAAGGACTCAGTGGGTTAATCTAGATGCAGTGTAGGTTTCTTCTGTTTTGCATATAACAGTGACTGATGCAGTCTGAAAGTGGCTTCAGGCTAGGGACCAATGCTCTCAGTTTCATTGGCAACCCCTAACGTTTGTCCCGTTAGCCATGGGGACCTGGGCTTTTTCCTGGCGCAGATTGCTAAACTGCCTGACGCTCTTGATGCTACTGGTGGTGAGTAGGAGTTGGGGCAGAGGGTGGAGCTATCTCACAGCTGTTCCAAATTATACTTTCTATTAGCAGACTTTCTATTTATAGCTCATTCCTTTTCTGCTGACTCTTAGCCCCGGAATTTCCTCAGGGTCGACCAGAAAGCCTCTTTCTACCTGTATGGCTTCTCCTGCATTTTGTCAATACGTCTTCTGTCTCTGAAGAATTTAAGAGAAACTCTCATCCACTAAGTGACCATGCCCCTCACACACTGTTCTGCTCACTGTTATGGGTTGTCTTTGTTTGGGATCCCTGAGGCGTGGATTTCCGGTGCAAGTGACTTATTGGGAGCATGGTCTCAGGAGGCAGGGATTAGGAGAAGGAGCTACATAGAAGGTGGTTGGAGCTGGAGCATAGCTGGAGCCTGATCCCTGGGAACTCTGGGCCAGGAATTGCCTGCTGGGGATGGGTGTACCTCTGGCTAAAGTTAGTGTGATATGGGAGGGTCATCACCAGCCTCTACTGCATGGGAGTACTCCATTTTTAAAATTCCATTTCTGTCATGTTAATGTATTCTTAGGAGCAAGAAGGGCAAGACATAGATGCTCAGTGTTCCATCTTGAACCCAAAGTCCCAGGATGTTGCTTGGGAAAGCTATGTTCTGTGTAACTGGGATGATAAATGATTTTACTAACCATCTTGATTCTCTCGAACTTCTATTTTATCCAGGGGATTACAAAGAAAAAACAGAGGATAACTGAACTAGGCTGGCATACCCGTGAACCTTTGCGGTGCTGTTAAGGACCCCTGCCCAGAAAGAGGAACCGTAGCATGGAAATCAGGCTGACGGCAAAGTCTGCTGATCATCACCAGATGGCTACAGTCTTACACCAGCATCCTGCTTGGTCATTAATGAACTGGGCCTCAAGGACACCCAGCCTGGATAGTCCATGTTCTCTACGTGGTCCCTGTAGTCACATCATCCTCCTCGTAGCTCAGGCAGCTCCTGTACTCATCTTTTTTTTTTTTAACTTTATTTTGTATATTTAATAACTGAAAACATAAACAATTAAAAACTAAAACGTAAACACAGATGAATAAATATATACATTTCTCAATTAAATGTAATGGATACATGTAAAATTTTTTTTTTTTTTTGAATCAAACAATATATTACACAATATATTTGGTTCATAGTAACACATTTATACAGTATTTGTCCTTTTGTGTCTGGCTTGCTTCACTCAACATAACGTCCTCCAGGTTAAGAAGTTGAATATAGACTTGCCACGTGACCCTGCAATACCACTACTGGGTATATACCCAGAAGAACTGAGAGCAGTGACACGAACAGACCTCTGCACACCGATGTCCTGTACTCATCTTAACTCATGTCCCCCTCACCCCGCCTCATTCCCCCACACCTTCCCTTTGTCTCCAGCAGCCATAGAAGCCATAGAAGCTGCTCCCCCAGCTAACCTCTTGGAGCAGTAACCTAATGCAACTTTGGCTCAAAAAACTTGCTCTGTACCCCCTTTCATATTTATTTTCAGCACAACAGTAATTACCAAGAAAAAAAAAATGGCCTTGAAGAGTACATTTCAAAATATCCTAAATCTTCTAGGAAAGAAAGATTGCAGTGCAGAATGAGCATTTATTGACTAATTACAGCAGTGTTGGGCCTTTTCCAATATATGGCATTTAATCCCACATCACTTTCTGCATTTATTCTTAAGGGATGAGCAAACTGAGACTCGAAGAGAAGTATCTTGCTCAAGGTTTTGCAGCAGAACTGGAACTTAACTTTATTCTATGTTTGACACCGTTTCAGCCTGTCTGAAATGAGCATCTGTGCCTTGGTTTAGCAGCTGGAATTGTTGAGGAGAAGCTATCTCTTTGACCAAAGAATTACACACCTCCCTCTACCCTGCCCACCATGACCCTAACCTACTTCAAAAGGAAAGCAGCGAGAACCCTCATCCCAGGTTACTGATGCTATGCATTTCCATATAATTTCTCACTTAATTCTCTAAACAACCTTAGGAATTGCCCATTTTTATGTTACAAAATTCAAATTCTGAAAAATTAAGAAAATTGCCTAGAGTAAAATAGGTAGTAAACATTTGAGCTAGGATTTTAAATCACAGTATTTTTAACCCCCAACTCATGCTTTTTACTAATGATCAGGCAAGCAGTAATTCAAGAGCTTGAAAGTCTCCCCTCCCCCCAGCCATGTTCTCTGGGTCTAATTAAGCCCAGACACAACACCAAATTCAATCAGGTCATTAAATTTGTTTATTTAAGCTTTGTAATTGACAGAACAATGCCCAATCACAACAATGATTGAAATCTAAACAGTTTAGTGACTCATATGTGTCATGAGGGTATTGTTTTTGGCAGTTAGCTCTGGTATTTAACAAACAGAAACAAATTCAACCACTCTCATGCATTTTCCAAGGGACTGACTATGGGGAGATTAGCAAGATATTTCCATTTGTTTTCTGCACCCATTTTCCTATTAGCAAATACAACGTACCTATTGTCAGTGGCAGGTACATCATCATGTCACCCAAAACCCATTCATCTCTCATCATCCTTGGGAATTTGTCACCATCAGTAGATGTTAAACGATCATTTCTTAGATAGTCTTCTTTTGGACATATCTCTGATCAGATAGTCTCTGAGAATTGCCTAGGTTACCCATATTCTCTCATTGGGCTTTGCTTCCAATTCGATGCAACAAAACAATTAAAATCTTTGCATCTTTTCCAGAATTTTTTCAGAATCTATCAAGAACTCTTCTCACAAACCCATGAGGGTCCAACCTAACTTAGAGTCTAATGATTAATATGTTTGCTGCAGGACCAAGTATCTCAAAGATTTTTAAATCCCTGATCCAGGTAAGAAACTCCTAAAATAATAGCTCCTGGGTTTTAGCAGGCCAGAACACTTGTTTCAGGGAATGACATCAAAATGATAAAGTGGTATCACTCAGTATATTTTGGTGATGGCATCAGAAGAGCAAAGACTAACTAAACTCTGTTGATGTTAAGTGCAATTTGATCTGATTTAAAGATTACTACTTTCCGTACCCAGGGAGTTCAGGAATAGATATGGGCTTCACATTTAAGTAGCAGTGCATAGTCAAGGGCTAAGTGATTGGATGTAGAGATGTCTGGGCATTTCCAGAGGTGCTTTTTGGTGGGATTCTATCATAAGAATGTTTCAAGAATAAATATGAGGAATTTTAGTACATTTACAGAGTGTAAACGGCCATTAGCATAGACAATACAATCACAGAGTGCTATTCTCTCAGCAAATACCCTGCCACTTTATGCAGGGAATTGATACAGCTTTGTGTACTTCACATATTAAAAGTAAGGCTTGCAGGAGCAGATGTAGCTCAAGTGGTTAAGCACCTGCTTTCCATGTATGAGGTCTCAGGTTCGATCCCCTGTACCTCCTAGAAACAAACAAACATGAGGAAATCAACTCTCACTGGGGAGTGGATGTGGCTCAGTGGTTGAGTGCCTGCTTCCCATGTATGAGGTCCTGCGTTCGAGCCCCAGTACATCCTAAAAGAAAAAAAAATTTTAATGTAAGGCCTAGTTAATAATAAGAGAAGTGGTAACTAAAACCATCACAATACCCTGTCGTTTTGTAAACAGTGCCAGGACTGACTGATACACTTCTCTACACCTATACCTACAACACTGGGACAATAGCTGCTAGGTCCAGGAAATACCTGCACTTGGGAATTCGGCTGTTATCCAATCAAAAAGCTTATTCCTAAAGACTAACAGAATGTTCATTAAGACTCACATCAAGACCTTCATACACTGTTACCACCTATCCAAAGCTACTACGTCATAAACTCTGCTCAGTTCCAGCCAGTTCACTGCTTTGCAAGACCCACGTAAAAGTCATCACCCTCAGACATTAAAATCCTATAAATATGCTGCCCTATTTCCCCATGACTTTGTCAAGGTGGTATTTTGCCTTGATGCAGTGAATCTGGAAAATTTAGCTTCGCTTGAACAACAGGTTTTTGGTTTGTTTGCCTAATATATGCACTTAAGCCTATAATTTAGAGCACAGCTGCTTTGTACCTTAGCTGTATCACACAAGTTTTGACATGCTGTGTTTTTTTATCCTTCAATTTGAAAAACTTCCTCATTCCTACTGTGATACCATCTTCAGTTACTGAGTTATTTAGATGTATATTGCTTAATTTCTAAACATATGAGGATTCTCTACTTATATATTTTTTTTTATTACTTTCTGGCTTCATTTTGCTACTTTAAGAAACTCATTCCATATGAATTCAATCTCTTTCTAAAACATGTTGAGTCTTGTTTTATTGGCCAGCATGTAGGCATTAACAGGAGAATTGAGGGACAAGAAAGGTATAAGTTTTAAAAGATCAAATAGCAAAATGGCAGAAAAAAAGTCCATCACTATCAGTTTTTACTTTAAATGTACATAGATTAAAACTCTTTCATCAAAAGGCCAAGATTGGCAGAACAGATAAAAAAGCACAACCCAACTATATGTTTTTGACAAGAGACTCCCTTAACTTAAGAGACATAAAAAATGAAAATTTGGAAAAATATACTGTGCATATAGTAACCAAAAGAGAGCTGGGGTAGCTATGCTAATATCAGATAAAATAGACTGTTCTTTAAGTCGAAAACAGTTACAAGGGACAAAGATAGTTATTATATATTTATATAAGGGTCAAGTCAATGGGAAGATAAAACAATTATCAGTATATCTGCACCTAACAGCAGATCCCCAAAATATATCATGCAAATATTGACAGGTTTGAAGGGAGTAATAGATGGCCCAACATTAATAGTAGGAGATTTTAATACACCACTCTCAATAATGGATAGAACATTTAGATAGAATATCAAAGAGGAAATGGAAGACTTGAATAATTCTCTAAACAAACTAGACCTAACAGACATATATTAGAACACTTCACCCAACAACAACAGAATACATGTTCTTCCTGAGTACACATGGATCATTCTCCATCATAGATCATATCCTAGGTCATAAACAAGTCTCAATAAATGAAAGAACAGCAAAATCATAAAATGTATCTTCTCCAACCACAATGGAATGAAACAAGAAATTAGTAACTAGGGAAAAATGGAAATTTCACAAATATGTGGAAATTAAACACATACTCTTAAACAACCAAGGGATCAAAGAGGAAATCACAGGGAAATTAAGAAATATCTTGTGGCTAATGAAAAAAAAAGCACAACATATCAAACATTATGGGATGCTGCAAAGGCAG
Organism: Tolypeutes matacus; assembly: GCA_026826555.1. NCBI lineage: Eukaryota > Metazoa > Chordata > Mammalia > Cingulata > Chlamyphoridae > Tolypeutes > Tolypeutes matacus. The sequence continues at coordinate 10,950,753 of JAKSZT010054202.1, forward strand.
TGCTAAGAGGGAAATTTGTAGCTCTAAATGCTTACATTAAAAAGTAAAGGGGAAAATAAGAAAAGAAAAAAGAAATTAAAAAAAAAAAATAAGGGGAGGGAAACGGATGTGGCTCAAGTGATTGGGCTCCCATCTACCATATAGGAGGTCCAGGGTTCAATTCCCAGGACCTCCTGGTGAAAGGCGAGCTGGCCCGAGCAGAGAGCTGGCCCACACAGAGTGCTGGTTTGCACAGGAGTGCTGGCCTGCGTGGAGAGCTGGCACAGCAAGATGATGCAACAAAAAGAGACACACACACACAAAAAAAAGAGACACAAAGGAGAGACAATAAGAGACACAGCAGACTAGGGAGCTGAGGTAGCGCAAGAGATTGAACACCTCTCTCTCACTTCAGAAGGTCCCAGGATCGGTTCCTGGTGTCACCTAAAGAGAAGACAAGCAGACATAGAGGAACATACAGAGAGCAGACAGAGAGCACAAAACAATGACCGGAGGGGTGGGGGTGGGGGTGGGGGTGGGGGTGGGGATCAATCTTTTCTTAAAAAGTAAAGGGAGGTGGGGGGTTCAGGGTTTCAAGATGGTGGTAGCTGAGTGACTGACTGAGGGGCTGAGGTGAAGACTCCTGTGAAGTAAAAGGGGCCAAAAATTGCCCACACCTCACTTCTAGAAGTCCCAGGAACTCAGCAGAAGTGGTGTTTTTTTTTTTTTAAACAAGCAAGTAAACAATACAGATTTTAAACATGGACAGAGATCTACATCCTCCATCAAGAATGGAAAATTTATGAACCCCATAGACCAGAAAAAAAAAACAGCACATGATGGTACGAGCTGCAGTTCTGAAGATGAATGATCCCAAGCAGATTATCCAGGACATGGAGAAATTGGATGAAATGGAGTTTTGCCCATGCAACAGCCACAGTTAAATGAGAAAGTGCTGAAAGACAAATGCAAAAAGCTGAGTGAAAATTTTGAACGTATTCTATGGCTCTATGAAAAAGAGAATCCAGATATTTACAAAGAATTGAGAAAGTTAGAAGTAGAATATGAACAGAAGAGGGCTCAACTTAGCCAATAAGAAGAGGGCTCAACTTAGCCAAAATTTTAATGCTGTCAAGAATGCTCAGCATGTGGAAGTTGAAAGTATTCCTTTGCCAGATATGCTTCATGCTCCTTTCAACATCTTGATCCAGGACTTTCCACTTCCTGGTGTCTAGCCACCTTTCATCCTTAAGAAGACTTCAGCCTACAGACCTCCAACTCGGGCAGTTTCTATGCTTCCTCTTCTTGGACATGGCATTCCACGTTTTCCCCCTGGCAGAAAACCTCCTGGACCTCCCCCTGTTCTACCTTCTCTTCAAGTCTTGCAGACGATTGGCCATAAAGTGGGTTTTGCCCTAGATCTTCCTCCTGATAGGAAAGATGAAGATATTTTATATAGTCTTGAACTTGCTAAACAAGGTCTTGATGATGATGTTTCCAGCACCAGTGAAGATAATGGCTATCCTGAGGACATGGATAAGGATAAGCATGACGGCAGCACTGATGACAGTGACACTGACAGATCAGATGGAGAAAATAAGGGGGATGAATTTGTGCACTGTGATGATAATGAGAGAGACAACAATAAGGAAAAAAGTCAGGTCTAAGCCTACAATTTTCAGATATGCCTGGAAATTCAAGGGAAAAAAAAGAAGAACATGAAGGAACTGACTCCTCTTCAAGCCATAATGCTTTGAATGCCGAGTCAGGAAATCTCAGAAGAGGGACGAGAAGTAGAGGAATTTTCAGACGAGGGTGATGAAGATGATTCTGATGATTCTGAAGCAGAAAAGCAATCATAAAAACAGCTTAAAGGCACATCTACAACTTCTTCACAGCAGCAGGCTCCTCCACAGTCTGTTCCTCCTTCTTGGATATAAGCACCTCCCATGCCAGGACCACCTCCTTTTGGACAACCACCTGAACCACCTTTATGGCCACCTGGACCACCTACAGGACTTCCTCCTGGGCCACCTCCAGGAGCTCCTTCATTCCTGAGACTACTGTAATGCCAGGACTCCGAGTGCTTTTGACCTGACGTTTACCTCCAGGCCGACCACCAAGCCAGTCCCCTTGCCCTCGCCCAGGTCCACCTCCAGGTCTACCTCCTGGCCATCCTCCTCGAAGACCTCCACCAAGGCTATCTCCCCTTGCTCTTCCAGGTATCCCTCCACCTCTTCCTGGAATGATGCACCCACCTTTGGTGCCACCACTTGGACTTGCCCCACCTGGGCTTTTTCTACCAGTGCCCTTGCCGAACTCAGGAGTTTTAAGTGCCCCACCCAATTAGATTCAGTGACCCAAGGCAGATGATACAAGTGCAGCCACTATTGAGAAGAAGCCACAGCAACCATCAGTGCCAAGCCACAGATCACTAATCCCAAGGTGGAGATTACTCAATTTGTGCCCACTGCACTGAGGATACATCAGGAGAATAAAGGGGCTACTGCCACTCCCCAAAGAAAGTCAGAGGATGATTCTCCTGTGCCTTTTGTCAAAGCCACCTCTAAATCTGGTCCTTCTGTTCCTGTCTCAGTGCAAACTAAGGATGATATGTATGAAGCTTTCATGAAAGAGATGGAAGGGCTACTGTGACAGCTTTTGATGCCATTACAAGCTTCTGTTCACATCAGTGGTTCACTGAAAAAGAGACTCTTGTTAAGGATAGGTGAAAGAGCTCATTCCACTATCAGCATGTTTTCTAATTTCAGTGCAAAGACTATTCTAAAGTTTAGCCTTGGTCAGAATTTACCACATATAAGAGAGGTATTTCATTGAGAATAATTATTGAAGCAGTGCTGCTAACATCCATTCCCTTTCATATCACCATTTCCATCCCATTTTTTCCCTCTACAATTCTTTTGAAACATGTGACCAGGGGGATCTTAGTTACTTATTTGTTTTCACTCTCCTCTCTTGTGTGCTGTGGGCACTAGAGTAGAGATTTCTGAGGAAATGCTTTATTTCACCCCATCTTGGCTTTTGTATTTGAGTTATTGTAATATTTTACTTGTAGTGAAATGGATCACAATGTCATTTCCTAATACAAAGCAGGATTCATGGGAAGAAAATGTACTTATTTCCCACTGACCTAAACTTTGAGTGTTTTTTGGAAAAATAAATACATGTTCTACACCAACAACAACAAAAAGTAAGGGAAGCAGATGTCGCTCAAGTGGCTGAGTGCCTGCTTCCCATGTAGGAGGTCTTGGGTTCAATCCCCGGTACTTCTGAAAAAAAAAAAAGAAAAGGTAAGAAAATATGAAATCAGAGACTTAACCTCAAAACTGGAAGATCAAGAAAAAGAAGAGTGAATTAAACTCAAGCAAGCAGAAGGAAGGAAATAACAAATATTAGAGTGGAGACAAATGAAATAGAGAATAAGAAAACAATAGAGAGAATCTACAAAATTAAGAGTTGTCTCTGTGAAAATCAATACAATTGACAAACCTCTAGTTAGACTGACAAAGAAAAAAAGAAAGAATGTAAATAAATAATTTCAGAAATGAAAGGAGGGACAATACTACTGACCCCTCAGAAATAAAAAAGGACTATAAGAGATTGCCATGAACAACCGCATGCCAGCAAATTAGATAACCTAGATGAAATAGACACATTCTTAGAAACACACAAAACAAAATAACTACACTGATGAAGAATAAGTAGAAAATCTCAACAAAGCAGTTACTAGTGAAGAGATTGAATCAGTGATCAAAAAACTCCCAAAAAGAGCCCAGGACCAGATGGCTTCATAGAGGAATTTTACCAAATATTCCAAAAAGAATTAACACCATTCATGATCATACTCTTCCAAAAAATTGAAGAATTCTATAAGGCCAACATCAACCCTACACCAAAACCAGAAAAAGACACTACAAAAAAGAGAATTACAGAACAATATCTCTTATGAATGTAGATGCAAAAATCCTCAATAAAATACTAGCAAACTGAATCCAACAGTCCATAAAAATAATTATAAACCATGATCAAGTGGGAATTATACCAGGTATGCAAGGGTGGTTCTACATAAGAAAATCAATTAATGTAATACACCACTTTAACAGAATGAAGGGAAAAAAATATGATCATCTCAATGTATACAGAAAAATAGCATTTGACAAAATCCTTTATTGATGAAAACACTTAGAAAACTAGGAATAGAAGGAAACTTCCACAACCTGATAAAAAGCATACATGAAAACCCTACCACTAACATCATACTTAATGGTAAAAGTCTGAAATCTTAACCTCTAAATCAGAAATAATACAAGAATGCCCACTATCATCACTGTTATTCAACATTGTACTGTAGGTTCTAGTCAGAGCAATTAGGCAAGGAAAAGAAATGAAAGGCATCCAAATTAGAAAGGAAGAAGTACATCTTTCCCTATTTTCAGATGGCATGGTACTATATACAGAAAATCTTGAAGAAAAAAAAAACACAACAAAGTTCCCACAGCTAACCAAAAATAAGTAATGTTTCTATACACTAGTAATGAAGAATCAGAAGAAGAAATCAAGAAAAATATTCCATTTATAACAGCAACTAAAATTATCAAAATCTAGCAATAAATCTAACCGAAAAATGTAAAAGACATATACCAAGAAAACTACAAAGGAAACAAAAGAAGACCTAAATAAATGGAAGGACATTCCATGTTCATGGATTGGAAGACTAAATATTTTAAGATGTCAATCTACCCAAAGTGATTTACAGATTCAGTGCCATCTCAATAAAAGTTCCAACAGTCTTCTAAGCAGAAATGGAAAAGCCAATCATTAAATTTATGTGGAAGGGTAAAGGACCCCAGAGAACTCACACCACTGGATCGTAAAACTTATTACAAAGCCACAGTAATCAAAACAGCATGGTCCTGGCACAAACTATCCAGACCAATGGAATTGAATTGAGAGCTCAGAAACCAGCCTTCACATTAATGGCCAACTGATTTTTGACAAGAGGTCAAAGACCACTCAATTGGGAAAGAATCATTTCTTCAACAAATGGTGCTGGGAAAACTTGATGTCCATTTGCAAAAAAATAAAAATAAAGAAGAAGAATGCGGACCTCTAACACACACCATATAAAAACTCAATGAAAAATGAATCAAAGACCTAAATATAAGAGTCAGAACTATCAGACTCCTAGAAGAAAACGTAAGGAAATATCTTCAGTACCTTGTGTTAGACAATGGCTTCTTAGACTTGACACCCAAAGTACAAGCAATAAAATAAAAAATAGATAAATGGGACCTCATCAAAATTAAAAACTTTTGTGCATCAAAGGGCTTTATCATGGAAATAAAATGACAATCTATACAGTGGGAGAAAATATTTGGAAACCACCTAACCAATAAGTATTTATTGGTTCAGAAAGTATAGAGATATCCTTCAACTTAACAACAAAAATCAAACAACCCAATTTTAAAAAATGGGCAAAAGACTTGAATAGACATTTCTCCAACGAAGATACACAAATGTCAAATAAATCACATGAAAATATGCTCAGCATCATCAGCCATTAGGGAAATGCAAATCAAAACCACAATGAGATGCCTATTCACACCCATTAGTACAGGTAGTATTTTTTTAAAAAACAGAAAAATAACAAGTTTTGGAGAGGATGTAGAAAAATTGGATCACTCATTCATCATTGATGAGAATGTAAAATGGTGCAGCCACTGTGGAAGATAACTTGGCAGTTCGTCAGAAAGTTAAATGTAGACCTGGCATTCCCACTTCTAGGTATATACCTCTAAAAATTGAAAGCAGGAACTTGAACAGATATATGCACACTGATGTTCATAGCAGCATTATTCACAATTGCCCAAAGATGCAAGTAACCCAGTTGTCCATGAACTGATGAATGTATACACAAAATGTGGTATATACACACAATGGAGTATTATTTGGCCATGTATGAAGTTCTGATACATGTGACCAATGCTGATAAACCTTGAAGACGTCATGCTGAGTGAAATAAATTGAAATAAGCCAGACAGAAAAGGACAAATACTGTATGAGCTCACTGATAAGAAATAATTAGAATAAGCAAATTCAAAGAGTTATAAACTAGAATACAGGTTACCAGGGGCCAGGGTGGAGGTAGGGAATAGTTAGTTAATGCTTAAATCATACAGAGTTTCTATTTTGGATGATGGAAAGTTTGTGGTAATGGATGGTGATAATGGTAACCCAATATTGTGGATATAATTAACAGCACTGAAATATATATTTGTGGTTGAAAGGGAAATTTTTAGGTTGTATATATGTTTTAAAAAACAACATAATTTAAAATAATTATTTAAAATAATGAAATAATTTTTAAAATATATAATTTTTAAAAAAATCCTTAGGACTGTGTAACACAGTAAACCAGAGAGTAAGCCATATATTATAGTTAACAGTACAAATAAAAACTGTTCTTTCATCAATTACAGCAAATGTACCACACTAATGCAAGGTGTTAATAATAGGGTAGTATATTGTAATTCTGTATTTTATGCATACTGTTTCTGTAAACTTACAACTTCTGTAATCAAAAAAAATGGGGAAAAAAGATTGTACTTAGTCCATGGTGTCAATTGGCAATAGAGGTAACCAAAATATCACCATTGTATACTGGGGCTCAAATGCTTTTAAGAAGTATCTGGGTATCAATATATTTGACAAATATATTGTGGAGTTAAAAAGTATACTTATGTTGACTGTTCCTAAATAAGCTGGATACATTTGTTAAAGAAACGGATGAGCTCAAGGCTTTAAATCCCCAGCTCAAGCACCACATAAATGAATGAAAATTTCTTTGTGTGCCCTGAAAAAAACCTCTTATTTCATATAGCCACCGACTTGAGATTTATGAAAAACAGACCCAGAATCTCACTGGGAATGTGGTTGAATTACAAGACAAATTTAATTCCCAACTTTACAGGGTGTCTGTTGTTAAAATGAGGGAATTGATGGGCAAGGAAGAGGATTCTGAAAATTGGAACGGGGACAATTCTGGTTCCCTGACTCATGGAGTGAGGGATATTATGGTAAGAAAGGCCAAGTAGAAGCCACCAGAACTGCCTCTAACTAGGAAAGTAGTCAATGAAAAGTAACACTGCATGCCTGGAGGGACTTCAGAGATTAGTGCCACCTCCAGCATCTTAAAGGACGCAGGGCTGGTGATTCCCAGCACATGCCTATTCAACTCTCCTTTTGACCTGTGCAAAAAACAGATGCACAGATCTTGGAGGATGACAGTGGATTATCGAAAACTTAACCAGATAGTGACTCCAATTGCAGCAACTGTTCCAGATATGATATTACTGTTTGAACAAATCAATACATTCCCTGGTAGCAGTGCACAGCTATTCATCTGGCAAATGCTTTTTTTCTCGATTCCTTTTAGCAAAGACCATCAGAAACAATTTGTTTTCAGCTATCAAGTCAGGAAAACATCTTCATTGTCCTACTTCAGGGGTATAGCAACTCACCAGCCCTATTCATAATACAGTCCATGGGGACCTTGATCAGCTTTCTCTTCCACAAGACATCACATTGCTCCATTATATTTATGATACCATGTTTATTGGACCTAGTGAGCAAGAAGTAGCAAAAACTCCAGATTTCTTGGAAAGGCATTTGCATATCAGAGGGTAGGAAATAAATCCAACAAAAATACAGGGGCCTTCCACCTTGGTGAAATTTCTAGGTGTCCAATGATGTGGGACATGTTGAGATATCCCCTCTAAGGTGAAGGATAAGCTGTTGCATCTGGTCCCTCCTACAACCAAGAAGGAGGCACAATGTCTCATTGGACACTTTGGAGTTTAGAGACAACATATTCATCACTTGGATGTCCTATTCTGGCCCATTTACCAAGCGACCCTAAAAGCTGCTAGTTTTGAGCAGGAACCAGAACAAGAGGAGACTCTGCAATGTGTCCAGGTTGCTGTGTTAGCTGCTTTGCCACTTGGGCCATATGATCCAGCAGATCCAATGGTGCTGGAAGATTCAGTGGCAGTAGAGATACTACTGGGACACACCAGGCCGCTATAGCAGAGTCACAGTACAGACCTTTAGGATTTTGGAGTAAAACTCTGCCATTCTCTTTAGATAACTACTCTTTCTTTGAGAAACAACTTTTGGCCTGCTACTGGATCTTATTATTATTATTATTATTTTTTTTTTTTTTTTTTTTTACCGGGAGGTCCCGGGGATCGAACCCGGGTCCCTCCATATGGGAGATGGACGCCCAACCAGTTGAGCCACATCCGACCCCCTACTGGATCTTATTAAAGACTGAACGCTTAACCATGGGCCACCAAGTTACCATGAGTCCTGAGTTACCCACAATGAACTGGTGTTCTCTGACATGCCAAGCCATAAAGTTGGGCCTGCACAGCAGCACTCCATCATCAAATGGACATGGTGTATATGAGATAGGGCCCAAGTGGGTCCAGAAGGCACAAGTAAGTTACATGAGGAAGTAGCCCAAATGCCCATGCCCCCACTGCTGCCATATTATCTTCTCTTTCCCAGCCCTTAACTATGCCATCAAGAGGTGTTTCCTATGGCCAGTTGACTGAGGATGAATAAACTCAGACCTGGTTTACAGGCTTGGATCACGCTATGCATTATATACCTGGATGCATACTTGTTTGGTATTAGACATTTAGCTTTTTCAATATGCATTTGGCACTTGACAATATGATAAACAGTTTTCAATAAATATATGTGCAAACCTATATCTTAATATTGAATATTTGTGGAGTTACCAATTGCATGAGTACTATGATATCTTTAGCCCATCTTTTATTGATGAACATTGCTTCTAATTTCTTATAACTAATTCTGTAATGAACACCTCCTACTCTCTTGTTTATTACCACTTCCTTCTTAAAATGACTTCCTAGACATGAGATTTAGGGGTGGATCAAAATATACCCACGAGACATGACTCCCGGGGATGAGCCTCCCTGGCAACGAGGGATTAATACCAAATGCCAAGTGGCAGCTTTGCACAGTGGCAGTATCGTAGCCAATGAGGTTTATCCGAGGCACAATTATTGCTAATTGTAAACTTTTCCCAAGTGCCAACTGGCAACACAACTGGAAAAAGACCTTGAATAAAAGGGGGAAACGGTAAAGACAAATGAGTTCAAGTGGCTAAGAGACTTCAAAGAGAGTCGGGAGGTCATCCCAGAGGTAACTCTTACGCACACCTCAGTAGGAGCTCATAGAACATCTAAGTGCCTATCACCCCACTCAGTGGGGTTCCTGAGAGCTCCAGAGACACCCTGGTCCTATATAAGGGGGGATAGCCCCAGAGACTGATGCCTTATCAGTGGGTTCTATTTTAGAATCTGTGCTCCTGAGAGTGACAGAATTAGACTCAAATAAGTCCTCCCTGCACATGGTTCACCAGTCACTTCTATTCAAACCTATATGCGAAGCTGGAGTTTTTAGGTATACTTCCAGAGACTGGAGCCTCCCGCCTACCTATGTGCCAGGTGTTCATGAAATCTAGGTGGAGCTGCAACTCCTACCCTACAGCTCAATGGACTCATCCAAGTCACCTGGTGAGGAGACAACGATGGGAAATGGCCATCCCAGGGAATGGAGAGGGCCTGCATCTGCAGGCAGGATCATCCCACCCACCATATCCATGGGATATAAGCCCTCTCTCACTTGGAGTTGGAGTGGACATCACATCCCAGTCCCCTCAGGATTGGGGGAAGAACTATGGACTAAAGTGGACTTGATGGTATTCTCTTGTTCACATATGGTGACTCTAGCAATGCAAGAAATTATAACAATGAGGTGGAGCCAGTGGCCACTTGACACTTTTGGGGTAGGGAGGGGATGAGCAGTTGAAATACAGGGGCTTCTTTGGGAGTTGGAGGTTGTCCTGAGTACTGTTGTGGCAACGGATGTAGGCCATTTTAAATCAGCACACACCACTCAGAACTGAGTGGGAGAGAGTGTGGTCTACAGTGTGAACTGTGGTCTATGGTGGGTGGCAAGGCTCCAGGATGTGTAAGTTCATTGAGGGTGGTGGGCCACACTGTGGGAGATGTTTGTGTGGGACGTGATGGGAGGTGTGGGAGGTGGGCAACATGGGAATCCCAGTGGGTTCCGTGTAATATTTTGGGTAATCTAAGCACCTCTTGAAATATATGTATATATATATATATAAACAACATTTTTGTAAGCAAAAAAAAAATAAAATAAAATAAATAAAATAACAAATAGCTCCCAAAAAAAAAAAATAAATAAATAGATAAATAAATAAATAAATAAATAAATTTATAAAGATGAAAGGAGATTAGTGGATATGTAGGTCTGAGGAAGGAATTCTAAGGGGTGTAGAACCTTTTTTTGGAGTAATAAAATTGTTCTAAAATTTTTGAAATGATGAATGTACAACATTGTGAATATACTAAAAGCCATTGGTTATACACTTTGGATAGAATAGCAAGAAATAGCAGCTATGTACAGCTGGGGAAGCATAGAGAGATTGAGAGGTGAGGAATTTTCTTGGTTTTTTTATTATTATTATTATTATTGAAATAATGAAAATGCTTTAATAGTGATTGAAGTAATGAATGCACATCTATGTGATTATATAAAATTACTGAGTGTATACTTTGGAAAATTGTATGCTTTATTAATATGTATCAATAAAATTTATTTGTTCTTAAAAATATATATATATATATACCCATGAGATATATATATGAGATATATATATCATATAGTCAAACTAACCTTCATAAATGTCTGTATAAATTTATATGCAACCAGAACTGAATCATAAAGGAATACGTCCTCCCCATCCTCTGATATTTCTATCCAGTTTGAGGGAGTTCAATTAATATAATACTTTTGGCCTCTCTTTTCTCTGTTACTCTTCTATTCCAGGGATGATTGACTCACTTCTGTGGTGAATTTGAGAAGAATCAACTGGGCATGCTCAGATCTGCTCTACATTTTTCATATTGGAAGCCAGCCTGTTCTCAGAAAGCACACAGTTTCCCTTGCTCCTCCATGCTTTAATTCACATGAAGAAGAAGCCCTTTTTAGGTGATGCCTGTGTCTACAAGGATAAATCTTCTTAGTTCTGGGATTTAATATCAAAAGTACCATTTGCTTCATATACTAAGCTATGACCTCCAACTTAAACTTTGGCACGTATAAAGAACGGCATTTTAGTCCTTAGCTATCTTACTTTACTTTTTCAATTTATTCAGAACCTGGGTGAGAGAAAGGAAGATGCTATTTATTGGACCAACTTAAAAAAATCCAACATCTGAGAGCTCAGTTTCTGACATCTACCCCAAGCCAAGTTATTGCTAATGTATTCAATTTATGCTAATTGCATGGATGAGTACTAATATCCCACTATTTTCATATGCAACTCTTTGTTGGCTAATGTGATACCACATCTTATCAAATATTTATTGCATGTTTTCAGGCTACTCATGTCATTTTTCCATGTTTCTACTGAGGCATGCATCTTTTTTGTTAATGACTTATAAGGATTCATTATAATTAAAACTATGAAGTGAGCACTGTCATAAATTAATGTTGCAGTCTAAACTTTTAAATTAACTTGAGTAATTAATAATCAAATTCCTAGACCAGCCCTACATTTCAGCCGTGATTAGGGGATGCTGCACCTGGCCTTGCGTTGACCCTTTATGGATGACGTTCTGATACTTAATTCTCCTCTTCTACTTCCCCCTGGTACAAGAGATTGGACCATGGTTCAAAAGGATTTATTGATACACATTCATTGTAATTTCCATCTGTCTGAAGGGAAAAAAAAATTGGTCTGTAAATTTATGTAACCCATATACCAAGAGCATACATGATAAATGAGATCCAGATAATTGGTTTCACTTCTTTGTTTATTGAGACTACCAAAATAAATGTCTCTTTCTTTGATAAATCCTTGAAATAGAGTATGCTCTAATTCATTGAAAATATTAAAGAAATAGTGATCTTTTTATTTCTAGCTTCCCTTGATTTTATTTTATTCTTAAAGAAAATTTTATTGACATATGGCATAACTATGGATCAGTGAACAGATCATAATTTCATGAAGTCAACACACCCATGTAAGTAACATCCAAATGAACACCAGGACATTTCTTCAGTACTGGAAGCCAAAGTATACCCCCTACTAGTCATTATCCCCAAAAGAAATCACAATCTTGATTCTTAACACAATAGATTAGATATGGTTTTGAACTTTATATAAGTAGAATCACAGAGTGTATACACTTTGTATTTAACATCTTTCCCTCAAGATTGTGTTAGTGAGTTTAGCATTCTTAGTGTTTCAATTTCATTTGTGGCTTGACTGTTTGAAATTCTAGTCATTGATCTATTTTTTATGGTTTTTGTCACATCCACATGCCTCTGGTACTATTATTTGCATAATATTTTTTGCTTTAAAATGATCCACTATTTTAAAAATCTAACCTCAAGTCTGAAATCTGTGAAACCATGGGGTTTTCTGTGTTAATTATATTTGTCAAATACATTTAAAATAAACACCTATTATATTAGAAATTATTTGTACATAGAACATCTAAAATAATCTCATACCACACTTGGTAATAACTGGCCAAGAGGCCCAGTTGCAAAATAATTTTTCAAAAGTATATTTTCCTAGATAATTCGCTATGTTTCAGGGCTGATTTTTATTCTGGCTCAGAAAATCACAATTTCAGATCTCATCCATATCCTTCAGTTGCTCAAACTCTAGGAAGTTTAATCACATTGACAAATCTTACAAGACAAATGTAGAAAACCAGAATGCCAAATGCCATGAAAATGGCAACTGCCCACTGCCTAGGAGCTCACATCACTATGAGAAGAAGACTCTCTCCCTGTAAACAAGCTACTACAGGAGCCAGCTCACAACTCAGGATTTATTCCTGAGTGTAATATCAAAATAAGGTTAGCTCGGTAATAATGTTTAACCTTGTTTGCTTGGGGTCAAGAAAGCACTCCTCTCTCTTTGAAGTGCCTTGCAAATTACCTGTTTGGTACATATAAAGTTTACTCCATATTTGCTCCCAATTGCCAAAAGCATTTCTCTCATTTCCAAGTTGGGCCGGGGGGGAGAGTGTGTTGGGTTAGGTACAGGTACCTTATTGTTGATTTCATTCCCTTTTGGAGGGGAAACTAACACTCAGAGAAGTTCATGAACTGTACCTTAATTTAGCCATACTACTTTCTCAGACCTTTCTACTTCTAAAGTAGATCATATTTTCATTACATTACACTATTTCAGTAACTATCTGGGACATCTCCAATCTATTTTACTACCATGGAATTTAGTTTCTAAGCCGTAAAAAGATGTTAAATTTTTTTCACTTGCAGCAACACTTGTTTAGGAGCTATAAAAACAGAATCCTGGAGAAGTTGCAGTTCCAACATGGAGTCATGCTCCCACCACAGTCCATCTCTCCTGTTGATTACAACTAAAAGTTCTGGGCAAAACACACACAAAAAAACACTGAGAATGCTGAAAATAAACAAAAGCAGGTGGATTGAGGAAAGGTATCACAACTTGGAGAAGTAATTGCATGGGGTGACTTTCCTTTTTCTAATTTTTCTTTCGTAGAGCTTGGGCATGAGAGTGAGTTCCTAGCAGAGAGCTATGAGGTGGCAGCAGCAGTAGCACAGGCAGCTAATATTTTAATGGAGACCTCAGCATTTTAGACATTCTTCTATATCTGGCCAGAACCACCAGGAAAGGGAGGCCTTGGTAGGTAGAGAAGGAGGGTAGAATTCCAGAGTGGAGAGAGCCAGAGGTGGGATCTCCTTTCTCTGTATGAGTCTCCTCAAGTTTCATGCTCGGTTAGATCAGGCACAATGAACCAACTCCCACAGATGGAAAGATAGAACTTTTAGTTTTAATCTAACTGGGTTGATTGCCTACTGAAATAAAAATATCAACATTCTCCAGAGGATTATAACAGGACCCAGAATCTAAACAGCATAGTATTAAAAATGTCCAGAATATAATCCAAAATTGTTCGCTATGCAATGAAGCACAAAAATGTGACCAATTATAAAGGGAAAAACCATAAACAGGACTCATGCTTTAGATCATCCAGATGTTGGAATTATTATTTTCACCTGAAATGAAAAGAAAGATAGAAATTCTCAGCAAATAGAAATTATAAAAAAGAAACAAATGGAGATTTTAGAATTGAAAATACAGTGTCTGAATTCTGAATTAAAAAAAAAAAAAATACCAGGTAGGCTTAAGAGAATAGAGATGAAAAAGTGTCAGTGAACTTGAAGATAGATCAATAAAATTATTCATTGTACAAAGGTAGGAAAAATTGAAGAGAAAAATAACAGATCCCCAGAGACCAGTTGGACAATATCAAAACATCTAACATGTGAGTCATAGGAATCACAGAAGGAGAGAAGAAAGATCTATCAAGTGATAATGGCCAAAGCTTTCCAAATTTGGTGAAAGATACACATTTACAGATTTAAGATGCTATGTGATATGAAATAGGATAAACTTAAAACCACAGAAAAATCATAATCAAACTGCTGAAAAAAAGAATAATTTTGAAGGCAGCTACAGAAAAAATGACATCATATACATGAAAAAGTGAGTATGGATTTCTCATCAGAAATCCTGGAGGCAAGAAGACAGAGGAATAACACCTTGAAAGTGTTGAAAGAAAGAACTTTCAACTCAAAAATCCATATCCAGTGAAAATTTCTTTCAGGAATGAAAGCAAAATAAAAACAATCTCAGATGAAGGAAAACTATGAGCACTGGGCACCAGCAGAGGTTTTCTAACAGAAATAGTACAGGAAGCTTTTCAGTCTGCAGCAAAATGATTTCAAAGGGCAACCTGGCTCTGCGGGAACGAAGGAAAGGCAACAAATCCTTGCTCGGGACCGAGTAGAGTTTACTCCAGATGTGTAGTTTGGTGTAACAACTGAAAGCCAATCTATGCAATGCACCATATTAATATTTAAAAAGGAAAAAAATTCATGATTTCACTAGATGTAAGAAAAGCATTTGAAAAAATTCATCACCCGTTCAGGGTAAAAACAGGATGTGCAAAATATGATAGGGAAATGTTCTGAAAACATACATCGAACTATAAAAGTAGGAGATGTTTCTATTATTTCTGAGAATAGACTTCAGTCAGTTGAGTGGTAATTCTTTAGTCAATACTGATCTTTATCTGGAGTAGATTTTGCTCTTGCTCTGTCTCTTGTAAATCTCCTAATCAAGAGGGGTTTTGAATTTAATTTGAAGAAATTTGACTTTAATTTGTATGTTTTTTTTTAATAGATACTGACAGAGAACTGACATTGTACTTGACGAAAAACATTCTGAAAGCATAGACATTTTTTTCCTCCTGCTGACTATAAGGAATAAAAAAGTCACTGTATGCTGTATAAAAATTTTCTAATAAAATACAATTTAGGAAGTAAAATAACCAAGAACAATGTGGCCACAAAAAAGCACAATTTCTAAGTTTTTTCCCTCAGGCTTTGTTAAATATAGATAATAACATTTCTCTCTCTTTCTGAAGAAAAAGTCACTTGTAATAACTACTTATTAGGAAAGAAATATACCATAAATTATTTTATTATTATTTTGTGTTAAATGATAAACATTCTTTTTTGACCTTCCTATATAACTAAAGGCAGGCAAATTATATAAAAAAAACTACAGGCAGAGATTTTTTAAAATTCCAATCCCAGAACTGATGAAAGCAGAGAGAAAATTTTTCTCTTGCACAGTGGTGATGGAAGTTCAAATTGACAAAGCCCTATCTCAGAGGCCATTTGGCAAAATATACTAAATATATATATAAGTGCTTTATGTCCCCTGATCTAGGAATTCCATTTATAGGAATTTATCTTAAGAAAGTTATGAGATATGTGCCCTTTTATTTAAAAATATGTTTGTTATGGTATAATTTTTCATGTGACAAGCTGGAAACAATTTAAATAGGGCAAAAAAAAGGGAATTTTTTAAGTTTTGTGTAGTATATCAATTGAAGGATTTCATTCACCGTTAACAGTCCTATTTCTGGAAAATGTTTAATGACATGAGAAAATGTCCAAGATTTACTGTTAAGTGGTAGAAAAAACTAGGTTACAAAGTACCATATGTATGACCATCCTGTGGGAGGCATAATAATGTCCCCCAGACCCACCCAAAGATGTCCAGCTCTCATTCCCCAGAACCTATAAATGTGTTACCTTCTATGGCAAAGGGACTTTAAGGGTGTGAGTAAGGTTAAGGACGTCAAGATGGAGAGAGTATCCTGTGTCATCTGCATGGGCCCATTCTAAATCACACAAGTCCTTAAAAACTGAGAGCTGTGGTCAGAAGGAGATGTGATGGTGGAAGAGGGTCAGAGAGATGCCAGATGGCCGACTTTGAAACGGAGGAAGGGGGCCAAGAGGCAAGAAATATGGGTAGCCCCTGGAAGCTGGACAAGGCAAGAAAACAGATACTGTGATTTTAGCCTAATGAGAACCATGTTGAACTTCTGACCTACAGATCTGTAGGATAATAAATTTGTGTTGTTTTAAGTCACTATGTTTGTGGCAATTTGTTACATCAGTAATAGTACATTAATACATATCCCGGTTTTGTTAAGTAATATATATTTATGATACGTTAAAAAGAGAAGAAGGCTCTATTTGTCTATATGTGAACTATGGTTCTCTCAGAAATTGTGGAAACTTTTAATATTATTCTTCATATATTTCAAAGTTTTTCTGAATTGCCACAGGTAGAATTTAAGCTTTGTAACCAGGAAACACATTAAAACATATCTTTAAAAAAATAAACAACCACCTCTATTGAAGTGGTAATAACTGTGAAATATTATTTTAAGCAAATAAACTATATCTTTCAAATTATTTATTTCTTTCAACAGGAACTCACTCTTGTCTCCCATAATGATCTGGATTAAACAAGGATATATTTTGTTTCCTGAAAAAAATGAAATGAAATTTCAAGTAAAAAACATAATCTGCACTGTCTGTCACTTTCAAGGACTGAGACACAGAACCTATCAATGGTGACAGGTGCTTGGAGTTTCCATCTCGGTAGGGGTGGGCAATGCATTTGCACGGAGCTGCCCATGATCTCTCTTTAGATCAAAAAATACATCTTCCAGGTCATTGCCCGGGTTAAAAATAATGTTTGTTCCAAGAGGACAGAGCATTCTTGAACAGCTGCCCCAAATAATAAAAAATATTTGGTTGCTGTATCTCTCATGAACTTCCGCATGGAATATCTCATGGGATTACAGTCCAGAAATTCTGGACAGCAGTAACACATTATAGAGCAACTTTGTCTGGGAAATATGAGCTCATCATTATCTCACCCTCCATATCATGCTTGTTTGCAAACCGTGCAACGAGAAACCATACCAAGGAAATCCAACATTGGGCCAAGCTTGAGGAGGTAGTCAGGTGAGGAAGCCACAGGAAATAGTATCTATTGAATGCCCACTAAGTATGATGTGGGCATGTCGTGAAGTACTTTTACTTATGCTGATATTCTTTATGACGAAGGGGATTTTATCCTAAGGACAATAAAAGTGAGTGAAACTAAAATGAACACATACCCAAATCAAAGTGCAGTCGCTAAAATTCCTCTTTGGGTAATTTAGCGGGTGCCCAGAAATCCTCCATCCTTACCCAAAATATGTTACCACCAATTCCCTGATGGAAAAAAATTTTTTGGTTTATCACTGTTGGGTCTTGGTGCTCAGTTTTTCATCACTGAGCACGTTTCAAGTGTGAGAGAGATCTGAGGACACACTCACCATTACAGCAGTGGTTCTGAAGTGTGGACCTTGATCCAGCAGCAGCACCTAGGAACTCATAGAATGTAAATTCTTGAGGCCCACCCCAGACCTGATGATTCAGAAACTAGGGGGTGAGAGGTATGGAGACCTTATAATCTGTGTTTTTCTGCAAGTGCTATAGGTGATTCTGATGTACCCCTAAGTTTAAGAAGCCCTAGTATACAATTTAACATGTCAACAGAAATGGTGGGGTCGTATTTTAAACCCTTAATCATTTGAATCTGCTAAGTCCTTATTCCTTTGCCCCTTCTCCCCATTCAAACTTACTAGTTTAGTCTTGCCCTGTGTTGGCAGCAGTTTCCCTAGAAGTCGACACTGAGACAAGGATTCCTGTGCAGGGATTTTTTTAGAGGACATGTTTACCATAGCATCTGCAAGGGAATAGGGAAGTTGAAGGAGCCAAGCAAAGGGACACACCTGAAAAAGGGTAGCTTCAGCCTGATTCTGCAGGGAGCTCAGACCTATAAATTAGCATTCAAATTTGTCCTCACCTGAGGCAAAGGAGCAGCCAGTCATTGACTAAGGGCTGTGTGGAAGTTTGAAGCTATATGTGCCCCATTAAGTCTAATCCATTCCTGTGGGTGGGAACCCATTATAAGTAGGACTTTTTGATGAGGTTCCTTCAGTTAAGGTGTGTATGGCCCAGCCCATCAGGATGGTCTTAATCCTATTACTAGAGTCCTTTATAAATGGAAGAGAGAGAGAGAGAGAGAGAGAGAGAGAGAGAGAGAGAGAGAGAGGAAACAGAGGGCACACCAGAAGCGGATAATCAACAGAAACTGAAAGAGAAGGGAGAGGCCAGAAGAGTTTGCCATGTGCATTGCCATGTGACAAATTAAGGACCAAGGATTGCCAGCAGCCAGCCCCAGAATGCCTCATTCTTAGGGGAGAAAGCATCACCTTGGTGATGCCTTGATTTGGGCTATCTTTAGCCTAAAAATCGTTAGCAAATAAATTCCCATTGTTTACGCCACCCCATTTCATGGTGTTTCCTTGAGCAGCCTAGAAAACTAAAATAGACTGCATCCTGGGAGATGTAAACTCCCAGGTATTTAAGGCTCTCTTCAAGTGCAGGCAAAGCAGCTCCAGTGGCCTGAAGGCAAGCTGCAGAGGAAGCACCACTGGAGTTCACACCAAAGCCTGTGAAGGGACACACAAAAGGCAAACGGAATCCCCAGGAAAAACGACTCAGGGCCCACACAAAGATTGGGGCAAAATCATTCTAAATCAGTCCATTCAATGGGAGAAAATATTTGGAAAGGGTTTGATTTCCATTCTATATAAAGAGATCATACAACTCAACAATAAAAGAGCAAGCAATCCAATTTTTAAAAATGGGCAAAAGACCTAAATAGATGCCTCTCCAAAGAGGAAAGACGAATGGCCAAAAAGCACATGAAAAAATGTTCAGTATCACTAGCTATTAGGGAAGTGCAAATCAAAATGACAATGAGATATCATCTCACACTGCATAGAATGGCCATTATTTACAAAACAGAAAACAATAAGTGCTGGAGAGGATGTGGAGAAATCGGAATACTCCCTCACTGTTAGTGGGAATGTAAAATGGTGCAGCCTCTGTGGAAGACAATCTGGTGATTCCTCAGGAAGCTAAATATAGGACTGCCATAAGATCCAGCAATTCCTCTACTAGGAATATATCTAAAAGAACTGAAAACTGTGAATTCAACAGACATTTGCACACTGATCTTCATAGTGGCATTATTCACAATTGCCAGAAGATGGAAACAACCTAAGTGTCCATTAACTGAGGAATGGATAAACAAAATGTGGTCTACGCTTGCAATGGAATACAATGCTGCTGTAAGAAGAAATGAAATTGGGGCACATGTGATAACATGGATGAACCTTGAAGACATTATGCTAAGTGAAATAAGCCAGAGACAAAAGGACAAATATTGCATGGTCTTACTAATAGGAGCTAAATACGAAGAATAAGTGCATGGAGTTAAAACCTAGAGTAAAGGTTATTAGGAGATAGGAGGGATGAGAAGGTATACTGATGCTTAATGTATATAGAAGTTGTAATTAACTTGACTGTAAAAGTGTGGAAATGGATAGAGTTCATGGTAACACATTACAGTGAGTAGAACTAATGTAGCTGGTTTATAAATGAGATTATGGCTGAAAATGGTAGACTGCTAATACTGATCTGCTTGGCTATCTGCAGGTTTTTCCTGGCTTGCTGGAAAGAGTAATTGACCTTTTATGATTGATTCACCTAGCTGGAAAAGATACCACAAACATCTTCAGTACTTCTGGCTGTATAAAACCAGAAGGTGACATCTCAAATATGGCTGAGGGGTTTAAATCTCATCTCATTCGTTTGATGGAAATCTGTGTTACAAGAATAAAGATAACCAAGACAAGGTGAATGAGCTGGATGGCATTCCACTGATCCTGGACAGCTGCAGCCTTGATGACAGGAAGCCCTTTCTGACCCAGGGGGTGGTGTATGCAGCCCGAAACCTTACAGAAGACAAGAGCCAAAACCAAGCTTTAATTGCAAAGATGGAAGAGCAGGGATTGGCAGACCCATCCCTACTTAAAAAAAATGGGATTTGAAGTGGAAAAGAGAGGTGAAAAGTTGATGCTAAAGTCTACTAGTGAAGCTCCTCAGCTGTGAATGAACTCTCCATCCAGTTATCTGAATTTCTGGAATCTGTTTCATGGATTTTTCATCTTCTGAAGTGTGTGAAATCGCAAGTATTTGAAGATCTCTAAGTACAAATTCAGGAACATATGAATCTTTTAGATAATTGAGTTAAATGCATATATGCTTCCAAATGAAAGTACCCAAGTATTCTGTTGTATCTTTGCTTTAAAAAACATAACTGTCTGGTTTGCCTTTGTCCCCATGGATACAGTGTGCACCCAAGTAGTATATTGTACTTTGAGGGCAAAAAAAAAAAAAAAAAAAAAAAAAAGGTAGTCTAGGGATGCAAATATCAATTGAAAGAAAGCAAGAGAATATTTTAGGGACTGAATAACATAATGAACGCAGAGGTGGCTGAGAATTGTGGTTAATAGTATAAATACAAGAATGTCCTTCTATGAACTAGAACAAATATACATCAGTATCACAAGGTGGTAAGAATGTGGAAATGCAAGGCAACACACGATTAATGTAACCTATGAACTACAGTCAACAGCATTACTCTAAAATTCTTCCATCAATGCCAAAGATGTATGTGTTAATAATAAGGGGGTATGGAAAAAATATTCCAAACGTACACTATAGACCATAGTTAGTGGTAATAGTCTGGTGATATTATCTCATAATTTGTAACAAATGTTCCACAACAATTTAGTGTGTTGGTGGAGGAGTGGGAATTCCACACATGTGCATGATTGTTTTATAAGTTTAAAACTTTTCTAATAAAAATATATTAAAATTTTAAAAATCTAAAAAAAAATTGAGTTACTGATTTATACTTTTGATTGTTTTTTCAGTCATTTCTTTAAAAATACAAAGGAAAATACATTAGCAAAGTATGGTATAATAAAACAAACATTCCCATAATTCTCATCTTTCTCTTTATTCTCTACACCAACCCTTACCATCCCCAGGAGAAAATACTGTTCAGATTTTGTTCATGTACTCATAGACTTGTGGATTTAAACTGAAATCTTACTAAGTTATTATAAACATTATTTGAACACTAAATAGAACTTAAGATTCACCATAGTCCTAAATTTAATTTATTTCATTAATAAGAATGTTTCAGCATTTAATTGAAGCACTTAAAAAGAAATAGAATGTACTGAATTCATTTAAGTAATTTAAAGTATTTAAGTGAGTTTAACTAACAAAGTTTGTAAAGGGGGCCAAACAATAATTGTGATGAAATAATGTTTTTTTCACTATGCTATTACTTCTTTCTGCACACAGAGGGCAATTATATTTCCTATCCCCACTGATAGTTAGCTTGGGCTCTTGTAATTGAGTTCCTATCTATGGGAATGTTTCATTGTGGTTCAACACAGGTAAGAGCAGGACTGAGTGGATGCCATGAACTCAGAGATGGCAAAGCAGCCTAGATCCTTGAGTCACCTTTGGAAGAGACATGCTTAGGGAAAGCACCTGACCTGCATCAGGCTGTGAATAGCGTAAGCAATTTATTACAATTAAGCACCTGAAATTTTGCGACTTTTTTGTTATTGCAGCATAGCTGAGCCTATCCTGATTAAAACAGTAAACAAAGACTCCCATAAACAAACTATTGAAATCTGTAGATTTATCAATAAAAATAAACTTTTAAAACTGAACTTAAAATGTTAAGGAATAGCTAGGTATTTGAGTTTATAATTTTAATAAATTTAGCACTAACTTTTCAACTAATACTTTATTATGAAAATTTTCAAACATATAGAAAAGTTGAAAATGTTACAGTAAACATCCATACACCCACCACCTGGAATCTACAGTTAAGATTTTAACATAATTTATTTATCATCTATTTATCCACATGTCCATCTCTCTATTCAATCGTCTGTCCATCTTATTTTTTTTAATACATTTCAGAGTAAGTTATAGACATCAGGACATTTCCCCTAAAGCATTTCAGCATATAAGTCATTCACTAGAGTTCAATATCTGTCATCAGTCTTTTTTCCCTTTTGAGATAAGATTTATATACAATGAAATGCACAGATATTAAGTGTACTTCTCAGTGAGTTCAGACAAAAGCACATCTGTGCAACCCCAAAACCCTATAAAATTCAGAAACATTTCCATTACCCCAGAAAGTTTTCTCAGGACCCTTTCTAGACAATGCCCCACTCCTATCCCCAGAGGAACAATTATTCTGAGTTTTTCCACCATAGTTTTCTTTTGCCTGTTGTAGAACTTTGTAAAATTGAATTATATTGCATATATTCATTTGTATGAGGCTTCTTTTACTCAGAAAAAAATGTTTTTGAGATTCATTCATGTTGTATATATCAGTAGTTTGTTTCTATTTATTGTGAAGTAGTATTCTGTTGTATGGCTATACCACAGGTTGTTCATCCATCTTCTGATTGATGGATTCCTGGGCTGTTTCCAGTTTCAGATTATTATGAATAAAGCTAATAGGAATGTTGTTGTACAAGTCTTTTGTGACATATTTTCATTATTCTTGGATAAATGTGTAAGAATGGAATTGCTGGATCATAGGGTAAATGGACATTGTTCTATAAGAAACTTCCAGAACTTTTCCCAAAATGGTTGTATCATTTTACATTTTCACCAAAAATGTACAAGAGTACTGTTTGCTCTACTCTTCACCAAAATTTTGTATTATCAGTCTTTATATTTTAGTCATTCTAGTGGGTGTGTGATAGGATCTCATTGTGGTTTTGATTTGCATTTCCTTGATGATTAATGACCTTGCGTATTTTCCTTTATGATGTGCCTATTCAAAAGGTTTGTCCTTTTTTATTTTTTCTATTGGGTTGTTTGTCTTTTTATTATTGAGCTGTAGGAGTTTCTTATACATCATAGATAACATTCTTTTGTCAGATGCATGTTTCACAAATATTTCCTCCCAAATTGTCATTTTGCCTACTCATTTTCTTAACAATGCTGTTAGATAAGCAGGTTTTAATTATGAGAAAGCCTAATTTGTCAATTTTATTTTATGTTTATTGCTTCCCGTGTACTAAGAAATTTTTGCTTATCCCAAATCATGAAGATACCTTAATGTTTTCTTATAGCAGGTTTATAATTTTGGTTTTTATCTTTAGATATGTGACGCTTTCTAATTAATTTCCTCTTTCATGTGAAATAAGGGTTGAGGGCCATTATTTTCCCATATGGGAATCCGTTTATTCCCACATCATTTTCTTTCCTCATTCTATTAGTTTGGCACCTTTGTCAAATATCATATGACTAGAACATTAACTTTTTTTTTTTCTTTTTTTTTTTTTATTATGGGTAAAAATCAAAATTCTCACAATACATACAAACATTTGCAAAATGATATATAAATATATATGCATATATGTGTATTTGCTTACAAAAATGTTATTTATATATATATATATATACATATATTTTAAGAGGTGCTTAGATTACCTAAAATATTACACGGAACCCACTGGGATTCCCATGTTGCCCACCTCCCACACCTCCCACCACATCCCACACAAACATCTCCCACAGTGTGGCCCACCACCCTCAATGAACTTACACATCCTGGAGCCTTGCCACCAACCATAGACCACAGTTCACACTGTAGACCACACTCTCTCCCACTCAGTTCTGAGTGGTGTGTGCTGATTTAAAATGGCCTACATCCATTGCCTAGAACATTAACTTTTAAAACCAAAGTAACCAATAAATGTGTTCTGCACTTGAAAGATGCCCTCAAGGACACCATAAAACTTACAATGATGGAGAGGTGGTTAAAAAAAGAAAAATATTTTGTGAGATCCAGCAGAAAAGGGCCCATTTCTTAGGGACAGTGTAAAAAAAGGCAGGAATACTGTAGAAAGAATGAACACCATCTCTGACTGGGCAGCATAAACTTAGACTACATCACAGATTTTTCTGTGCCTCAGATCGGCACAGGAGTCCCAGAATGAGCCCCATTTGACCCATCAAGGCATAGGGGTAGTAAGTGGGCCACTGGACCTGATGGAACCATGCAGACGGAAATTAGAGACAGCTAAGACTTGCTCACCATGGTGACCAAGGACATCAAGTGAATACCAGAAAGAAAAGATTGTCAGGCACCCCCTAACCTTGCTTCTTATCAGTAGGTAAGTTTGAGTACTTACACAATTCCCAGAGGAAATGGGGAGGAAATAAACCATGAACTTCCACCACCTCCATGAAATGGAGGCTTGAAATAAAGATGAATTTGAATTGGGTTTCCCACACATCTGAGTTTCCAGGCTGAGACTTGCACACATTGTGCATTAATTAATTGTTCAGTGCTGCTCTTTGAATAGCAGAGTTTGCAGGGGAAGGTAGGAAAAATGTATACGGTCATCGGGAGTCTAAAGGGAGGTGAGGAGATACCACAAACTGGGAAAAAAATACAAAAGTGTTTGTATCCTCTCGACAGCTCTTTCAGCAGAAGCGGGATGTAACATGCACCCCAAACTTCCAAAAAGTGCATAATTTTAACCAAGATCTCAGCACTAAGAACCACTTAGCAATTTATCCTGCCTTTCCTATATGACATATACCACTAGGTAACCAAATAATCGGAAAATTACTCTTTATAGAGGAATTCCAGCTAATAAATGCCAGAATAATGAATTAGAATATCCCCATTTTGTAACTTCTAAGGTAATAATGCTCTAGATAATGGTCATCAGTGATCACTAAAACCATAAAGCTTTTGGGAAATATTATAATCAACAGATCAGGCTGAAAACACCTAAATCCACTAATTGATCTTAACATAAGAAAAACAGCAAGAAATGATGTGCCTCCTGATACAAGGCAATAAAAATTTATAAAAATAAAATATATTTACCTTGAATCAGAGCAAGCTTCTACATCTAATTGCAAGTTTACAGAAAATAGGGTAGACAGAACAACACAGAATGCAATTAACAAAATCCAGAATATAGGAAATGACAGGAGAAAAGATCTGGTCTACTTAAAAAATTAAAAAAAGAGAAATAAAAGGAGAAGGGAGGATTTACAGGTTAAAATAAATCTAAAAGACACATCAGCCCAATGCAATTTATGGACTTCACTTTTTGTTAAAGAGAATTATGAGCCAATCAGAAATTCTTGAATATTGACTGGCAGCTTGTAGATATTAAGAAATTATTGGTAAGTTTTTTAGGTATGCCAAGGAATTGTGGTAATCCTTTAAAAATCGTTTGGAATATAGCTGTGTATATACTAAAGTTTTATTGAGTAAAATTATATGATGCCTGCAATTGCTTCAAAATAATCCAGTGGCAGGAGGGGGTAATAATGAGAAGGTATAGAAAAAATAAGACTGGCCACATTTTATAATTGTTGAAGGTGGGGGGTGGATAAATACAGATTCATCCTCATATTCTCTCTACATTTGTGTATTATAATAAAAAGTTTAGAATTGTTTTTAAAGTGGCCAACTCAAATAAAGAAACAACTAGGATGGTTTTACTTCTGAATATTACATTTGGGAAAATTTGCTGTTCTGATCAAAATGGAAATAGAAAACACAGAAAGTTGTTAAATGTTTTTCGAGCACTGACAATAAAAAAGATTCACTAAGGCCTTTTATTAAACCTCTTCTGGTAGACATTGCTTTGAATTTTGATTTGGCCCGCATAGCAATAGTAGTCAGTTTTCTTGTACCAAGGGACTAGTT
This sequence comes from Tolypeutes matacus, assembly GCA_026826555.1. Lineage (NCBI taxonomy): Eukaryota > Metazoa > Chordata > Mammalia > Cingulata > Chlamyphoridae > Tolypeutes > Tolypeutes matacus. Next base: position 10,976,995 of record JAKSZT010054202.1, read on the forward strand.
AAATTAGACTCCCGGCAAAAGAAAAGAAAACACCCACTACAAAGTCAAAACTGCATCTCTGCAGGTGATCGGTGATGGATGTGGAGTGCCTGCACCTGTTCCTCTGAAAGCTCACCTCAAATCCATATCAGAACCGGTAAGAGATGTTTGCAATGGGTAATTGGAAAATGCTTTCAGTTCTGAACTCCATTCCACAATCTCATTTTTATGCCTTAATCTCAACTGTTTTATAAATAAATTGTGATTTATGCACCGTCCTCTTGGTGAGAAATGGAATTGGATTTTAAAAACAGGCATTAAACCTGCTTAGCCACTAGAAGTGGGAACAGACAAACAGCATCTGGGATCAGAGGCTCCTGGTTCATTCCAGAGGGGGAAGGATGCAGGTCCAGGCGGGATGGGCTCCCCACATCCTGAGCTGATGGCTACAGCAGCATCCTAAAAAAAAGTTTGTCCCCCAGTTAGAGGTCAACTAATTGCCATTTTCTGATGAGTTGTGTCTCTTTTCCAAAATTAAGCTGTGGGTTACTCTCTTCTGGCAATGAGGTAGATACGCAGATGAGGAAAACTCTTCCACAGGCATTTGATTAAATTCAACAGGGATTTCAAGTCCTCAGTTCCCAGAAGGGGTAAATCTGTAAATGAGACACTCTGTCTTCTTCCTTAGTTTGATTTCCTATAGACAGTGGTTTCAATCTGTCATTGCCAGTGTTTCCCACACACGCTTCTCCACGTAAGGCTCATCCAACCAGCCGTAACAACAAAATTAAAATAAAAATCATAGAATTGTATGCTTGAAAATATAAAAATCATGTCATCTAACATTCCCCAAAGTATTTTCCCTGAGACATTTATTGGTCTTAGGAGGAAAAAAGAGGGTGGAAACACATGCATTCAAATAAATCTAGGAATCTTAATGAAACTAAAATATAATCTTATTTACTTCAGGGTTTCTCAAACTATTCAATGTGTTAACATGCCGTGAATTGCCAAAAGGGGTATAGATCATGCATTGTCCCAATTTTATTTGACCATCTACCTCTTTATTTTGCAGAACAAAATACTTAGTGAAAAATGCTGATTCAACATCCAACCCTTATTTAAAAATGATGGGCCCAGGGGAACTTGGTGTTTTTTCCAATAACACAGAGCAAACTCACCATAAAATTGGAGCCTCTTAGCCTTTCCTGACTGCAATGTCAGAGCACTTCCCATTACTTTGTGCTCATGTCATAACAGTAGCTGACACTTGTAGAAAGTATTAACTCTTAGGGTTGTGCACTGCTCATTAAATTCTAGCCTAGCCATAACTCTGTCAATTGTAGAAGACCAGCCATTTTACCTCTTCTTAGAAATAAGGAAAAGGAAGCCAGAGAGGGTAAAGTAATCCTGGTAGGTACCCCAGGTCTTAGGGAAGAAGCCAAGGCAAGGGCAGTGCAGAGTTCATCACGAGCCACCACTCATAGAAGAATCTGATCACTTAATAAAACAGGGCAATTTGATTCCTAAAACCTCCAACAATCCTAGGGGGGAGCACTCATTTGATGAGTGCTTCTCAATGCAAGCAAAAAGAATTATTCTTCCATCCTGACTCCTCCACTATTAGCTATATGCCCCTGGGTACGTATATAACATAAGTGGGACTCAGTTTCCTCATCTGTAAAATGGGTTCATAGCATTATTGTGAGGGTTAAATGAGCTGATTTATGTAAGGTTGATAACAAGCCTGGAACATAGCAAGCATCATATGTTTGCTATCACTTAGGTACAAAACTATAGCCCAAATCAGGGAGAGCCGAGCCCCAGTTTGCCAAGTGATGCTACAGAAGAGAAAATGAGAGATTGTTCCTGTCTGGTGATATACATTATGCAAGACTGAATAAAGGGAAGGTAGAAAATGAAGCATCAACTAACAGAAGATGTGAGAAGAGAGAATTGTCTCAGAAACTTAATAGTCATGGAAGTTAAATATCTGTGAATTATAGAATCACTTTCTCACAGATCCTCAGACTGATATTTGAAGCTCATTGTAATTTTTTCCCTTTTTCAGAATGCAGTTTTGGCAGGATCTCCTTTCTCGTTATCATAGGTTCCAACACTGTTCTCAGTTCTCTAATAACAAGCCTCCAGCTACTCATTAGGTCAATGTTTCCAAGAAGAGGAACGTTTTCCTGATGCTAGCTATTAAATAGAACAATACAGAAAAAAAAACCTTTAGAGGAATAATTATGCCAAGAAAGGGTTTGCTGTGTATCTGAATAGGGAGAGATGATTTATTCTGCCTTTTTTCTGTGTGTCCACTGCTAGTCCTGGGTATCTGAAAAAATCCATCAGGAGGGATGATATGATTACTTCCTCAGAAATGTGGCACCAAATAAATATTGAGCTGGGAAGAATCTAGAAGATAACCAAAGAGAGCGGTTCTCAAGCTTGGATACAAATCAGAAGCACCTGGGGAGTCTGTTAAACCTGAGGAACCCCAGGTGTCAATATCAGTGATTCTGATTCAGTAGGTCTGGGATGTGGTCTAGGAATCTTCTTTTGTAACAAGTAATCCCCTGAGAAGTTATACTGATACAGGTGACACTGGGGCAGACCTCAAGAAACACTGTTGTACATCAACCATTAGAGAAGTACAAATCAAAACCAAATGTCGCATCCACTAGAATGGCTTTTATTTTAAAAAGTGAAAAATAAGTGTTGGAGAGGATGCGGAGAATTAGGAACACTCCTTAATTATTGGTGAGAATGTAAACTAGCGCAACTACTGTGTAAGACAATTTGGCAGTTCCTCAGAAAGGTAAGTATGGAATTTGCTTAGAATCCAGCAATTCCACTCTTAGGTATTTACCCAAAAGACTTGAAAAATTGAAACAGATATTTGTACAATGTTCATAATGTCATTACTCACAATTGCCAAAAGATGGAAGCAACCCAAGCATCCATCAGCAGACGAATAGATAAACAAAATGTGGTATACACTTAGGACAGAATATTACTCAGCAGTGAAAAGGAATGAAGTTATGATATATGGAATAATATGGGTGAACCTTGAAGAGAACGTGTTGAGCGAAAGAAGCCAGACAGAAAGGCATAAATATTGCATGAGCTCACTGATATGAAATAATTAGAATAAGCAAATCCATAGAGTCAGAAACTAAAATACAGGTTCCAGGGGCCAGGAGGGGGTAAAGCATAGGGAATCAGTGCAGGATTTCTATTTGGGCTGATGGAAAAGTTTTGGTAAGGGATGATGTGATGGTAGCACAACATAGTGAGTATAATTAACACCACTGATTTGTATATCTGAATGTGGTTAAATGGGTAAATTATAGCCGACATATATGTTACCAGAATACTTTTTTTTTTTAAAAGCATAGGACTGTACAACATATATGCACACATAAAACAGAAATTTAGTTTTGTCAGGAATTTTCATTTGGGCATTTCTAAACTATATCATAATTAGTAAGTAAAATTTAGTTTACTTAATGTGGTTATTTTAATAAAGAGTTATATATTTTTATTTTTAAAAAAAGAAAAGAAACACTGATGTAATCTCTAGTCACCTCAAAGTCCTAGGGAAAATCCTAGGCCACACAAGATGAATCAGTGGAAGACTCTGAATTCCAATCTAATTGTCTTGACACTCAGGTCTATGCTCTTTCCATAATCATGGCCCAGACTTGGGAAGTGTGAACAAAACCAAAAGTTTCCCGAACTCCTTTCAGCAAAGCCAGTGAACATAGGCTTTGAGATAAGCTGGCGATGCTTGAGACCTTGAAATAATGATCCCAGGCAAGGAGTACTTTCTGTGTTTAATTAGAAAAAATAAATCCCTGTTCTGTCTATTGGAAAGCTTGTTTTCTAGACAAAATAAGGCTGTTTGTCTACTTATTCACTCAAAAGTCAGTCCCTGCAATATGCCAGTAACTGCTAAATCCCATAGGTGAATATGCCCATGCTTGTATTAAAGACCTCTACAAAGAATAGAGAGATAAGGTACGTAATAACTAATCACAGTGCAAAGTAGGATGTGATAAATGATAAAGAGAGATACAAACTACAAAAGAATCCATAGGAGGAATAAATGATTTCTAGTCTTCCCTTATTAACTACTTTGTTATGTTTCAATGTGTTGTTAATACTGGGAGCAGTATTAGTGAGAGTGGGCTGTTTCATGCCCCCACATCTCAAAAATCCAATGCAGATGTACCTGGTTGGGTGATTCTTCTGTGTGCCTCTCCTCCAAGCAATGACTCGGGAATCCAAGTGCCTTCCATTTTATGATGCTGGCATCATCCAAGGTCTTTAAAGGAAGGGACAAGAACTAAGGGAAGGCAGATTCTCAACCACCTCTGGCTGAAAACAGCACATCATGCCCTTTTGCATTGCATTTACTAAATGAGTCCTATGCCTCCAACCCTTAAAAAACCTCAGTCTGGAAAATGGAGTCCTTAGCTGGGAAGCCACTTGCTCCAATGACACTACAATGTGGAAGGCTGTGGGACCATGAACTTGGCGGGGAGTTAGCCAGCTGTGCCCCAGAAGGCAATAAGAGGGTGGGTGCAGATTAGAACCCCCAGGCTTAGGGTAAAAGAGCTTTTATTTGAAAGGACTATGGCAAGGGTTGGGGGAGAGGAGCTGGTGCAGTAGCGAGAAAGGGACTGCAACAATAGGGAGACTAACTATGAATTTACAAAGTTAGGCAGAAAGGAGCTCTTTTTTCTTTCTTTCTTTTTTTATATGGAAAAGTAAAGGAGGTTCAAAAGAACCAGGGGTGGGGAGTGGTAGGAATAGAATGAACCAGGAGGTGGCAATGATCAGGCAACAGATGAGAGGAGGTTTTACCCCAAGTTCATCCTACTCTCTGTGTGTTGGCTCTGGCTGAGGGTTGGACAACTGAGAGAAGGAGAGAAACAACCAAAGTTTGGATTAAAAAAACAAAAACAAAAACTCTTTGCTCTGATTAATCATACAGCTAGTAATTCAAAACTTCACGATTTTCACTAAATTAGTTTCTTCTTCCTCCTGGGCATAGGTTAGTTTACCCATCCTAGCCATGTGACTAAATTTTAGACAATGGAATGCTAGTGGAAGTGATATGTGTGATTTCTAGAAGTGGCCCCATCAAAGCTTCCCACATATGGTCATTTATCCTTTATCTCCAAGCCAACAAGCTTGGAATCTGCTTGTTGAAGGTGGTAGAACCACCGGATGGGAAGAGCCAAAGACCTAAATCCCCCACTGTGTCTACTTATCAGGAACACTGTTGAGATTTTACATACATGAAAAATAAACTTTTATGGCATTAAGCTGCTGAGATTATTTTTTGTTTGTTTTGTTTGTTACAGAAGCTAGCATTATTTAATCTTTCTAAACCTTGAAAGACTTAAATATTTACCAGAAACCTTTCAGCATCATGCCTGATACATAGCAAAGCCTCAATAAATGTTAGGTATCATTATAAATATCGTTAAATTCAATATTAGGATAGAAAGGGCTTGTTTAAGGAAAGAGCATTTGAGTTAGGTCTTGAGATACTGGTAGGATTTCAACTAGTAATAGATCTAAAGACAGTATTTCAAATGGGATTTATGGTTATGAAAGACCATAGGGAAGGGAAGTTTCAGGAAATGAGAGTAGTCCAGTTTCACTAGACAGTTGAGGAGATAAAGGAAAGTAATCAAGGATAAAATGGGAAATCTGAATATTATCCAATATTGGGGGAGCCTTGAATTAAAACTGAAGCTCAAGCGACATCCAAGGGTAGGGAGAAGCATATTAACATGCAGATTCAAGGATCTGAGGGATTTTTCCCAACTTTTTTCTCCAAAGGAAAAAAGGAACCCATTGATAATTGTTGAGTTCATTTAAAAAGTCTAGAATGCCCCAAAGCCTAACAAATGATGGCAAAGCAGGTAGGAAAAGTGGAAACGTTGAAAGCACGTTGTCACCAAAAGTGTAACCAAAGAATAAAGCATTATTAGCAGCAAGAGCTTGGACAAGGGCTCTTTACTTGGGTCACAGACCTCTATGAGAATATGATGGAAACTAAGATTATCCTTCCAAAAAATTTGCATATGAACATAAATACTAAATCCTCAGAGTCCATCTGTGGACTTCAGGCTAGGAACTACTCAGTTAGATAAACTAAAGAAAAGAGAAATGAGGCACCAGGATCATGCTCACCACGGCGTCTCTGTGGCAACCCAAAAAGACACATGGCTGCCTCATATGTCTTCGCTAGTCCCCATGTCCTCGGTGATATGCTGCTAGTGAGCTGATGCACTGATGGTTGCAATGTGCCAAGCCCCTTCAAGTGACTTCCAGCACTTCCACAAGTAGCATGGCCTAGGGCAAGTTAGTGGAATGCTGTGGGACTCCGTTTCTTCCTCTATAAAATGGAATTATTAATATCCACAGGAGCTATAAATGAAAGTGCTTTCTAAAATTCTAGATGGCTAATTGCTATATAAATTAATGTCAGTTATACCTTAACGCATAGTTTTCTACTTGCTTCTTCAAGAGCTCAAGTGTCACACTGTCTCTCGTTCACTTAATCAACTCCATGTGGCGTGACCACCCTGAGCCAGGGGTGTCCTAGATGCCGGGGATACCATGGGGAATGAGAGGTTGTCGGCCCTCAGGAAGCACCAGGCTCTTGAAGATCGGTCTTCCTTGAGTTTAATCCTACTATCTCAGCTTAGGTTCTCCCAGAAGCAGACCCGGAGACAGGGATTCAGGGCAAGTAGCTTCTTTGGGAGTAACAGGAAGTACCGGGAAGGGAGTAGAGAAGCAGGACGGAGGAGGAATGGCAGCAGAGAGGATGCATTATCAATCTGCCTACCACTGTTGGTAAACTTAATACAGTGGGAAAACTCTGGGAAACACTATAAAACACACACCTCAGGATTCTCCCACCTGAGAGGCAAAGGAACTGGATTTTTCATATGCCTACTTCCCAGGTAGTGTCCATTCCAGTGTTCCCAGTCTGCCTTGCAAAAAGACCCTCTCCAGGGGAGCTGGTGTAGCTCAGTGGTTGAGCGCCTGCTTCCCATGTATGAGATCCTGGGTGCAATCCCTGGTACCTCCTAAAAAACAACAACAACAACAAAAAAAAACAACCTCCATCTTCTGAGGAAGTCCTCAGAGGAAGAGCTGCAGATGTTGGCAGCTGCAATTCAGCTCTAGAGCACCAAAGTGGTGAGACCTAAAGGACAGGAGCAGAGCACAGACAGCATTTGCCCCCTGTCCTAAAAGAGTGAATCCCTCACTCCTTAGCTTTGGGCCAGTGTGGACTTCCTAAACCCCATCTGAATTGATAAAGGAGATCCCTGGCTAAAGGAGGAGTCTAGGCAAACTATAGGCTCCATCCAATAATTAGTTCTCTACGTGGCTCTGCAAACATTTTCTCTCATGAAGTCCAGGGAGTTGTTTGATCCCCAAGGTTTTGTGCATGGAAGAAAACATGAAAGGAAGAGGTAAATCACAAATATAACAGCTATTATGTATCAGATCTTACTGTGGGTCAAGCCCTAGGTTAATTCCTTTATGCATATTATTATCCTTGAACAACACAATTAATTAGGCATCACGATTTCCATAAGTAGTCAAGGAAACTACGCTTAAAAAGGTTAAGTGAATGCAGATCTGGGATTTGAACCCAGGTCAGTCAAAATCCAATTAAAACATTCTTGCACCATGTTATGTTGTGCCATGTTGAAGTGCGCCATCTTTCATTTCCATGGCACTGATCGAGAAGTACAGGCAACCCTCCGCAGGCGGTCAGTGCTGGGAAGATAGTGTTCCAAAGCTCTGGTACAGCAAAGTCCTGGACAGGAAGAAGTGAGCAAACCGCAGGCTCCCTCCAACAAAGGAGAAACCCCGGGGAAGATGGCCTTTCTGCCCAAGCTGGCACCTACTCTGAAGGTTGCTTCATACAGCTTCGGCATCCTGTAAACCACAGGAGCCAAGAACATCCCTTGCTAAGTCAGGGAGGAGCTGATAAACTAATAGTGCTGTCTGTACTCTTAGAGAAGGGCAAATTCCAGGTGAAGCTCCTCTTTGAGGTAGCCATCTGTCTTAGCAAGCCCAGCCTTATTGAACAAAAGCACCTTCCTCCTTCTTCTCCTCTTTCTCTACCCCTTCTCCTCTCCAGGTGAATATCTAGTAAGTGTTCTTGTCTCCAAGGTTGAGTCCAGATATTTATAATAGTTGATGCCATAGAACCACTTTGCTCCTTCCCAGAACCCAGGGGGAACTGACATTTTTCTCAAACTCATAGAGGAGAGACACTAAAAACTATTGAGCAGTACCTATGTGCCAAGCCATAAGTATCATCAGCATCTTATCTCATCTACTCCTTACAACAGCCCGATGGGGTATATTACTCCCATTTTTTTTAGATGTGGCTCATGTGCTTTTGTTGACCATGAAGTTTTTGAGTTTGCTTATATTTTCAAGTTTTTCTAAGATTCCACACAAGATATCCACTCAAGAAGGCCATGAATAGAGCTGCCAAGACCTCTCCCACCAGGTCAGCAAAGGACCCTCTGACCTTAGAGGGAAGGAAAATTAAAATGGACAATATCCTGGATAAAAATATAAACTTCACGAATCCATTTTGCAGATGAAAATAGGTCAGAGATTGAAGTCCTGGGTGGGTAACTTTCTAGGTTAATTGCTTTGATTTGAGGCAGCCACATTTAGGTAATTTCATCTGAGTGCCTCCCTTGGAGGGATTGCGTGCTTGGATTCTTGATCAACTTTGTATTACCTTAGAGAAGCATCACATTCCTGTAGAAATCCACAGGGAGAGGACAGCAGCAGAGGGGAGCCTGGGGAGATGAGTGCCCCACGCTGAGTCCTAAGTGCTGCTCTCAGTGAGCCTAGAGTATAAAGAGAGGGTGAAAAAGCTCTCTTTATTCCCCAGGAGTTCCTGCACCTTCCTTGGAGCAGCATTAAGACTTTCATGTCTGCCCATGGCAGGAAGGACAGCCAGGCTCTAGACTATTGCTCACAGCAGCCACTTTTTATCAAAAGATCAGCTGCAAATGCATACATACACTTTCCAGGGTCCAGCACCACTTCACATTAAAATGGAAAAAAAAAGAAGTGCCAACTCCTGCTTCCTCCCTCATTTCCAGATAGAAATATCTTAAAAAGTTTTGCTTTATATCATAGTGCCTGACACAAATTTAATGCCCAGTAATGAATTGTTGGATGGATTAATGAATGAATGGAAGAGAAAGAAAAAAAAGAAAGAGAGAGGGAGGGAAAGAGAGAGAAAGAAAGAAAGACTAAGCCCTTTTCTTCAGATATTCTAGTGTTCTAGCCTGTGAGCATCTTAGAATGACTCACAGATGCCTTTGGAAGATTTCAGTTGTCTGGACAAACTCAGAATGGCAATGCTCGCCATGATTTAGGCAGCAGCTGGAGCTTGGTTAAACAGACTGAGCTATGGAGGAAAATGTCAGCCTATATAGGGGGAAAGTCTCATATTTGCTTAAGACTCTCAAGGTATGTAGCAATTGATTGTGGTCTTTCTGTCATTTTCTCACTTCTCTGTATGAACCCCCTCCAACAAGTCCTGGGGCCTCTACTAGTAAGGAATCAGCATGCGCATCAATTTAGACAGGCATCAAATTCACAAGCAATACATTTGGACTGGCTTTCCAAGACCATGCCAACCTTTCTAAATAATAGCAAAATAGCTGTTTGGTGGCATCAATCCACTGAGGCCTGATCACAAAAATTTAGGTTATGTTCCTCCATTTATTCCCTTCTGTGCCTTGGAGTATAGAATTTTACTAGATCCAGGTCTTAGAGAAGCTAAGATTTTATCAATATAATTAGAGATGCCAGAAGGAAAACCAACATCCTGTTACTTTTGGCTTCAAATTTATAGTATGTTAGAGCTGGAAGGTATTTTAGAGATTATCCAATCTAGCATCTAGAGTTTTGCTAGTTCAGATTGTTTCCCTATGGAAACCTAACTGTTTCTTTTTCTCCTTTTCTTTGCAGAATGGAAGGCTCATGTTTCCCCATGCTTCCAGGGAGGTTTTGAGAATTGAGCCTGTCCTGCCTCCTGAGAATAGAGCAACAAGTTGTTCAGTTATAATGCTACTGGCCTGACTTAAATAGATATCAAGATTTATTGGGAAAGAAGGGCAAAGATGCCAAAGTGGTTTCCATAGCAGGAGAAGCCAGTTACAAAGGAAGAGCCAGGAACTGTGTCCTCATGCGAGCTGCTCTATCACCTCCAAACACCAGGTCTCCACGTGGGGGTGAATATGTCATTGCCCAGGCAGGGGCTTTTATCAACTCTGCCTCCCCTAGTTATCCAATGAAGACTTGACTTTGTTGGTCTGCATCGGTTCCCCAAGAACTGGCCCAAGAAGTGACATTCAGTTATGTTCCACAAGTCCAATTCTGATTACCCCATAGGCATGGCCCCTTGGAATGCAGCAGGAACCTGGGAGTCCAAGGGTGTGGGACCCTATAATTGGAAGGTGCTGAAATGAGAATCTCAAGGCCCTCTGAGCCACGAGACAAATGGTACTTCAGTAACATTTAATTTCATATTTTAGAAATTGGGAGTTCAGAGAGGGTCCTATGATTTGCCCAAGGTCACAGAATATGGGAAAGACAGAGCCAAGCCTAGGCTCCAAGTCAGCTGGGTCTACGTTCAGGACTTCTTTTACCAAACTAAATATTACTCACACAAGTACTGTAACTGGTAGAACCCATTCTAAACTACTTTTTAATAAACAGGGACATAACCTAAACAAGTCAGGGAAGGCTCTAACCAAGTCTCTTTCAATGATTTGCTTATGGAGACACTCTCTGGAAACATTTGACTCTATCACACATGAAACCCTGGGAGAAATTTCCTCCTTCGCACTGACCAGGAGTCAGGGTTCTTGGGTCTCTTGATCTTTAAATTTGGGCTCTGCCCTCAGTCAAGCCTGCTTCTCCTAACAATTACCTCCCAATATGACAATCTGTCAATTTTGCAATTTAAAATTAGGACTTGCAGTTCCACTATTCAAGTTTGAAGCCTAGGTGCCATGCTCAAACAGAGAGAGATCTTTCTTCTCCAGGTCAATTTTGTATTTTGTGATGCCTGTTCCTTTTCCTATTGTCTGGATTGTTCTTTATAATTTCTTTCCAGGTAGTCTCATTCTTGGTCTTTCCAAAAACATGCTCTTTTCTTCTGTGATTTGTCTTTTCTGCTTTGGGTTTTGCAACTATTCTCTTCTTCATTAATTCTCAACAGACTAATACTACATACCCAGAAAGAAAGAGAAGGGAAGGAAGGAAGGAAGGAAGGAAGGAAGGAAGGAAGGAAGGAAGGAAGGAAGGAAGGAAGGAAGGAAGGAAGGAGGAAGGGAGGGAGGGAAGGAGGGAGGGAAGGAGGGAGGGAGGGAGGGAGGAAGGGGAAGAGAGAAAGAAAGAATGGAAGGAAGGAAGGAAGGGAGGGAGGGAGGGAGGAGAGAGAGAAAGAGACTAACTCTAGAATAAGAAGCCAGAACCTTATTATGGATTTGGCAGATGGATAGGGGTGCACGCCAGTAACAAACTTTGGTCATTGTAATTGATGCCACGGATATCTCCCACTTGAAAGGCATTTGCTTAATGCTTTTTCCAGCAATTCTGGCAGAGCTATACCAGGCTTCCCATGTTCTTTTACTCTGTCATCTTCATATTACCAAGGACATATTGTGGTAAGGTAGCAAAGGACCTAGAGCATGGCCAGAAAGAGAATTAACCCACGACCTTGGAAGGCAAAGAAGGTTGGCATTCATAATTAATCCAGCTTCTGTACTAGGTCCCTTCACCTGGGTTGTCTTAGTCTCACATTCTGTAGTATTAAGAGTGTTAGGCCTATTTCAATTCTTTTCAGGTTTGGGAACTAAAGGTCCAAAATGGTTTATATATTCATTCAAGATCTACATATTGAGTATCCATTCTGTGTCAGGAATTAGCGATGCAATAATGACAAAAGAGACACAGTCCCTTTTTCACAGGCCTTGCATTCTGTTCCCTACTCAGGAGACAAACCAAATAAAAAATAGTTACAAATTATGATAAGTGCTATGAAAAAAAATAGAGTTAAGAAAACCTGATTAAGAGTGCATGGGTCACAAATAGTCGAGGCAGTTTTCCAACTCATATGGCTCTGACCAGAGCCTGTGTTCTTTCCTAAATAGCATCTTACACTTTAAGAAACTGAGCTAAATGTCCCCAAACTACATGATACCATGAAAATAAGGAGGGGATGTGGGAAGGTAGAGTATCTGCTTTGACCCATATCTTAGTAGGCTATTTACCTTGTGGGGCTTTTTGTATGTGCCAATGAGAACTCGCTGCAGGTTTGGGTTGAGTCTACTTTGTTTTTGTGTCATGCAGTCGTCTGCTGCGGCCACCCTTCAAGATTTAACAAAAATTGGCATCAGATCAATGCTATACATCCTGTGGGAAGTCAAGAGTCATCCATGAGATAAATTCCTATATCTGCTTTATTCGCTTTCTCATGTCCACTTCTCTCCTGGAACTGGTCTAGTCACTCCTCTTTGCTCCATGTTTATCTAGACAGGAGACTCAGCTACTTTTCCCTTAATTTTATTTCATTTTTTTTTTCATTTATTGAAGAATATTACTCACACATAAACAATTAATGTGTAGTAATAGTGGTGAACTTACAAAGCAAACATATATAATATCACACAGGGCTCTCGTACCTCACCCTATTGCACTGTTGTGAAACGTTTTTAACTAATGATTAAAGAGCAGCCTCAAAATATTACTACTAACCAAAGTATCCTACATTTGGTGTATTTTCCCCCAACCTACCCTATTATTATTATTATTTATACATGAACATACATAAACAATAAATGTATAGCAAAAGTTGTGGACTTACAAAGCAAACACACATAACATCACACAAGGGTCCCATACATCAACCCACCACCAACACCTTGCATTGTTGTGAGACATTTGTTACAAATCATGAAAAAATAACATCAAAATCTTACTACTAACTATAGTCCTTATCTTACATTTGGTATATTTGCCCCCTAACCCACCCTATTATTTTTCAAATATGTTTTTATGGCAGAAGTTGTAAACTTACAAAACAATCATGCACATGTGTAGAATTCCCAAACAACACCCCTTATCAACACACCACACTGTGGTGGAACATGTGTTACAGATTATGAGATAATATCATCTGATTATTATCAGGTCCACAGCATACATTTGGCACACTTTTTCCCTACAACCCCATTATGAACACAGTACATCTTTGGCATAGATGCATGAATATTATATTATTAATGTTAACCACAGTCCATAGGTCACTCCTGCTGTATTCTTCCCATGCTTCTCCACATTCCCACTACCCTGCACCAGTGATGTACATCTGCTCTAGCTCACAGAGGACACTCTTGCATCTATACCATCAACCACAATTCTCATCCATACGATGTTATTCAGTCCTTAGATTATTCTCTAGCTTTCTGTCAATTGGCATTTAATCCCTAGACTACCCTTTTCAGCCACATTCCCATTTATAAACCAGCTGTTACTCACTATAAAGTGTTACCATCAACTCTACACATTTCCACACTTTTATAATAAAGTTAAGTCAAACTTCTACTTACATTAAATATCAGTAGTCCATCTCAGTCCTCCTTTTATCTCCTTTAAGAATCCACCACTTACCACCAGGTCTTGAAGATATTTTCCAATGTTTTCTTCTAGAATCTTTATGGTTCTTGCTTTTATATTTAGGTTTTTGTTCCATTTTTGAGTTAATTTTTGTATAAGGTGTGAGATAGTGCTTCTTTTCTCTCCTTTAGGCTATGGATATCCAGTTCTCTCAGCACCATTTGTTGAATGAACAGTTCAGCCTGAGCGGGGTGGGTTTGACAGGCTTCTCAAAAATCATTTGACCTTAGATGTGAAGTTCTGTTTCTGAACCATCAGTTTGGTTCCATTGGTCTTTGTGTCTGTCTTCATGCTAGTACCACGCTGTTTTTACCACCATAGCTAGGTAATATGATTTAAAGTCCAGAAGTGACAGTCCTCCAATTTTGCTTTACCTTTTAAAGATGCTTAAGTGTATTTGACTCCTTATACTCCCAAATAAATTTGAGAATCATGCTTTCCATTTATTAAAAAAATGCTGGTGGAATTTTTACAGGGATTGCATTGAGTCTGTATATCAATTTGGGAAGAATTCACGTCTTAATGATATTTCGTTTTCCAATCCGTGAGCATGGAGTTTTCTTCCAATTTTTTAGGTCTTTTTTTATTTCTTTTAATGAGTTGTAGTTTTCTGAATACAAGTGCTTTACATCGTCCATTAAGTTTATTCCTAAATATGTGAGTTTTATCTGTCATATTTTATTTTCACCACTCTTTTGATACTTTGTTACTTTTACTGATATAGTCTTCATTTCTAGACTCTCTTCCAAGCCTCTCTCTCTTGTCTTGTCTTTTCAGCCTGAAGCACACCCTTTAGTATATCCTGCAAAGCTGGTCTCTTGGTTACAGACTCTCTCAGTTTCTGTTTACCTGTCAATATTCTCAACTCGTCCTCATTTTTGAAAGACAATCTTGCTGGATATAAAAAACTTGGCTAGAAGTTTTTCCCTTGCAGTATCTTAAATATATCATACCACTGTCTTCTTGCCTCCATGGTTTCTGATGAGAAACCAACACTTAATCTTATTGGATATCCCTTATATGTTATGCATTGCTTTTCTCTTGATGCTCTCAGATTTCTCTGTCTTTGGCATTTCACATTCTGAATAGTATGTGTCTTGGAGTTGGTCTATTCAGATTTATTTGGATGGGAGTACATTGGGCTTCTTGGACATGGATATCTATGTCCTTCAATAGGGTTGGGAAATTTTCTGCGATTATTTCTTTAAGTTTTCCTTCTGTCCCCTTTCCCTTCTCTTCTCCTTCCGGGACACCAATGACACTTATGTTTGCACATCTCTTGCTGTCATTTAGTTCCCTGAGGTCTTGTTCAATTTTTTTCCATTCTTTTCACCATCTGTTCTTTTGTTTGTTTGCTTTCAGAAACCATTTCTTCGAGCTTACCAATTCTGTCTTCTGCCTCCTCAAATCTGCTATTATATGATTCCAGTGTATTTTAATTTCATTTATTGCACCTTTCATTCCCATAAGAGCTGCTATTTTTCTATGTATGCTTTCAAATTCTTCTTTGTGCTCATCTAATATCTTCTTAAAATCCTTAACCTCTTTAGCCATCACATTGAATTTATTAAGGAGATTTGTTTGAACCTCTATGATTAGTTGTCTCCACTCCTTTATGTCATCTGGAGGCTTATCTTGTTCCTTTAACTGGGCCATGTCTTCCTGTTTCTTGGTGTGGATTGTAATTTTTTGTTGGTGTCTTGGCATCTGGTTTACTAGATGTACTTATTCTGTGTGCAGTTTCTCTCTTTAGTTTAGGGCTTTCTTGCCCTTTTCCTTTGCTAGTTGTGTAGTAGAAGCCAAGGATGTAATTGGTGCTATAAGCTGTGGAGGCTCAAGCTGACTGCATTGCCCAAGGGACTGATGAAGCTTCTCCCAACTTTCTCCTTTGAGAAAATATAAAGAAGGAGCCACAGCCATGTGTAATAATCCAAGTCATGCAGGCATAGACTGTAGTGGCCCAGAAAGACTGATGAAGCTTCATTCCCCTTTCTCCCCTGCCTGGGGCAGGGATAGAGCTGCAGCTGTGGCAGCAATATATGCTGTGAGGGTCCAAAATTACCACAGTTGCCCCAATAGACTTCTGACTATTCAGTCTGTACCAGCCAAATATACCTGCAGTTACCTGGATAGGCTGGTGCAGGGCCCACCAGCTTTCTCCCTGCCAGAGGTAAGGCTGAAGCCTAGGCTAGGGCAGCCATCGATCTGGGTGAAAAAAGCCTGTACTAGCTTCACTACGATTTTCAGTCAGCCCCGTTTCCCCTCGTGTCAGGCGCAAAATTAAGATGGCAGCCACCGGCCTCTTTCTGACTTGGACAGGTTCAAACTTTGGCTGTTCTTAGGGTTATACTTTAGCCCACCGAGTTTACTAATCAGTAGCTGAAGTTGGTGCCCAACCGTCTCTTCCTCCCGTTTTAGGCAGTGGAGCTTCCAATTCCAGCCACGGAACAGCTCCTAAGGTGGCTTGTGCCTCCAGTGGAGGATGGGCACTGGCCTTTGGGCTGTGGAGGGCTCTTCTTATGAATCTTCTCTCCAGATGGGAAGTCTCTTCCTCCCATTCTTTCAGGGATGTAGCAGGATGCCCTTCTGGTCTCCTGGAGCCCACAAACAAGTGCTCTAGATAGCTCTGGGTGATTACTAACTGCCCTGTCACATGAGCTGACTCTAGGAGCTCCTTACTATGCTGCCATCTTGCTGGTTGTCTCTTTTTTCCCTTAATTTTACTCCAAACCTGACATATAATGGTTTGTATGTTACACACATACTGAGCACCAAAGCAAAATGGAGAGAGGAAGGAAAGAAGGAAGGAAGGGAGGAAGGGAGGGAGGGAGAGAGGGAAGGAAGGAGGGAGGAAGGGAGGGAGGGAAAGAATTAAGATTGGACATCATGTGTCTCAGTCCTTAGGAGCACTTCAAGCTGGCCACCATCTTCCTCTCATTTCCTCCCACCATGTTGCCTGGTTTCTCATGTCTATCTTTCCAAAATTCCTGCTTATTTCTTATGTAAAATAGTTACATTAGAGCTAATTTCTTCATAGTACTATCACCTTCTAAACCATTTTGCCTGGACCTCACCTCCATTCTGAGAGCTTTATTAAGGCACTTTTCTAAGTTGATCTTGTTCTCTCCCCAAGAGAAGTTCTGCTGCCAACTATTCAAACAATGCTATTTTCAGCCTGTTACATCTATCTGGACCCCCAAAATATAGGACCAAATGTGAGAAAAGGGCTCCACAAGAGAATTTGAAGCCATGAGTGTATGTAAAGAATACAAGCAAAAGAAAAGCAAAGTCACAACTCACAAATCCCAACATCCTAAACCCAGAGATGTCAGTAAAAAACCTAATTAAAAGATTTCCATCCTACTGCCTACCCCTAGAAGTGTCAAAGCTGACAGTCATACTGGGAAGGGAGCAAAAGGCAGAACAAATGGCAGTCATACCTTTCTACCTTTTAATTGCTGTCATTCTACCCTTATCCCAGGGTGGCAGCAGCAGCTGGGGCCATCCAACCACCTGGCACGGTCCTCTCAGCGCCGCCTCAGAATGGGGAAGCAGCAGGCACTGAATGGCTTCTTAGAAAGCATCATCTGTCCATGAAAAGTCTTACTACTTCTTTGGATCAATCATGCTGATTGAGCTGCTTGGCTATGGCTCTGGCACCTTACTGCACACTCCACACCGTCCATTGAGCAAACACAATAACCATTTATCCTGCTTCAATTCACCTGACAAATTATTAGACATCTAATCTGAAAATGAGTCAAGGTGTAACCCTGGAAATGAGAGAAGCCACCCATAAAACAAAACCCCTTGGCTGCAGCTGCCTGGCTCAAGTTCAATATCAAGAGCATATGTCTCAATAGATATCTCATTGCCTTGGGGAACAGAGAGGAGTCAGCTGGGATTCTTAAACACACTTTCCTCTGGAAGTTTAGTAACATGGTTAAGAGCATGGACTCTGGAATCAGACTGCCTGGTTAGAGTTCTGATTTTGCTATACAAAGCTAAATGACCATAGACCAGTACCTAAACGTCACCTGTCTCATTTTCTCCTCCACAAAATGGGGGTAATTGCAGTACATAATTAATTACCCATGCCATGGAGTTGTGAATACATACACCACACACAGAGCAGTGTCTGGCACTGGAGTAGAAGATCTTACCTCCTTATATTGGTGTTTCTAACTGGGCTAATAGTTGCAAAACCCAAAGTCACAAGATAAATGTGCTTCATCTTCCTGGAGTATCAATTTTACTCTGTCAAGAGTTGAGCTGATCTGAGAGCACTGAGCTGAGCTGGCAGGTGTCAATGGTAGCTGATCAGTGCAATCAAAGCCAAACTGGAAATAACAGTGAAATCTTTAATCACTTACCATGATGGTATAGTCAAGAGATTAACTTGGAAAAGAGCACCAGCTCCCCATGTTCCATTTCTCCCCGTGGAACGGTGCCACTGGGCGAGAGGCTGATGCATCAGTACAAATGTGGGGCAATGTCCCTGCAGACGGAGGCCCCAACAAAAGACACCTGCAGTTTTATGGATTCAGGGCCTTGATGGGCGGAGGGCAAGAGGGGTGCTAGGAGTGGAAAAGTACAGAGTTCTGAGTCAGTGTGGAGAAAAGCATCTTCAGGGTCTTCCCCTTCTCCCTCCAATAGGAAGGCCTCAGTTTGGGTGCCTGAGAGGAGGCCCCCAGTGGAGGCACCCGGGCTAGGAATGCAGCTATGACTGGCCAGGGGGCCTGAGAGCTTGACTGCAACTCCCTTTAGAGACTGCAACATGCTGGCTGCACACCAAGTCTGAGATGGGGGGCAGCTTTCTCCTCTGAAGCCTGCCAGGAAAAGCCTTTGCAATTATCAGTGGTCAGGCCTGAAAAATCACATCTAGGATTTTTGGCCAGGAGCCAGACTCCCCGGACTCCTAAGAAGTAATTTTAAGGGCTGAAGTCATCTGTCGTATCAACATGGATAGATCGCAAAAAGGTCATTTCTGAGTGAAAAAAGCAAGCTGCAGAATTACCTATAGTATAATGTTTATTTTTAAAGCAAAAAATACTGTATCTCCTCACAGTATATTTGAATGAATACCAGTCTGAAAGGATGAACCGCCAGTGAAAAGCAGTAGTCACTTCTGGGGGGTCAAGGGGAAACTAGGGTTATAGGTAGAGTCAGGGGGGACTTAAGCCATAGCTATAGCATACAGGGTGGGGCCACCAGACGAAAGGGGCCTGGGTCCCTGAATCACCACATGGAGGCAAGTTGCCTGCTGATCAGGAACACTGCCTTAACTCTTATAGAAATAAACTTCTATAAAAAAAGTTCATAAATAGTTCATAAATAAACTTCTGTTGTCATTCAACTGTCATGGGTTAAAGGCTTGTTTGTTGTAGCAGTTTGGCCTGTACTAACTAATGCAAAGGACCCGGCGCCTGTTAGCTCGCAATCATCCACTACTTCCAAGTTCTCACTTTTCATTAAAGGAATGCCAAAGTATTTGCTGTGATCATAAAAGTCCATCCCCCCCCCTTTTAAATGCCAGTGCACATTTGCTCATATATTTTCTAATTCCTGAAATATAAATGATATCACAATGCCATTTATAGAAAGATAGTTGTCAATAAAATGTACCTCACAGACCTCCAAATACAGGGAGCTCCACGACAGGGCCTCAGCTGCTGTGCTCTGAAATTCACATTTGTACTGAGGTCGCACTTCCCACAGGCTGCTTCCACTGTGGCAGAAATACTAGGAAGGCCTGTCCATTGGAGACACAAGACTCCTCTGACAGCTGACTTTGGCTCAAAGGCCCATTGCTGGCCTTGTTGAACCTTCCTTGGACTGGACTGCACTCCAGGACTCTTTCATGCACCTTTCCTTCCCTCTCTCCTTCACTGGGGGTCAGACTTGCATCATGGTTGAATGTCTTTCCCAGCCTCACCAGCTCCCTTCCTATTTTTTCCCTCACAGTCCTTTCCCTTAATAAAATATTTGCATGTTTAATTTTGTCTTGGTGTCTGTTTCTCAGAGAACCTGAACTTACATATAAGATATTGTACCAGGCATTCTGCACAAATTACCTAATCCTCACAATTTTTTCTGAGATAGGTACTATCATTTTACAAATGTGTAGCTGAGAGTTGTGGATACTAAGTAACTTTCCCATCATCTCACATCTTCACCTCCCTCTCTGTCTGATAAACCCTCTTTCATCCTTCAAAACTCAACTCAGGGGTCAATATCTCTGCTGCTTTCCCCTCCCTGCCTCACGCCATAGAGCTAAATTACTTTCTTCTCTGTGCAAACTTTCCACTATACACACTCTGCCTTGTTACATGAAAATTTTTTACATGATTTTCTCCCCAGTTAGGATGTGAACATCTTGATATAAGGGTTTATATGTTTCTATATTTAATATAGTGTTAGCACAATGGATAAGTTGCTGCATTCTGTTTCTCTTTCTCTCTCTCTCTCTCTCTCACTATCTTTCTCTCTCTCACACACACACATTCATACAATCTATTTTTCAAAACATGCAGCAATATACAAGTAACTGCTCAGCACAGCTATAGGTCCACCTGATGGGAATGAAAGAAGTCAAGATTCTCAGGTTTTTAAAATATCAGGTCTGCCTAATATCATTCATTTATTCAACCTGCATTTGTGAGAGCCTAACTTCTTGTGCCAATATCATCATAACAGTAGCTATAAGTAATATCCCTTGTTATATGTCAAGAACATAGTGCTTATAGGGATTTTCTCACTTAATCCCCATGATAAATCTTTGTGGGGGCAATTATTATTATTCTCTATTTCAGAGAGAAACCTGACCTTAATTAAGGCCCTAAGCCAAGTAACTTGAAAATGGTAGAACCAAACTGTGACTCTAGGCAACATAGTCCACAGTTTGTTCTCTTAACCATCATGCTATATTGCTTCTGACAATAACAGAACACTTTATACTTTAGTTTGTAATAATATATAGTCTGTTTGCTACACATAGATTATCCATTCACCTTCTAAAATTCATCAAATGCTTGCTCTACCATTTACTATTTGTGGGACTTTGGGAAAGATACCCAACCTCACTAAGGCAAAGTTTTCTCTTCTAGCTCATAGGGCTGTTAAGAAGATTACATAAAATGTGTACAGCACCTGATACATAGTAGGTACACAAAATTCTTAGAAACAGTGAAGTACAAGGATTTCACCACCACCACCTGGTCAGTTCTGTCTAGATCAGGGTAGACCTCTAAAATCTAAGAGGAGGGTCATCCTACATCTTTCCAAAATGGAAACTGGACGACTGTAAAAAAAATGTTGCTTTGTATGTTCAACTGAAAAAGACTCCGAGGATATTGACATGTCCCCAATGACATGAAGGTACATATGTGCCAAAGCTAGAGGACTACAAGCTCCAAGCAACCAGCTCAGGACATTCAACCAGGACCTGTATTGGGGCATATTTACATTACCTTATTGAATCCTCATGGCAGTGAGCTTGGTATTATTCTCATTCCATTCTAGATGAGAAAAGCAAGGCATGGAGAGGTTAAGAAACTGGCCCATGTCAGACATTAGTAAAGCTGGTATTTATAGGCAGGTTAGTCTAAGTTTAGAAATCCACACTATTCCCAATAAGTTATGTTGACTCCCTAGTGTCAAGAAGCACACGAATTATGCACCATTTCAGAAACAGGCAACCTTTATAAATATTAATATCAACTTAATTTACTCCATAGGAACTATTATCCCCAAAACTGTTTCTTTCACTGGGCACCGGTCTTTTTATATGGATGGGACTAGATCAGCATTTCAATTTGCAGTCATCCGTGTGCCACTTTCATGACTTTTGCTGTAACCAAGTGACACCCGGAGAGGAGTACCTTTACTACCTGTCACAGATAGAAACATCCATATGAATAAAAACAGAGATAACTAAACATGGACATTAGATTTTAGCTGGATGATATGACCTCTTTTTGTCACAATGGAGATTAACATTAGAGAAGTGGTAAACGTGTCCTAGCACCAAACTGAAACTTTCTACTTGACATAATTAGAACAATTTTACAATATTTTAATTACCTGTCCTGGAACCAAATAAAATAATCTCATACAGCACCAAAGAGTATTTGCTGTGGCCCCAGTGGTAGCTCTACTACACTTCAGGAAATAATGAAACACCATGTTGTCAGGGTTCCTTTTGGTGTTTTGATTTTGTGGAAAGTTTTTCTACCTATGGCTTCAGCAATAAGCCTATTGCATAAATTAATGACATTCAGGTAGCGTTCAAAAATGCATGGACGTGTCACAAATATTGCTAATAAATAAAGAATACATACTGCACCCCACATTTGAAGGTACAAGACAGCAGTTGTCCAATTCACTTGTAACTAGCAGTTGTCTGAAGCAAAAAAGACTAGGAACAAACACTGTGGAAAACAACTGCCTCTGAAAACGAGCTCACATCGACTCAAAATAGTGTGAAGAAACTGTGCTGGCTATTCTCTATATAGTAAAGTGACTTGATTCACATCTGGAGCTTATCTGTTATGATGAATTGCCTTCCAAATGCTCCTTTCCACCTCCCAAAAATATTTTATTTATACAAAAGGGATAGGACAGGCAATTCCTAAGAAGAAGGAAGAAGCTCTGAAGAAAGTGACCAAATACATCTGCTTGCTCCCTACTGGCTTTCCTATTAAAACTGAAAACAATGAAACCATGACTAATATACTGGGGAAATAACAATTGATTACAAATCAGGCTACCTGATAAGGGTACTTAAGATTTGTTTTATCTTGGTTGGCCTCACTGCAGTCAGAGAAAAGCATACAGCTATGCAAATACTGGTGGGTTTTGGTTTTTGAATAAAAATGTTCCTTCTATTTCTAATTAGCCTCCTAGAAAATTTCATTTGAAAAATTAGATACACTTATCACCTCCATAAGTTTTGCTGTCTCTTTCATAGACCTAGGACTCAGTGGAGACCAAGTATAAATGATTTCGTAAAGCAAGTGACCATGCTTAATTTTAAGTTATACCTGAAGATACCATGCCAAGGAAGCAGAAAATGCTAACACAAAGGTCATGGAGAAAATCCTTTTAAGGGAATCCTTCATGTCTAGTGTGACTATAAAACCTGCAAACTGGAATGGATTTATAAAATGAAGAAGAATTGTATCCGTTAGGTACTGCTATGTAACAAGTCACTCCAAAATTCAGTTTATTATTTCTCATGAGTCTGCATTGGCTGGGGGTTGACTGATGTAAGCTGGGCTTGGCTTGAAGTGGCTTTGCTCCATCCTCCTCCTGGGACCAACAAGCTTGGCTGGGTGTGGCTTTCTTGTGGCCATGACTGAGATACAAAAGTACAAACCCAAGTGTACTGGTGCTTTCTGAAGCCTCTGCTTGAGTCAGTTCTGCTAACATACCACAGGCCCAAGCAAGTCACATGGCCAAACCCAGAACCAAGTAGTAAGGAAATACACTTCCATCTTGAGCAAAGCTGCACGGTGAACAGCACGGATCGATTGCCCTGAGGACCCCAGTTCTTCTCAGAGAGGAGAGAAATAGCAGTGTCTGAAAACACTGTGTCTCAGAATTCGACTGAAAAGTACACCAACGTATCCTAAATAATCTGCCTCACAAAGTGAGTCCCTATCGAAGAAACACGGTGGC
This sequence comes from Tolypeutes matacus, assembly GCA_026826555.1. Lineage (NCBI taxonomy): Eukaryota > Metazoa > Chordata > Mammalia > Cingulata > Chlamyphoridae > Tolypeutes > Tolypeutes matacus. The sequence goes on from JAKSZT010054202.1 coordinate 11,000,413, forward strand.
CAAAGGGCTGCACAGCTGACGCATGCCTGTTAGAAGCCAGGGCAGGAGTTACAGCAAGAAAAATGACCCCATCTTGGCAAGCTATATCCCAGACCCCCTGAAAACACCTGTAAGTACAGCTACCTTCAGTACACATGGGTTTGATACAGAATTTGATATGGGCTACAGTCAAGGGCCAACATTTCACACACATAGCAAAAACAAAAAAGGAACTAATATTAATGACGTCACTATATATCATTAGTGTCCATGTTGTGTTATTTTAAATCTGCCAGAAAATCCTGCAAAACATGTTGCTCTCCATTTCAGAGATGAGTAAATGAGGCTAAGACTGGTGAATTAATTTACCCAAGGTACACCCTTAGTTCCTAGACATAGGAAAAATGATAAATTCACCCTCTATTTACCACACTGTCTTAACATGAGCAGTAGATTATATCTCTAAAGACTACACTTAAAAGATCAGATTTTCAAACATCTTTAGTTCCTTCTCAGAAAGATATAATCTCAACAAATGCCTATTATTTCTGTGACTGCATCCTTCTTCCATGAGATTTTTGTTTTAGAACATATTCTGATCCTTCGTATTTCATAAACAGGCACTCTAAGGCACTTCTAAAATATACCTCTAAATGTGTACCTTAAGTGTGATTTCAGGTTAGACTTTTCACAGGAACAGGTTTTATCTAATTTAAGTAAGGAGAAAAATTAAAAACTAAAAAATATGAGTTAACATAACAGATTTCTATGCAGGTAATTATTTCAAAGTGTGGAGATTATATATACATATTGCAGCAGTTTATTATTTATGAATTCCAAAAGTAGATATTGGAGTATGTTTGTAAACTGGTCTGTTCCTCTGGGCATATTAGATTGTATTTGATTCAGAGGTTTCACTTTTACTTGATTAAATTATGACTGAGGATTTGATTCGGCCACATAAGAATTTGATTCGGCCACATAGTCTCCCCCTTAGTGGGTGGAGACTCACAGGGAAAATGGCATGGTAGAGGAGAGAGTTGGAGTTTTGATACTGGAGCCCCAGGAAATAAATACACAGAGAAGCAGATACATGAGGAAAAAGAGAAGGCTCCATTAGACACAGCAGAAGCCCCAGGAAGAGAATGAGCCTGATAGTCTACAGCTGACCTTGTGGAGAGAACACAGCAACTGAGCCCGGAAAGAAATTGAGCCCTGAGAAGAGACACATTTAGAGGGAAAAGGAAAGCTGAACCCTCGCGGAGACTGGCAGCCATCTGGCTTCAACACATGGCAACAGTTTGGTGAGGAAGTAACTTTGAGTTGGACTCTTTAAGGCCTTGTAATTGTAAGCTTCCATCCCAAATAAATACCCTTTATAAAAGCCAACAGACTTCTGGTATTTTGCATCAGCACCTCTTTGGCTGACTAATACATATATATATGTTATATTTAATATATAACATTGCATATATATGTTAAATTTAATATATAACATTACTATATATGTTATGTATCATGATTTACATATCATGAATTAAAGATTACAAATTCCATATGTCTAAAAAGCAATTTTACTATATCATTGTAGTTGCGTTAAGGGTTAAATAATGTAATATAACTAAAGCTCTTAGACTAATGCCTGGATCCTAGAAGGCATTCAATAAATTATAGCTCTACATAGAAGGTACTTAACAGTGTTTATCACACAAGAGGCCCTTTCTTTAAGACTGATGCTGGAAGTTAAAATTCAGCTGACTGATTCAATAGCTTCCAGATCAATATATTCAAGAAGCCACCACTTGACATACGCATTCAAGTGTTCTTGCCCTCAGTTAGTACTGGGAGGGATGAAATGAGCACCTGGAGAAGCTATTTAGAACTTTCCATCATGCAGATGAACTGAGAAACATAAAGTAGTTCTCATGCCATGCCGCACTTGAAATTCACATGCATTTCCATTCCACATAACCCAGATGTCAGCTGGGCAGACCTTGCCCTTTGGCTGAACCTCCAATTCCAAGCCCTATAAAAGTACAACACTCCCCACCCAATTTCTGCACCAGGTTGATTCCTAGCCCCCTCTGCCTTCTGTTTCTATATGTGAGTATGTTATTTCTATTTTATCTTAATGACAATCATCAACTACAAGGCAATATACCCAGACTTTTCTCCGCCTTGCACACTTATCCACTTACAGCATGCATTTCCTGCGTATAAGAGACTTCTAGGAAAATTTGAGGACCATTGGGAGTGTGTTCTTGTTATCCATTGTTGTATAAAACAGGTTTGCCTAAAACAAATCACCCCCAGAATTTAGTGATGCAAACCAATGACAATCCTTTATTATTACTATAACCTCTCGGGACTATGGGGTTGACTGTGGCTGGGCTCTCCTGAGAAGTACCATCTGTATTAGCAGTTGCAGTCGGAAGCTGGGGCAGGAGTCATCTGAAGGCATCCTCACTTCCTGGTGCCTAGACCAGGAAGACCCCAAAATAGTTGAATGCTGAAATAGCTGGGGCCCCTCAGGCCATCTCTCATTCTCTAGGTGGTCTCTCCACATGGCCTTTTCCCAAGCATGGAGGCTTATGGGCAGTCTGATTTCTTTCATGGCAGCTCAGGCCTGCAGTGCAATGTTCTGAGAGAGATAGCTAGGCAGAGAGCTTCCACCTTTTCTGACCTGGCCCCCAAATCACTCGGCACTACTTTCGCTGCATTCTATTTGTCAAGGAAGTCACCATGACCTGCCCAGTTCCAAAGGGAGGAGACAGACTACCACCTCTTGATGGGGGAGTGCCAGATTCTAAAAGAACATGTAGGATTGGGAAACATTTTTGCGGTTCTTTTTGGAAAGTACAATTTGCCAAAAAGGGATAATGCCATGGAGTATCTCACCATCTTGCTGACTGTTCTATCCCTTTGCTATTTTAACTCTTCAGGGCCTTTGAGGCAGGATAGAATAGGGATCTAAGGAAGAGGGGCAGAAAACCCAAAAATCCACACAAACACCACGTGGTAAGAGACGCTGAGGCAACAGCCTGCTGACTTGCACAAGCAAGTGAAGGGGCAATTTGTAGACACACCTGCAGGAGGGACACCTCCACCCACCCCCGCCCACCTTTTGGACAACTCATGGGCAGCAGCCAGAAGCCAATCACCACCAGAGAGCACCCTTAGGGAATCAAGCCACCCAATGAACTTCCCTTTCTCTGTCTCAAATACTCCAATCAGTGCAGACCCCGGAGCCCATAGAACAGGACACCCCAGGGCAGAAAGCTTGCATCTCTCTCTTGAGCGTGCCCACACTTATGTCTGAGTGTGTACTTTCACTTTATTAAACTCTTTTTCTTTCCCACAACTGTGGTGCGTCTCTGAATTCTTTCTTATGACATGACCAAGAACCCGGAAATCAGCTCCGGCAGCACCTTCCTCCCTTCTCCTGGAACTCCAATTTTTTTCTCCCTCTCTTCTGCGGTATAGTTCCATTCTCCCCCAGATCCTGTCCCCAAAGCTTCTTACCAGAACATACCCCAGGAGCCTGAACCTCTACCTTCTTTAAAATAGTTTGCTCCTTCCACAGATTTAGAAGGAAACAACTCATTGGCCCACTCTCTGCAGAACTGCAGAATATAGTGGGAAAGAAAGTGAAGAGAATGTCAAAAGGCAGGGACAAAGGCTATAGTCTTTGGGGAAAAAAAAATCTCATCCTTAAGGCAGAGCCTGGAAAGAGAAAAGGAGAGGAGAGTTTCCAAGAAAAAGAATACATCCTCAATAATGGAAAGGAGAAAAATACGTGGATAAGACACCTGAGATTTGGCTTGCTCGCAGTATCATTTAATGGTTTATTTGAAGATGGAGGCATTCCATTGTTTCAGCATGGAGTACACAATTAGTCAACAAGATAAGAATGCCAGATGCAGAAAAATAGCCGCAGAAAGAGAAACAAGCCTCTAACCACAAAAGCAACAATAAAACCCTCCTAGAAAAGTGCTTACTTCACATTTCCATTTTGCCTCACGTATCTGTCGATTTTTGAAATGGAAATAAACGAGTGATTAGAATAATTTTTTCTGAAGATGCCTGTCTCATAATATCTGTTCCGATATAATAACCCCCCTCCATAATAGTAAACTTAGAAGAACAGTTTCTCTTGAGTGGACATGTTTGGGGTGTGTTGTGTGAGTAACATGTAATTGCAAATCTAATTACTAATGTCTTAAATAATTAAAAGGTTTTTTTCTGGTATAGAAAATTCAAAGATTTCCAGAATGAAGTTATTAAAATGGCCCTACAATTTTGTCAATTTTGTCAGGAACTCGGTTTCCTTGCATCTTTTCAGCTCCATCAACCTTATCGTATGGCTTTCATCCACATGGTTGCAAGATGGCTGCTGCTGCTTCGGTCATCACATTCATACCCCAGGTCAGAAAAAGGGGGATTAGCTAAAAAACCTGCCCCTTTTGTGTCTTTGTCTTTGTATGACAAAAGGGAAGCTCTCCTAGGTAACTTCTGCCTACATCTTATTAAGCCAGAACTTCACACATGGTCACAATAAGTAAGCGTGATACTTTAGCTTTCCAGTCACTTTAAGTAGGAGAAGGTAAAGGAATGGGGTCATTAATGGTTTTTTATTACAAATGTACAGTGTCTGCCACAGTAGCAGACGAGGAGTCAGCAGCATTGCCTTCTACCTAACTCCAACCTTAATTTAACAAAGTATCTAACCATGGAGAAGCCCTTTAACACCTGGGGTCCTAAAATAAATAATCTCCAGGGTTCTTTCAGTTCTATTATGATTGTCTAAATCAAGGATTACTTTAAGTCAGCGTGGTTGGGGCAAGACATATTGGTCACCTGCCCAGTAGCCCCTTCCTACTTGTCATTCTTGCTGGCAGAGACCAGCTCCCTCTGTAAAACCGGAACAGGTTTTCTAAGCTAGGACATGAACATGTGACCAAAACTTGGTCAAGAGGACCTAAGGAAAAGTCTGCTCTAGTTGTTGGGGCAAGATTTTCCACCAAGCCATAAGACAAGGTGATGTCTTCTGGCTCCCTCTCCAAACACCCCTTGTAGCCCCATCCACTGTTTCTATCTTTGGACTCTGCCATATAAGCTGTAGTGACTATTTTGTAACAATGAGGCCATAAAACCAATGATGGAATGGAAAGATGATAACAAATTTTAGTCATTGATAAGACCATTTCTGGGGCCATCTTCTCCTGACCTCATGTTATGGAAAACAGTAAGAATTCTATTTGTTTATGTTATTTTCGCTTGATGCTGTTAATTGCAGCCCAAAACATCCTACACCATACAATGATCTAGTGGAAACAATCAAGATCTACACTAGCCTGTGTCTCACCCTTTCTGTGCATATGAATTACCAGGGAATCTTGTTACAATGCCTATTCCTGATACAGTAGGTCTGGGGTGGGACCTAAAATTCTGTATGCATAACAGGTAGGGGAGGCTGATGCAACTGCTTTGCAGATGAGCCACATCTATTCTGTGTGTAGAAAGGTTCTAAACCTTATTTGCCATTGTGTGACATTGATCAAGTCACATCACTTCTCCTAGCCTCAGATTTTCTCATAGAATCCTACATCTTAGGAGTCATAGCATTATCGGAAGAAAGTGCATTCAGTTCCCCCACAAATAAAGAGACAAATGAAAAGCAAACTGGGGAAGCATAGATGCTGTGATGTATCTTAAACCTGCTGCCAAATGGTCATAGCTCTCATAACAATAGAATCCAGGACCAGAGCACACGGGAACAGCAGGGGAAGCTTAGCTGCATTTACAATTGTCCCTTTGGAACCTCATTAGGTATGATGCGTGTGAAAATCAGAAATTCAATTAATAAAGATTTGAAAAGATTTAGACCAAAGCATCCTCCTTTCCACCCCATCTTCTTTCAGTGAGAATGGAGCATGAATGTGGTTATTTTAATAACAAAAAGGCCATCTGCTTGCAAGGGTGACTGCAGCTCTTGGCCCTAGGTGCTCTAGGAATCACAAATATCTTGGTGCAGAGCTGAAGTCTGGCTGCTTTCTCATCTATGCTTTCTCTTCCTCCTATCCTCCCTGGGTCTGAGTGATGAGGCTGGTGACAAATAACCTGCCCTCTCTTGGTGCCCTTCAAACCATTTACTATTCATTCCCATTTGCTATACCCTGAAATGTTTCAGGTGCCAGAAAGAAAGAGATGGAATGTGCACAGCTCTGTTTTACCAGGAGAAGGGAAATGGACCCAAAAGAGAAAGATTCGATTTTTTTTCTTACTTTTTCCCCTCTTTAATAGACTTTAATTTTTAGATTTACAGAAAATATTGCAAAGATAGTACAAATTTCCCATATACATTATACCCAGTTTCCCCTATTATTAACGTCTTACGTTAGCATGATACATTTGTTACAATTAATAGACCAATACTGATACCTTATTATTAACAAAGTCCATTGTTTACTTAGATTTACCTAGTTGTTAACCCATTGTCCTTTCATTTCTTTTTCAGGACATCCAGGACTCTACATTACATGGGGTCATCAATCTCAGGGTCCCCTGGGCTGTGAGTTTCTCAGACCTTCTCTGTTAGTATGACCTTGACAGTTCTTTGGAGAACTTCTCAGGTATTTTGTGGAATGCCCTACTATTGCAATTTGTCTGATATTTTTTCTCACGATACAATTGAGGTGATGGATTTTTAGGAACAAGATCATAGAGATTTGGTGCCATTTCCATGACATCAAGTCAAATGTGTGTACTACCAGCATGACTTTTGACTGTTGATGTTGGCCTTGATCACCCGACTGAGGTAATATGTGTCAAATATCTCCACTGAAAAGTTATTCTTTTTTCCCCCTTACCATGTGTACACTTTGCAAGGAAGTCATTACGTATAGGTGAGGTATACCTCACCTCTAAGGAGCAGAGAGTTGTGCTCCGCCTCCCTGAGGATGGAATATCTACATAAATTATTTGGAATTCTGCATTGGAAATTTGTCTCTTCTCCCCCAATTAGTTATTTATCCAATCATTTGTATCTGTGTAGGCTCATGGGTATTTATTTTATACTTTGAATTATGATCTAATACTACAATTTATTTTATTGCTCAAATTGTTCCAGTTTTGGTTATTGGAAGCTCTTTCAGTTAGTTCTGTGCTCCTTTGACATAGCCCCATAAATGTGTACCTTTTTTTAAAGTACTTCTTTATTTTCTGGCACTACAAGATATTCCAGGCTCATTTATTGTATTTCCTGCCCCAGTCCTAGAATTAGCCATTTCTCCAAAGGGCCCTGGTTCCTTTTATTGGAGCATGGCATTAGAAACCAAGGTCTGGGTGCTAGGGGTGCTCATTGCTACTGGGGTGTCACTTTCTTAGGCTCTCCAGCTGATAAAGCAAAAAAATCTATGTATTTAGACTAACACTTAAACACACACATATCTAAAAGTGTTACTACATGCAACCATCTGTATCTATATTAAGATAAGTATGAGTTCATATTTATATTTCCAACTGTAAGCCATTACCACACAGGTCATTCTAACTTCCTCCCTTGCTTATCTGTAAACTCTCCAATAATGAGAAACCTGGCTTCTACCATCTGCTATCCATTTATTTAATCATCCCATTTCAGGATGCATGTACAGCAATATCAGAATTGTTAACCTGTACCCACACGAGGAAAAAAATTATCAACTAGAATACAGTGCGTATGTGCAGTTCCTTCTGTCTTTAGTCTTAGAGACTCCACTCATTTCAAGGATACTTAGGTCAGCACATTCCCCACCACCATCACCACCACCAACTCTTTCAGTGAGATTGTTTCCTATTCGTAATACAGTTAGATTTTTCTTGTCACAGTCTGTATTCTTCCCGGGGATTCCAAGATTCTTTACTTTTTTTATATTCATGGTCATTTGGAATTCAAACTCAATAATGCAATTCAATGTTCTGGAAAGAAAATAGTGTTTACCCTACTTTTCAAACCTCCCAACCAATGATACCTATGCTTTTCATTTCAGGTCATTGAATAATCACATTATAAAATAATAGACTGTAATAGCTATTGGTAATCTCAGAGGTTTTATCACCTGCTTAGCCAAGTAGTGGAAGGCCAAATAAATTATATGGCTCATCCAAGGACTCAGCTTGCTAGAAATCAAAACAGGACTATGACTCAGGTCTTGTGGTTCCCAATCCAAAGCTGTTTCCCTTATACTAGCTAGTACATAGCAAGAAGAGAGTTTTCTGCAAAAGATATGAAGCTTTGGTTCAATTCTGATGCAGGCACATCTAGAGTCCCAATTCCCAGGTCCTTCATACTTCAGTAGCATGTTTATCAAGCTTTAACTTTGCAAATGGTGTGCTTTCAAGAAATCAATCATCCCCCTTGCCCTGTAAGAACAGTGATGACTATCTAGCACTAAAGTGACTGGCTGCAGGGTGGCCTCTAAGTACCTCCTCTTTGGCATGGCTGCATGTACCAGTCTTGTAACAGTGAAGGAAAAGAAGTGAGGATCTCTTTGGATTATCAGCAATCATCTAGGCTTCATCCTGATTGTTTAGAATGTCAGCTCTACCATTATGTAGAGGCCTGGTTCATCTCTCTCTCTGCCCCAAGGTGCCCTTTCTGTGTTTTTACAGCATTTGTCACGCTGTTCTCTGTCTTTAGATGTGAACTCTTGAAGTAGGAGCCATATCATTTATCTCAGTACCCTCAAAAACTGGATTTTACATGGCAAATAGGATTTTTTAAATTAATATTTGTGTAATTAATGGATAAAGAATGAGTGAAGGAAGTTAGAAACTCTGCTAAAAAGTGGGAAACATGAATTGGATGGTAGAGAGGGTATAACGTCAATACCAGCAGTGAGAAGAAAAAGAGAAGGGTGAAAAAAACAGTAGGATAGGACTTGCTTCGTAACTGTAGGGTCCATAGAAGAAAGGGGATTAAGGTTACCTACGGAACAGTCCCTACCTTTTGCACAGTAGCACAGGAATTGAACGATGATGAATATAAAGTCCTTCCAGACTACTAGCCTCTCATGATGTTGGGGTAAAGGATCCTTCTGGGACTCTAAAGTAGAGGGAGATCATAAACTCTCAGACTACAAAGTTGGAAAAAAATCTTAAAATGACGGCAAAATGAAAATACATACATAAAACACTTAGCACAGGACCTGAAACAGAGCAAAAGAAGTCATCATTACTCTCACGATCATAATCACCACTACATCACAACCATTATGCACTAAAAGTTATCGAGCATTAATTATTTTCCAGACTAGGTGCTTTACATGTGGTTGTTAGTGTCATTAATATTGATCAATACATAATATCAGAAGGCTATGGATTTTCTTTCTTAGAAGGTATAAGGCATCCCAAAGGCAGGAGAATGGTAGAAGATTCCCCTTTTTTGCATTCATAAGATTCATGATAGGAGAGACATCGAAGGCAATTTTGGTTACGAGATAGAATAAAAGATGGTAGAGTTGTACAATCACTTGATCTTCTGAGAGGCATCTCCCAGCATTGAATGTCTAGTGCTGAACATGGGGCAGAGAGCTTGTTTTATGAACTGGTTTCTTCCGAGACTCAGGCAGCTGCTGCTGTGTGCCTCTTTAGATTTAGGGTTGCAATTCCCAGTTTGAGAAATGGTAGGTAAGTAACTGGTAATTGTTTCTTTTACCGAAGAAGAAAGCAAATTGCCATTTAAAAATCCTGCACCAATTGTAGAAGCATTAATTATTACTGCCCCTGGGCTCCTGGGAAGTCAGGCAATCTTTCCATGGCGATTATCATGATTACAGGGTATTTAATTGCATATTTAGGTCTTAACAGAAAGTGCAGACATGTTTCCAGTTAACTAGAGGAGTTTTCAGTCAAAATTAGCTAACATATTATTCCTTATTCTAAATTAAATGCAGTATGATTGTGTTCCCCTTAAATGCATGAGTTTTTCAATGGAAAATTTTAGACAGGTAATTAGTCCTCATTGTCACTAACTGGAAAGCCTTTACCAAAAGATACCACAACCTAGAACAGAAGATCCCACAAGGCTGTCCAGATGGTGACAATTAGGACATTGTCTTGTCTTGGTTAATACTAGGCTAGCCCAATAAGGAAACAGCATAGAGCCCAGGCTAGATCTTTTCCATCACTTGGTTGAAAAAATTTTAAGCTAGTGTCATTCCCATTTTCTTTGTCCCACACAGCACACAGGGAGACATTTTTGGTCAAATTAAGGGGCAGGATTCAGTGCCTGTTCCTGACAACAAATCTTGGAGACAGGAGGATATTGTCCAGGGCTTAAGTGACCCTATTGTCCCTTTAAAATGGTGATACAGGTTGCCTAAGCCAAATGGAGGGCAAGGGAATATGGCAGGCTCCTGCTTCTGTGAGGGTCTGTTTCTTTTTCTCCTGAGTGCATGTTTACTCCCAAAGCTCAGAGAACATTAAGGATGAATGAGAGGCTTCTTTAGTAGTTGAGACTGAGTCAGTAACAGGGGAACATGAAGCAACCATTAAAAAAAAAAAAAGCCAAACCCAGGAAAAGACCTTATCCACTGATCACTAGATGAGAACTCATCAGCCCATCAAGCGGTATAGGAGGCCCTTGCAGGGTTACAATATTTTTCCAAAAGAAATCCCCCACTTTTCTCAATGAGTCAACCCAGGTTACCATTTCATCCCTGTCAGAAAATAAATAACATCCTATATAAGCATCAAATAATTTATGGCTTAAACCACAATGAGAAATACTTTTCCCCCAACACCAGGCAATATCAGGGATTGTTTTTATACCAGCTTTCCAAAAAATAAGAAAATTTTATTTATTTTTCCTTTTTTCTTAGGAGGTACTGGGAATTGAACCCAGGACCTTGTACATGGGAAGCAGGTGCTCAACCACTGAGCTACACCCGCACCCCTGTTTTCACTCTTGAAGCTGGTGACAGCAAGCTCAGTCTGGGAAAGCCTTGTTAGTACTAAGTGAAAACATGACAACAGTGAGAATTTGACCTGGCTTTGGTCAAATCTACCTACAATTTAGGAACACTTTTCCCTAACTTAAAGGCTCCCATGACAAATTGGACAACCTCAAGTTAAACTATTTGTCCAGTACTGGGCAGGCTTGACCTTAGCCAGGAGACCTGGGTATCATCCTATCTGTTATGGGCTGAATTGTGCTCCCCAAAAGATATGTTCAAGTTCTAACCCCTGTCCCATAAATGTGACCTTAATTAGAAATCTGCTTTGAAGATGCAGTTCATTAAAATGAGGCCACACTGGATTAGAGTGGAGCTTAATGCAATATGACTGCTGTCCTTATAAGAAGGGAGATATTTGGACACAGAGACAGGAGAAGACAGCCATGTGATGACTGAGGCAGAAAATGAAGATGCTGCCAAACATGGGATGCCAAGGATTGCCAGCCAGCCATAGAAGCTGGGGATAGATGAAGAATGAGTGTCTCCTACTGGCTTCAGAAGGAAAATGGCCCTGCTGGCACCATGCTTTTAGACTTCTAGTCTCCAGAACTAGAGTAAAGTTCTGTTTTTGAAAACCACCCAGTTTGTGGTACTTCCTTGCAGAAGCTTTAGAAGCCTAAGTTGCTACCTGTGAACTAGCTGGATACATGTCCTTCAAGAAGATACAACCTACCTGGACTTTGATTTCTTTATCTATGAAATGGGAGTTGGAGTAGTTCAGTGTTTCTAAACCTTGGGCATATGCTAATTATCTGTGGTGCTTTAAAATCTATGATGCCCAGGCTTTACCCTAAAATAATTAAATCAGATGATCCATGACTGGGCATTAGTATTTGTTTAAAGTTCCTGAGGTGATTCTCAGCCAGGATTGAAACCCATTAGGCTGGATAATTCCTGAGCCTACACCTGCAAGTACATTCTGTCGCTTTCAATTTGACATCACCTGCTACACCCATCTTTTCTGAATCTTCTCTCCTGTGGAAGGCCAGCCTCTAAGATGATCCCCAAAGAGTCAGCCCTTATATAACCCCCAACCTCCCTTGAATGCAAGCAGAACTTGTGACTTGCTTCTAGTCAAGGGAATATGTCAAAGGTGACAGGAAAATCATTCCCATGGTGACATCATGTTATATAGAGCAGATTGGAGCAGGAAATTCTCCTGCTGGCTTTGAAGACTGACATGTTATGAGAGAGGCACATGGCAAGGAACTGTAGGAAGGCTTCCAGAACCTGAGAGCAGCCTCTGGCTGACAACCTACAAGAAAGCAAGAACCTCAATCAAGGAACTGCTTCTGCCAAAAACCACGTGAGCTTAGAACTCTAGAAAGGAATGACTGACTCTTAGATTTCAGCTTCGTGAGACCCTAAGCAGAGGCCCCACACTCTGTACCTGGATTCGGAACCACACATACTATGAGATAATAAACGTATATTATTTTAAGTTACTTTGTCTGTGGCAATTTGTTACACAGTAATAGAAAACTAACACATCTTCCAAAGAGTTTCACAATGCCTGGTGGTATCTCATAGAAAGGTATGTGTTGGAGAAAATTGGGACTCTTGATCCTGAAAAACACAATGTGGGATTAAACTTTTAAGATAAGTGCATGCTACCCAGCATTAACATTATACATAAGAGTGTTAACAGTTTTATAATTTTAATTATATAAATAAGAGCATTAAATAAGAGCATAAAAAATTTACCTATGAGGAATTGAGGGAAGATGGCATCAGATTAGGCAGGCAGGCTCAACTCTCTAACAGAAATAACAGAAAAAGAGCCAAAAGCTATCCAAGGGACCTTCTTTGAGGATCAGCAGACCAGGACAGTGCTTCACAACTCCCAGGAGGGTGAGGAACAAAGAGATGAAGAACCCAAAACAACAAACATGAGTTACCAAACCCCTGAGGCAGCAAGGAAGAGCTCCCCTCCCCAACTTCCATGATATTATGGTGGGGTAAAACCCCTGACTTACTTCATCTGACTGAGAGGGGACCAGAAATCTTCCTCCCTGTCAGCTATTACAAGGGAAAAGGGAGAGGGAGTCTGGGGCTTTTCTTCAGCGAATTTGGCCAGCAAAACCCATTTTGAATCTTGGCTCTAACCAGGCCAAAACACAGGAAAACGGAGATTAAGCATCCCCATGGAATGGTGTGCTGATGAGTGCCATCTGCTGGCCAGTCTTGAAATTGCATGGACAAAAACTGGTTTTGGTTCTTTCTGCACTGTAACCCTAGTAGAAAATCTGCACTCCATTAGTGAGTCCCTGGACTGATTTTGATAACTTAAGCTGGGCAAGTTTAAAGACTTAAAATAAGTTGAACCAAATATCAAAGAAGAACTGTGAAAAAAAAAAAAAAACAATAGGTAAATAGGTAAGTGAGAGAATATGTTCATCAGATTAAATTCATGAACATATTCAGATGCCTAGACATCAGCAAAAAATTATAAGCCATCCTAGGAAACAGGAACAGATGGCCCAGCCAAAGGTATAAACAAAATATCCTGAAGAGATACAGGATTTAAGACAATCAATGATAATCAAACAATTCTCCTAAATCGATGCAAAGAATTTTTTAAAAATTGACTAAAGAGATAAAGGATATTAAGAAGAAACTGGGTGCACAAAAGAAAATTTGAAAGCCTGCAAAGAAAAGTAACAGAGCTTATGGAAATGACAGACATGATGGATGAGATTAAAAATACATTAGAGGCACATAAAAGCAAATTTGAAGTGCTTGAAGATAGAATTAATGATTTCAAAAGCAGAACATCTGAACTAGAAAACAGAGGAGAACAGAAAAAGAGCAGAATGGAAAAAAAATGGAACAGGGTCTCAGGGAATTGAATGACAATACAAAACACACAAACATACACATTACCAGTGTCCCAGAAGGTGAAGAAAATGGAAATGGGGCAGAAAGAATATTTGAGGAAATAATGACGAAAAACGTCTCAATCCTTATGAAGGACATAAATATCAATATCCAAGAAGGACAACGAACCCCAAACAGAATAAATCTGAATAGACCTACCCCACGACAACTACTATTCAGAATGACAAGTATCAGAAATAGAGGATTCTGAAAGCAGCAAGAGGAAAGCAAAGCATCACATACAAGGGAACTTTGATAAGATTAAGTGCCAACTTCTCATCAGAAACCATGGAAGGGAGAAGAAACTGGTATGATATATTTAAGGTACTGATAGAGAAAAACTGCCAGCCAAGAATTCTATATCTGGCAAAACTGTCCCTCAAAAATGAGAGTGAGTTCAAAGTCTTCACAGACAAACAAAAACTGATAGAATATGTTATCAAAAGAGCAGAATTACAAGACATACTAAAGTGAGTGCTGCAGCCTGAAAGGAAAAAACAAGGGCAAGAGACTTGGAGAAGAGTGTAGAAATGAAGATTATTAGTAAGGGTAAATTAAAGGGTAAAAAGACAGACAAGAGTATGGTATGACAACAGAATGAATGAAGTAATGCCTTTACATTAATAACATTGAATGTTAATGGCTTGAACTCCCCAATCAAAAGACATAGACTGATAGAATGGATTTTTTAAAATGAGCCATCTACATGTTGTCTTCAAGAGACTAACCTCAGACATAAGAACACAGCAAGGTTAAAAATGAAAGGTTAGAAAAAATATTCCAGGCAAATAGTAACCAAAAAAGAGCTGGAGTAGCAATACTAATATTGGACAAAATAGATTTTAAATGAAAAACTGTTATAAGGGATGAAAAAGGTCATTATATATTAATAAAAGGGGCAATTAACCAAGAAGAAATTACTAAATATTTATGCACCTAACCTGAGTGCCCCAAGATACATGAGGCACACACTAGCCAAGCTGAAGGGAGAAATAGATGTAGATGTCTCTAATAATTGGAGACTTCAATATGCCACTCTCAGTATTGGAGAGAACATTTGGACAGAGGATAAATAAAGAAACAGGGAGCTTGACAGACAGACTATAGATGTCTGAAGTAGACCTAACAGACATCTATAAAGCATTGCTCCCCAAACAGCAGGATATACATTCTTTTCAAGTGCTCATGGATCCTTCTCCAAGATAGATCATATGTTGGGTCACAAGACAAGTCTCAATAAATTTAAAAAAGATTGAACTTATACAAAACATTTTTTCTAATCATAATGGAATGAAGCTGGAAATCAATAATGGATGGAAAAAAGGAAAAGTCATAAATATAAGATCAAACAAAACAGTCTTAAGCAATAAGGGGGTCAAAAAAGAACTTGCAAGAGAATTCAGCAAATAACTTGAGACAAATGAAAATGAGAATACAATATATCAAAACCTATAGGACACTGCAAAGGCAGTGCTGAGAGAGAAATTTATAGCCCTCAATGCTTACATTAAAAATTAAGAAAGAACTAAAATTGAAGATCTAACTGCACACCTGGAGGAACTAGAAAAAGAACAGCAAACTAATCCCAAACCAAGTCAAAGCAACAAAATAGTAAAGATCAGAGCAGAAATAAATGAAATTGAGAACAAAAAAAAACAATAGAGAGAATCAACAAAACCAAAAGTCGGTTCTTTGAGAACAACAAAATCAACAAACCCTTAGCTAGACTGACAAAGGAAAAAAAAGAAAGAAGACACAAATAAATAAAATGAGAAATGAAAGAGATGATATTACCATTGACCCTGCAGAAATAAGAGAGATCATGAGAGGATACTATGGTGACCAGATGTTGGTCAAGCAGTTGAGTGCCTGCCTCCCACATGAGAGGTCTCAGGCTCAGTTCTCAGTGCCTCCTAAAGAAAAACAAACAGACAATGAGCAGACAGATGAGGGAGGCAACTTAGGGGAGCCATGTGGTTCATGGTTGAGTGACAGCCTCCTACATACGATGTTCCAGGTTCAATCCCTGGTCCTGGTACCTCAAAAAAAAAGAGGATACTATGAACAACTATATGCCAAAAAAATAGGCAATGTAGATGAGACGGAAAAATTCCTAGAAATACACAAACCACCTACACTGACACTAGAAGAAATAGAAAACCTCAACAAACCAATCACACGTGAAGAGATTGAAACAGTCGTCAGAAACCTCCCAAAGATGAAAAGCCCAGGACTAGGTGGCTTCACCAGGTGAATTCTAACAATTATTCAAAGACAATCTAATACCAATCTTGCTCATGCTCTTCCAAAAAATTGAATGGTAAAGAAAGCTACCAAACTCATTCTATGAAGCAAACCATAATCAGATAAAGATACAAAACAAGAAAATTATAAACCAATATTTCTAATGAATATAGATGCAAAAATCCTTAACAAAGTACTTGCAAACCAAATCCTAAAGCACATTAAAAGAATTATATACAACAATCAAGTGGGTTTTATCCCAGGTATGCAAGGGTGGTTCAACACAAGAAAATCCATTAGCATAATAAACCACATAGATACACTGAAGAAGAAAAATCACATGATTCTCTCGACTGATGCAGAAAAAGCATTTGACAAAATACAGCACCCTTTCTTGATAAAAACACAACAAAAGATAGGAATAGAAGGAAGCTTTCTCAATATGGTACAGTGCATATATGAAAAACCTACAGCTAACATTGTACTCAGCGCTGAAAGACTGAAAGCTTTCCCTCTGAGATCAGGAACAAGACAAGGATGCCCACTGTCATTGTGCTATAAGTTCTAGCCAGAGCAATAAGACTAGATAAAGAAATAAAAGGCACCCAAATAGGAAAGGAAGAATTAAAACTTTCATTATTTGCTGATGATACGGTCCTATATCTAGAAAATCCTGAAAAAAAAAAATCACAACAAAGCTATTAGAACTAATAGATGAGTTCAACAAAGTGGCGGGATACAAGATTAATACACAAAAACAATAGGGTTTCTATACGCTACTGATGTGCAATCTGAGGAGGAAATGAGAAAAAAAAAAACTCCATTTATAATAGTGACTAAAACAATCAGATATTTAGGAATAAACTTAACCAAGGACATAAGTGACCTGTATTCAGAAAACTACAAAACACTGCTAAAAGAAACTGAAGAAGACTTAAATAAATGGAAGGACATTCCTTATCCATGGATTAGAAGACTAAATATCATTAATGCGTCAATTCTACCCAAACTGATTTACAGATTCACAGCAATCCCAATAAAAATCCTTTTTTGGTGAAATCAAATAGCCAATAATCAAAATTTTTTAGAAGGGTAAGGGGTCCCAAATAGCCAAAATTCTCTTTACAAAAGAACAAAGTTGGAGGACTCTCACTTCCTAACTTTAAAACATATTACTTGGGAAACGGATGTGGCTCAAAAGGTTCGGCATCCGTCTACCGTATGGAGAGACCGGGGTTCGATCCCCGGTACCTCCCAGTAAAAAAAAAAAAAAAAACATATTACTTAGCTACAGTGGTTTAAAAAAAACAGCATGATACTGGCATAAAGACAGATTGACCAACAGAACTGAATCAAGAACTCAGAAATAGACCCTTACATCTATGATCAAGTGATTTTTGACAAGGCTGTTAAGCCCACCCAGCTGGGCCAGAACAGTCTATTAAACAAATGGTGCTGGGAGAACTGGACAGTCCTATTCAAATGAAAGAAGGAGGACCCCTATCTCACACCTTATACAAAAATTAACTGAAAATGGATCAAGGACTTAAAAGATAAAAAGCAACAATTAAACTCCTAGAAGAAAATACAGGAAAACATCTTCAAGGTCTTATGGTAGGTGGTAGTTTCCTCGACCTTACACCCACAGCATGAGCAACAAAAGGAAAAATAGATAAATGAGACCTCCTCAAAATTTAACACTTTTGCACCCCAAAGGACTTTGTCAAAAAGGTGAAAAGGCAGCTGACTCAATGGGAGAAAATATTTAGAAATTACATATCTGATAAGGATTTAATATCTATAATATTAAAGAGATCATAAAATTCAACAATAAAAGACAAACTATCCAATTTTAAAATGGGCAAAAGATTTGAAAAGACAATTGTCCAAAGAAGAAATACAAAGGACAAAGAAACACATGAAAAAATGTTCAACATCAGTAGCAATTAGGGAAATGTAAACCAAAACTACAATGAGATATCGTTTCACACCTATTAGACTAGACTCTGTTAAGAAGTCGGAAAACCGTAAATGTTGGAAAGGATGTGGAGAGATAGCAATACTTATTACTGCAGGTGGGAATGTAGAATGGTACAGCCACTCTGGAGGACTGTTTGGAAGTTCTTAAGGTGGTTGAATGTAGACTTGCCATGAGACCCAGCAATACCAGTGCTAGGTATATACCCAGAAGAACTGAGAGCAGTGACATAAATAGACATCTGCAAACCGATGTTCATAGCGGCATTGTTCACAACTGCCAAAAGTTGGAAACCACCCAGGTGTCCATCAGCTGATGAATGAATAAACAAATTGAGGTGTATACACATGATGGAATATTATGCAATGTCAAGAAGAAATGAAGTTATGAAGCATATGACAACATGGATAAACCTGGAGGACATTATGTTGAGTGAAGCAAGCAAGACACAAAAGGACAAATACTGTATGATTGCGCTATTATGAGCTAAATATATTATGTAAACTCATGGAGTTAATAACTAGAATATAGGTCAGCAGAAAACAGAATGAGGGTAGAGAATGGAAAGCTGATGGTTAATCTGTGCAGAATTGGTTAAATGATTGCTTGTAAATCTTTGGAAATGAATGGAAACGGTGAGAGCACATCATAGTGTTTGTGACTAGCAGAGCTATTATATGGGTATGACAGTGGTTGAAAGGGAAAGTCTAAGGACATGTATATTACTAGAAGGAGAGCTTAAAAATGTAACATGAGACTGTATAACATAGTGAAACTTCATGTAAAATAGGAATATAGGTGATATTGCATATATGACTGTTTTTACAGA
Organism: Tolypeutes matacus; assembly: GCA_026826555.1. Lineage (NCBI taxonomy): Eukaryota > Metazoa > Chordata > Mammalia > Cingulata > Chlamyphoridae > Tolypeutes > Tolypeutes matacus. The sequence goes on from JAKSZT010054202.1 coordinate 11,019,317, forward strand.
ATATAAATACAAATAAACTAGAGAGAAGGAAACAGAATAGCTGCTGTGTACATCAGGGGAAGTATAGAGAGTTTGAGAGGTGATGAGTTTTGTTTGGTTTTTGTTTATTATTATCATTATTATTACTGGAATAATGAAAATGCTCTGGGAATGATTGGTGTGATGAACACACAACTATGTGATTATATTGAATATTACTGATTGTACACTTTGGATGGATTTATGCTTTATTAATATGTATCAATAATATTGATTTGTTTTAAATTTTTTTTACCTATTTTTTTTGTTGTTGTTGTTCAGGTAAGTTTCATTATTGTGACCTCTGCCATTATAAAATTAAATGCATTAAGGTTTAAGAGTCTTCTCAAATCTTGCCTCAGGTCCCCCACTTGCAAAATGATGTGAGTAAAGAAAGGCCCTTCTAATTTTAAAGTTCTATGGTCCTAAGTTCTTAGCGTGGTGACACTATAGGCATAATTATTAAGGGTATGGGGTTTGAAATTAATTTGACTTGAGTTTAAATTTTCTCTCCGCCACTTATCAATTGTAAATCTTTGGCGAAATGATTTACTAATTTTGATAAGCCCTCAGTTGCCTCATCTATAAAATGGGAATAATAAAACTTCCCAATTTTCTAGGGTTTGGGAGTGGATTTATTATATGAGTCAATGATGTAATGGGCTTAAACACAGGACTTTCATAGTAATGACTCAAAATTAGTAGTTGTGATAGTTGTTGTTTTTGTTATGAGCTCTTTGAGGCTTTAAGGGCAATAGATTTTTAATTCTTGTATTGCCAAACTTTTGATCCTGGGAACACCGAGGACAATCCTCGCTGGGAGGCCATTCCGAAAATCTGAAAGGCCCATTTGAAAAGGTGGAGTTGGCAGAAGAATCCCACAGTGGTGCAGTGTTTGCCGAGGGCAGCGCCTGCTCCACGGCCAGCAGGTCGTATCAGCCTGCACTAGGCCTCTTCTCTGTTTCCATGAAGCTTCAATGGCCAGAGGGCCAGTGCCAACAAGAAGGACATGGGAGAGAGTGACATGCCTTCCTATTCGTTATTCTGGATCACAAAACAAAAAGATGGACTCTTCCCCATTCTTTAACTTGTTCCTAATATATTCTGTTCTGTTCAACTATTGCAGCTAGTCTTTGGCAGGCATTATTTGAATCACATTTAAAGATCAGATATCGTTCTTCTTTTGACCTCAAAAGATGGCAGGCTGCTTACCAGCCATAAAAAAAATCTTCAAAAATTATTGCGTTGGAGCTACATCATCCATTACAACTGTAGTCCAAAATGTATTCTTTGCTCAAACAGGAAACCAGAAATGTACAGGATAGAATTACACAGCTGGGCCCCAGGAGAGATTTTCTATTTGACTGAGGAGAGCTTTCAAGAAAGTTGCCAAACAATCCCCAAAACTCACATTTATTTGGCAAGAAATGGACTACTTTTCAAAAGAGAAAGAAGTAACCAAAATAAGAGACAACAAAGCTTCTTTTTTATGGAAAAGAAAAATAGTTGTTTAAAAGGAGAAACAAAAGTTGGTCTTAGAGGCCAAATGAATGAAGTACTAGATTAAATTGAAGGATAAAAGTAGGAATATAAGGAATTCATTACCAGAAAAAATTTATGAGCTAAAAACAAAGCAGTCTAGATAAATTCGTGGATATGAAACTCATAAGGAATCTCTCAAATTGGATGTCTTTGGCAGTATTCAGAGTCTGAAACACATACACAACACTGAGCACACCTTGCCACAAAAGATCCCTTGGCAAAACACCATCAAAAACTAACACAATACAGTTTGGGTCTTGTGTGGCATTCTTTTTTAAAAAAATTTATTGAAGTCTATCATTCATACATGAACATACATAAACTATAAGTGTTCAGTAAATATCGTGAACTTACAAAACAAACATGCATAACATCATACAGGGCTCCCACACATCAACCCCCAAAGCCACCCTGCATTTTTGTGAAACATTTGTTAACAAATCATGAAAGAGCATCGTCAAAGTATTACTACTAACTATAGTCCGTATCTTCCTCCCCCACACCTTTTTTAAAAAGTAAATACTTTTATCCATTTTTTTGCCACCCCCACCCCCCAGGTTTTTGCTGTTTCTGTGTCCATTCACTGGGCGATTTTGTGTCCGTTTCCTGCCTTCTCTTCTCATCTTTCTCCTCCTGTCTTCACTGGGATTCGATCCTCAAAACCTCTGATGTGGGAGAGAGGCATCCTACCGCCTGCACCACCTTAGTTCCCAGTTTTTCAGCACGTCTCGTCTTGGCTCTCCCTTGTGTCACTCTCCTGTTATGTCATCATCTTGTTGCGTGGCTTACAGGGCCTGGCAGCTCACCCGCTTCTATACAGAACATGCGTTCTATATTTTTCTTTTTTAAATTTTTGCCAGGAGGTCCCAGGGATCGAACCCAGGTCTCTCCATATGGGAGACGGATGCCCAACCACCCGAGCCACATCCGTCCCCTTATTATATCTCTTAAGGTTGACCAAAGATACCCAAAGTTACAGTCTTTTCCATACAGGATGGTCATATAATAAATCAGGCTTAGTCTATCACCAGCATTCCAAAAACCAGACCTACGGAGAAAAACTAGGTCTGGGGACACATGCATGGTTTTTAATTTAGTGAATGTTTAGCCTTCCCTGATTATCACAAAATCAGGGCAACAAGCATATTCACATTGGCATTCATGGACACACAAAGGAATATGAGAGAAGACAGGCTTTTTTCCTAAATGCTTTTTTTCTAAAGCATAACTACTTTCAATGCTGCTATGTTTGAGGGGCAATCTGGATTTGCCTTTGTTGAGCAGGTATAATCACTCTAAGTTCTATGATTAAAATCAGAAGCAAAGGCCCCATCAGAACAATGTCCAGATGTACAAATGGCCCTTGTTCACACAAAATAGAATATGACTATTGGCCTCCAGGGATCTCTGGTTCACTCTACAGACACAAGGCTGGAAACAGAGCTGTCTAGAATGCTAAGGAGGAAAAGACTAAAAGGAGGAAAGAGGAAATTTGTGCTCAAGGTGGTTTCTTCTCTGCACCTGCTGTGGGGAGATCCTGGAAGGTAAAAAGAGTTTCAGGACCTACCACACATGGTAAAAATCCCACTGGAGAGGCTTCTCCTCACTTGGAACTGAAGTTTTGGGACCAAAAGTCTAACTCAAGCTACTCCATTTGTAGCAAGTTACAAAAGAGGTGTATCGGGTGTTTTGGATACTCTCGTGGGAATTCCAAGACCATATTAATACTCTTTCAGCATTTATCCAGATCTGATACTTCCCCAAGAGGTCAGAAAATTATTTATTAAGCCCTGATCTTGTCTTGCATCAACTTAATTCAAAAGAAAAACATTAAACATTATCTTTCCTTCCTAGGCTGCAGAGGACTCGAGAGTAGGAACTGTGGCTTGTCTGCATTTGATTTCTTCTATCAAGGCATATATGTGTTGAACAAATGTCCTTGGATTTGATTTTCTCCTTTCAAAGGGTCAAATGGAATTTGTCCATGATTTTTCCCATAATTCATAAGACTGGTAACCAGTTCAATTTCAATTTAGTTTTCTGGACATATGATGACTTAGAGCAATTAAAATTTTTACATATTCTATGAAAAGTCAAGTCACAGAATAAGAAGAAAAATGACCAATATACATATGAAAATTATTTAGTCTTCCTTGTAACTTTTTTTTAAAAAAGCAAATTAAAATTTGGGGACAGCATTTTTCTTATAAAATTTATAAAAATAAAAATACCAGTGATGGTGAGGATGATAGAAAATAGTCATACTCAGACATTGCTAATAAGAGTGCAAAGTGGTACAATCATTCCAGAGATAAATTTGGTAATATTAACCAATGCTTTGAAAATTGACACACCTTTTTGATCCATAATTCCACTTCTATTAATGTATCATAAGGAAATAATTAATGATGTTCACAAGCATTCAACTTCAAGAATGTTCAGCACAGTATTGTTTATAATGATGAAAAAAACAGAACCTAATTTTTAAAAAATATATCAAAGAAGTGAATTTCTGTCTATCCATATAATGGAATGCCATTTTCTATTGAAAATTATGTTGAAAATTTTTACTGATCTAAACAGATATTTACAACATACTTTTGTTGAAAAAAATAGGTTTCAAAATTTATGACTTTTTTTGGTAAAAGCAAAGTGTAAAGAATGAAAATATGGGTAGACTTTTCATGATATTGGATAAAATCAGGGCCAGGGAACTCGGGAATGCCTGACTTGTCCTGCCTGATTTCCCTATGTCTTTCAGTTTTCCCAAAGAAGAGAGACACAAGGAACAAATCCAAATAGTAAAGAGTACCACCTTATTTTTAGCTGGGTCAGTGTCTGAGATATCCATGAAGATTTCTCAGTTAAAGGTGAACTGGAGGAGGCCTTGTTTTATGCCTTTTCCTTCTTTTTGTGCTAATGCCACCCTGCTCTCGTCAGACTCCTGTCCGCCTGTCTCTTTGAGATGAAACACCCTGCCTTCAATTAAGTTGCAGAGTTCTGATGGAGAAATATGTGAAGTTGACGTGGAAATTGCCAAACAGTCTGTGACTGGAAAGACCATGTTGGAAGACTTGGGAATGGATGATGAAGGAGATGATGACCCAGTTCCTCTACCAAATGTTAATGCAGCAACATTTTAAAAAGGTCATTCAGTGGTGTACTCACCACAAAGATGAGCCTCCTCCTCCTGAGGATGATGAGAACAAAGGAAAGCGAACAGACGATATTCCTGTTTGGGACCAAGAATTCCTGAAAGTTGACCAGAAAACACTTTTTGAACTTATTCTGGCTACAAGCTACTTAGACATCAAGGGTTTGCTTGATGTTACATGGAAGACTGTTGCCAATATGATCAAGGGGAAGACTCCTGAGGAGATTTGTAAGACCTTCAATATCAAAAATGACTTTACTGAAGAGGAGGAAGCCCAGGTACGCAAAGAGAACCAGTGGTATGAAGAGAGGTGAAGCATTGTGCCTGACACTGTGACACGGTAAGGATTGCTCCAAATACGAGTTGCACTGCTCTGTTTATAACTGTTAATATTAGACAAACAGTAGACAAATGCAGCAACAAATCAATTGTATGTGTAGTTTGACTACAGATTCTAAACCTATGGCTGAGTTTCTTCCAGTATGATCAAAAGTTTCTATTTTCTTTGCTCTGAATAAAACTGAACTGTGGGATCTCTATAGAAAGTTGCATTTTGGGCTTTTCCTCTCTATGTAAAGCAGTTTCTGCCCAGTTTACTGCTCAGTTAGCTTCAGTTTAGTGACCATTTAAAAGCTGGCATTGTAAATAAAAACAACTTGGAAAAAGTTTTCTGAAACAGAAAAAGAAAAAGGTGAACTGGAATTCCATGTAGATCCTCTGCCTCCTTATCACATAGGCATGTACCAGAAAGAGAGAGACAGCCAGGTCTGACCTGGCTTACTGAATTACTGCATTGAATAAGTAGAGGGAATGAAACTACTTGGCACCACCTTTTAATTACAGTAACCAGGCACACTAGTAGACATGAGCCCATGAATGCCATAGACTTTCCTCAATAAAATTAGTTTTCCTTCCTTGGGTGTAGAGGATGGAGATGAGAGGTAAGCATAGTGGTGGGAAGAAAGGCAAAATCAGAGCAATACGGCCTTTTCCATACTATGTTGTTTCGGTTATCTACTACTACACAGCAAATGACTCTAAACCTCTGTGTCTTAAAACAATGAGTTACCATTTCTCACAATTCTTTGGGTTCTCGGCAATATGCTGGGCAGTTCTGCCCCGTGGGGTATAGGTGAGGTGAGTCAGCTAGCACCTTGGTGGGCACTAGAGCTTCCATGATGGCCTCTCTCTCTCTGGGTCTCTTTCATCACTCAGTAGTGTCACGTGAACATCTTCCTGCATGGTGACTGGCTATCAAGAGGGAGTGTTCTCAGACAATAAGCCCCAGTAGGTAAGCTCTTGTCAAGCATCATGCTTGCTGGGATCCCAGTGACAAAAGCAAGTCACATGGACAAGCCAAGAGACAATGTGGGAGGGGTCTACACAAAGGCATGAAAATAGAAGATATAATCCACCAAGGGCCCTTAATGTAATAGTCTATCTCACAAATATTTCGGGATGAAAGGATATTTGCCAATGTCAACAATGGTTTCCCCTGGAATACAGTTATTTATTTTATCCTCTTTTTCCTGTTTGTAATTTGTTTCTTTTTCAACAAAAATTATGCATCATTTTTGTAGCAAGAAAAAGGTAAAAATTAATTAACAAAATAAACACTACTGTCTTAGATGAGAGTCCCTAGAAGCACAGCCCAAGATAAGGATCCTTGGACAGGTAACTAATTGAGGGATGCTCCCAGGAGACAACCATAAGGAAATGAGGAGAGCAGGGTAGGGCAGGGCAGGAAGCTTAGCAGGAATGCGATTTCAGCTGAAGTCTAGTCTCAGCTTGAGCCCATGGGATCCCCAAAGCATGAAGAGTATCATTTTGAGGCAATGGGGCCAGGCTTTTCACTCCCTAGATCAGATAGTTATTGTCTGTAGCTGCTCCTGGAGAGGGGAGAACCTAGTGAAAATATAGGTCCCATGGGGGATCACAATTCTGTAGAAAATGGAGCAGCTTCAGCCAGTCACAGCCTACACTGAGCAGGGGGGAGGGGTGCACCCACTTCCTAAAAGGGACAAACAGCATTTACTACAGCTATTCTAGCTCATTCAAATGGGCCATCTCTGCAAGGTCTCATGTGAGTGCCTCCAGTTCCTACCATTGGCCTCAAAACATAACTTCTAAACAGAAAATAGACACCAAATACCATATATTGGATAAATGACTGTTAAGTATGTGGGACTCAGAATTTCTCCAGCTCTTTATATATAAAGCAGGGGTCCTTAAAAATGACTTTGGGGAATAGGAAATCTAGGAGTGTACCAGGATATTATAGGAAAAGTATCACTCTTCTCTCTTTGAATACCTTTATAACTCTGATGACAAGGCAGATTTTACCAATCTTTCCAAAAAAAAATTCTCTTCTGAGCTAAAATCATGCCTGAGAAATTTCAAGAGGAAAGGATCATTTTTTTTTCCTAAAGGTTACAGGCCTAAATTATAAACTCAGTCAATAAGTTAGACGTCTAAAAATTCTAAAAATAGGGGTGTATAATAAGAGTGCTTTCTCAACCAAAACCACAACCTTCCCTCTGTTGCACTCAGAGAAAGCAGCAGAAACTAATCTTTCTCTCCAGGTGGAAAAATGGGTAATAGAAATCTACCAGATGCCTTGGATTTTGTGCACTGATGATATTTTCCCATCAATCTCATTTATTTTTGTCTGAAGTCTTATTTTCAGGCCATTACATTCAAATACTGAATCAGGCCATATCCACCAAGATACTCTTGAGGGTGGGGGTAGGGAGGCTTGGGGGGAGAAGGAAATGATTCCTATTAGCAGATGCTTAATTTCTGATTTTCATCATCAATGATGACATGTCTCCTCCGAAAGAGGCAGAGAGGATGGCTCATGGAATCTTGCAGTCTGATAGAGTTTCTTAGAAACATGAAGACTGGGAGTCTCTGAGATGAATTGTGGACAGAACAGAGAATGCCTTCACCCAGAGGGCTCCACCTTCACCAAATGGAGAGATGGACAATAAGAAAAGAGACGAGGTTTCCAGAGTTACTGTGGGTGAAATGGGTTGAGGTGGGAGGTGAACATTCTGCCCACTTAGCTCATTTCCTGACTCCACCACCTCCAACAATTAACCTGTCCGACTGGGTTATTTTGCTGCTTAAAATTATTGAGACCAGAAAGAAGGAAAGGCGCATAGTTACACTGCTAACTAGAGAGACAGCCAAACTGTAATCCAGAAGTGCAATGATCTTTCCGAATCATTGTTCAACCATCGATTTTTATCAAATTGTATTCTTTTCCATCCAGGTGATAATTTTTACACATTTTTAGGACTTTTTTTCCATATAAATAAATCCACAGACCAAAAATAAATCCTTCAACAGACTATGTTTCTTGTTTGGGATTAGGACAGATTCAGACACCCTCATAAAAAGTTTGACATATCAGTCCCTTCCCCTTCTCCCAGGGGCACACGACAGGCCATCTGGCAGTGTGATTCCAGGGAACAGTGACATCTCTGGGAGACTCCCCAGCCTAGTGGCAGTCCTCTAAAGATGCCAGCTGCCCTTCCTCTTCCCGGGAAGTTGAAGGCGACAGGACCACAAGCTGACAGTTCCTCCTCCCCCGAGAAGCTGGCTTTGGAAGAAGAGCTGGCTCAGCAGGAGTCCTCTGATGTTGGCCTGGAGGCCCACCCCAGCAGGCTGGGGCAAGGAAGAGAGTATTTGTGGTCCAGAGGGCACATCCCCTGGGTGCTGCCCGTCTTCCAGCTGGACTCAGCAGTTGCCAGTGGAGAGATAGCTATTCATTAAGCTACAGAAGAACATGCTCTCGATTCCGGAAGTTTTGAGCCAAGTTCCAGTTACTTCACTTAGAATAATTAGGTGGAATCATATGAAACTGCCAATATCAGATGGATTTGACCTGCCAACATGGTCAAATCTAATCTCTTATGTTCACCCTAATCTAGCCTGTTTATGACTGCATGACAAAGAAATCATGGAAGGAAAAAGGAAAACCGTTGGCAGGACTCTGGTCACCATTTTGACTGCATCACTCCTATGCTCAGATATGTTCAGTGGATCATTGTTAACTCTGAGATAAAGTTTACATGCATCAGGGTGGTAGGCAGAGCCCTCTATCAGGGCCTCAGCCATGCTATCACTAGTAACTAGTAACTTACCTCTACTCCCACCCTGTCCTCTCAACCTTTCCAAACCATTGTCTCTCTCCACTACTTGACATTCAGTGCAAGTCATAGGAGTTTGCAAATAATTCCCCAATTTTCCTCCAAGTTACTTACATATTCAAATTAACTCATTAGTATCCCTAAAAGCAGAGAATATGGAAATAAGCACCATAATCAGACAAAGTATGACAAAGAAGTTGACATTTTTTTCAGGTCCTGAATAATTATTCAAAACTGACCTCATGAATTCGAAAGACCATTTTGATTTTCTGTTCAAAGTAATACATCTCTTGATAATAGTCAGCTTCAAGCAATTAAAGGAGAGAGATATTAGGAATAAGTCTCAATCCAGAAGCATTCTTCCATGTGGTTGAGGAAGCTGACAATTGTGAATTTCCCAGGGCAGTACCACCCACAATCACTGGGAGGGTAAAAAAAAAATGGTTTCCCAGTACCTTAAAGGGGGATTCTCATTTTGGGTCTTCCCCTATGAGTTCTCCCAATTGATTGGTTTCATAGAAAATTGGCCTTTCTGGCATCATTTTCTTCTATACGAATCCTGGACTCTCTGAAGCATGGCAAATCAGGGCCCACCTGACCACAAGGTTACTGGGGCTGATAAGGAACTGCAAACACATCCACTGCAGATGCCCAGCCTCCTGGTCGGCTCTCTTCCCAGTGATTCTGAAGACCATGTTGCCTGTGTCATACTCTGGCCCTGATAATGGACATGCATTTATTTTCTGGGGAATTCCTCATTAGAACCATGTAACGTGATACATTTCCTTCTTTACCCTTTCCTCCTTGCACCTTTCTCTTCTCTTAATTTTTTTTCCTAGTAAACAAGTTTCCCCTTGATTTATTTTAATTTTTAGAGGTTGGATTGGGGGTTGATGAAAGCCTGTTTTAGTTTGCGTTACCCCAGAAGCAGCCCCTGAGATAAGGAATCAAGTGCAAAGTCGTTTATGAGGGATAGGATCCCAACAAACATCTGTAGGGGAATGGGGAAGTGAGAGGGGAAGGGATGGCAGCCAGGAAAGTGCTCAATATCAATGTCACCACTGAGGGCAGCTGGAGCTCACTCCAGCTGAGGAATCCTGGGAGCTTGTGTAGGACACAGCTTCAGAATCATCCCACCCGAGGAGCAAAGGAGAAGGGGAACCCAGACAATTCCCTTCAGTCACTGGGGGAGAGCTCCTGGGAAGTGGGGACTGGTGAATTCTCCAGAATTGTCTGCCTCCTGCCAGGTATGCAGAGCAAGCCTTAGGGCTAGACGAAACCCACCAGGCAAATATGAAAGATGAAGGGATATGGAGTGGGGGTAGAAGATTGACAGTATCTGCTACAAAGCCCAAATTCAATTCAAATAAACAAGTAAACAACAAAAGTTTAAATGAATCAAGAAAGAGAAGTAAGTGAAAGACGCTAATCAGGAGCTAGGTTGTAGAATCTTAGAAGGTTAACTAATCCAGTCCTGATTTCCAGCAAAGACCACCATAAATTATATGGGAAAGGAGGCACTCCCCCCAAGTATCTAGTGGAAGATTGGAGGCTCCACCCCAACTTTTCCACACCTCTTGTTCCCACAGTTTTCCACCTGGCACCTCTCTCCTTTGGTTAGAGCCCTCTCCCTCCTAGTGTGTGCATGCTAGGCTCATGGAACCTGCTACCCCTTTGTTCACACGGCTTGGCAGGCCTGAATGAAAAGCCCACCCACCTTTAAGTCCTGACCCAAATCCTCCTCTGCCCTCTGAGATCACATCAGCACCCCAGACCTGCTGATTGCTGCCTCCTCTGTTTGCCCTCAATGGTGGTTTTCAAACCATACTCTTCAGTATTCTGGGCAATCTCATGGTCCCTGTAATAAATTTAACAAGAGCAGCTGTATTCTCATCAGATTTAAAATGTGGGCTTCTCTGTCAAATTTCATTTGGAGAAAAGAGTCTGCCCCTAAAAATAAGTTGAAATGCTGTCCATTGGATGAAGTACTCAATTGTTCTCCTTGTATGAAGCAAGATGGTACATTGCCTAAGTGCATGGAATCTGGAGCCTGGTTGCCTGGATTTGGATAGCTTTGCCTGGATTTGGATAACTTTGCCTTGATTTGGATAGCTTTGCCTGGATTTGGATAGCTTTGCCATCTTGGGCAGGCTGCTTAACTTCTCTGTGCTTGATTTCCTTGTCCACAATATGAGGATAGAATAGTACTTACTGTATAGAGCTGTTGTGAAGATTCAATGTGTTAATAATATATGTAAAGTCCTTAGATAATCCCCTGGCATATTGTAAGTACTATATAAATGATAGTTATTATTATTTCATGAGTATTAGCATAATTATCATTAACTTAAAAAACAGTAATAGCTACCATTTATTGAGTACCTCGTATTGCAAGCACCTAATGTGTAGAGACCACTTCTTATCCCTCAGGACCTCCTACTGTGCGTAGTGTGCTGTGAAGCTGCTCGTGAACACGTCATCATTTTGACAAGGTGAGTCATCTGTCATTCTCAGGCCAACCCTCCAGATCCCTGGGCGGTAGAGCAGCGGTTCTCAAGGTAGAATTGGAGGATTACCAGAATGTTTTTAGGGATTACCAAAGTCCCCCATCCCTTTCCAATTTACATATCTGTGCAAGGCCAGATTTTCTTCATATAGTTTGACCAAAACATGTTCCAAAAGATTGGATGCAGAAGCAGATATTTGAGTCTAGCTGTCTTCTATTAAGCCAGGCATTAGAGAGACTTACAAAAATATAAAACAATGCCACTCTTTTGAGTATATTTTCTTTATTTTGGAAAATAGAGCTACTTTTCTTTAAAACTAATTTGTTTTTGCTATTTTTAAAATTAACTGATAAATCTTTAAGAATTTTTTTCAGTTTTAATTTCTAAAATGATTGATACAGATATTTTCATTTCACATAAACAAAAACCTTTTAGGATCCTCAATAATTTTTAAAAGTACAAAGGGGTCCTGAGACCAAAAAGCTAGAGGACTGCTGATATACAGGCTTTAAAATTAGAGATTTTAAAAAATTGTTTGGACAGATGTTTTCCACTTGATAAATCATTTTGATATAAAACTGATGGTGGCAATCCTCTGTGGGGTTGGACTTGGACAGTGAGATTTCAGAAAATACTTTTATGCTTCTTTAATATGGACTGGGATGAGGACATATATTGAGTGCAAGCTTATATATGTGCCTGTGTGTATATTTGTATATATCAACTCTACCACCTAAGAAACACATCCCAATTTAAAATTTGAGGAATGAATCAAGGGTGGAAAGAAAAGAATCCAACAAAAATATCCTTAGAGACAAGTTTAGCTGCAGGGGTAGGAAGACAAATGATTAAGATAAATGATCTTGGCTACAAAGAGCCCATGCTCCTCATGCATAAAGAAGTAAAAGATTCATTCTTAGATTTTCTTACTTCTTTTCCTCTTTTTTTTTTATGGAGGGGGGGGAGTGGGCAGAGGGGGTAAGCCACCAGAATTCCTTTTAAGTTTTAGAACAATCCCAATGTCCAGTTGAAGCTCTCCAGGCAAGCAGGTCAAGGTGTGTCTGTGGGAAGAATTTTCTCTCCTGCTTCAAGTTAAGCTCACATAAGACTCAAGAAGAGCCAGATGGTGCCTGAACCCAACATTCCTCAGCAAGAAGGCAGGCTCCATAATTCCACAAGGGATTCCACGGTACCCTGTGCTAAAGTGCTCGTCTCGCACATCCATCTCTGAGTCGCTAAAGGAAGTCATCTCTGAGGATTCCAAAGAGGGAACCCATCCAACCCAGCCAGGCCACCTGGGAGACAGCTCCTGAATTCTGACCCATACTGACCATTGGACTTCAGCCCCTTCATTTCCCAATTGCCCCAGTATCCCTGGGGAAATGAAGACAAGATCCAAGAATACTTTGTATTGCAAAGGAAATAATTTAGCCTAGATCCCTAATCCATTTTTCACCCAAAATTAGAATTTGTACTTGTTCACTCTTCTGTGTTCTTGCCAGAGAATAGAAGCCATACCAGCTTCATGGAAATTACTAATCTCCTGGTTTCTCAAAAGGGCCTGAAATATTGTCCCTGATCACACCTGAGGATTGCTCCATTGACTTAAGAACTCTAGTCAGAGAGGTATGTACTAGAAGAGAGGCCTGGCTGGAGAAATCCATCTTCAGGCACAACTGCAAAACTAATTTATCCCAAGAAATAGCTTCACTTTTGCCTTAGAAAGCACCACATTATCATTCCTTTGGTAAGAGACACCCAGCCTTTGAATTTAATGGTCTTGATGAAAATAATAATTATTAAATAATGAGTGTTGATATAACTGGACTTATTGAACCACTGGGTACTGTATTTTGTATTGTATTTTATTTTCCAATCACTTTCCTGTCCTACAACACTGTGGGAAGATTCCATAGCTTTATGATCACTTTCAGTTATCATGTGTTTAGTCCTAGGACAATGTCTTCAGCCTAAGCAGACATCTAATCCACTTCCCCTTCTTGCAGTCACCCCCAACATTTATAAATTATTCTCTTCATGTTTTCTTCCTCTGCCTGGGAGAAAAGGATGTGCCCCTCCCCTATTCTACAGGGAGGGGAGAGAAAAGCCATAACACACCCAGCCTACTAGGCTAAAGACCTCAAAATCTAAAGGATGCCCTGTTCCTGCCTTAGTCTTCTGGTAACATTTCTATCCAATTTATTCACTGCTAAACCCCAATCATTCAAAACAGTGACTGTCACATAGTAGGTGCTCAATAGATATTTGTTAAATCGAGCGAAACAGAGATTATATTCTCCATTTTCACATGAAGCAACTGATGCAGAGAGTTTAGGGAACATGCTCCAGGTCACAGCAGGGAAGCAGTAGAGTTGAGAAGTTGGGAGAGTCATGCCTCACCCTTTGATGTGTCACTAGTTCTCATAGTGATTATAGATGGAAATGAAAAAGACCATGTAAATGCGTGAATAACTTGCAATCGGCATTTTTATTCATGCCTTTTATTTTATCTTACCTTTCTCTCTTCAGCTTCATTAACCATCTTGTTTGTCTTAAGTAAAACAACATCAAATAAATTAATAAATATATGTGCACTTCAGGACCTTTGAACATAGTGACTGCATTCGTGCACGCTCACTCATGGGCGGAGAAGAATTAGTTTAATCATAATCCATGGTTTATGAGACATGATTATCATTAGTGCACCCATGCCCTCTTTCATAGGTTAAATTTTAAGTTTTAAATAACACCCACGAAGCCACCATCTAATACAAGAACTAGAACTGCACCCATAACCAATATCTATCCATGTGTGTGTGTTCTTTCCCTATTCCAATCCCTGTCATAGTTCAACCCCCAAAATGGTACCTCCATACCCTTGTGCTTATCACTCCCTTGCATTTCTTTCTTTCTTAGGATGGGGGGTAGGAGTAGGTAGGGAGGACTGCATTCTCCAACAGTGCCATTGAGCCAGAATAAATCTTCCTCCTTACCTGGTAAGTCTTTTAAGCAATGAATTTATTGGGTTAGTGAATTAAAATTTCCAGCTTTCCCCCCCTAGAACCATACTGCTCTTTGGGGCTTAAAAACAACCAAACTTCAAAATATCAGCTGGTCTTCCAAAAACAAACAAACAAACAAAATAATCACGATGGCTTAGGCTTAAAATCTTAAAGTCATCCCTGACTTCACCCTCTCTCTCACCTCCAAATTCTGTTTTGGCTTTTTACTAGTATTCATTTAGTAGAACATATGTTTATGATCCTGGCTTGGAGCAGCCTAACTTGGGTCTATTATCTAAATTCTACCAAGCTTCAGAATATTTTCCTGAGGAATTTAAGTTCACGATTTCCTAGATAAGTACAAGTCTCCAAAGATACAGACTTTGGGGAGAATAATACAAATTTGCTTGGATTTCAGGAGCAAGAAACTTCTGAAGGGACACACCAAGGAAGCTTGTGTAACCATAGCAACCACATTTAGTGACCAGGCTCTTCAAGATTATGTATACCGAAACTATTTATGGAACCAGCCTGGTTCTTCCTATAGTGTCACAGAAGTACCAATAAGGATGCAGCTTGAAAGACTGAGAGAAATTGTATGATGGGCTATTCAAATGATAATGAGCACATTAGTGATATTAATTCTTCTCAGATTTCTGGGATACTCTTTTCAACCTCATAATGCCAACTACAGAGAAACAACCAGGATTGGAAATGCATAAATATTAATGATTTAGAATTATAAAAAAATTAACCAAATTCTTTCTAGGCAGTAGTGCTGGGCTAAATGTGACACTCAGGAAAGTTAACACTATTTTCAGGAGTACATGTCTGTCTTAGGTCAGGTTACATAGCAGAGTCTAAGAGGGGTGATTGTCTACAAATGATTTATTGAGAGTGTGGTCTTAATGGGGGAAAAGCATAAGAGAGTGAGGAAAGCTCAATGAGGAATGGGACAGCCTTGGCAGGTAAAGTTAAGCCTTGGCCTGATTAGCCTCCCTCTCCAGGTAGGCATAAATTGCATCACAGAATTGTCCTCCTTGGGCAAAAGAGTTGGGCTTTGGTACCTCCATATGAATCAAGCATTGGCCACCTCAAGGGGTTGGGAATGGTGGTATTAACCTCCCAAGCATTTCCTAGTTTAAGGGCAGTTGCCCAGAGTAGATCACAGATGAAGCTAGCAGTAACTGGGGATGGGTGAATTGGCAGGTGAAGGGGATCCGGGCAGGGTCACCAACAGTGTCTATCTCCATGTCTAAAACCCATGAACCTAAAAGTCTTACATCTTCAACTGCAATATTCCAGATGCTCACTGCATTTTTCCTGCACACCTCCACCATTCTCCCATGGATAAGAAGAGGGTCAAAGAATTAACCATGGCTTAGAGCAGGGTGCCACACACACAACAGTTGAGTTTAAACTTGACTTTCTGAACAGTTGTAGATATCACATACCCACTAATGTGATGAGAAAAGAAGGGCATGTCACCTCTGTAGTATTCTTTCCAAACACTCATAACTCCAGTCTAATCATAAGAAAAAAATCAGACAAACCCAGACTGGGGAACATTCTATGGGATACCTGGCCTGTTCTCCTCAAGACTGTCAAAGTCAAGAAAAAGAAGAAAGACTGAAAATTGGCATAGACCAGAGGAGACTAGGAAGATGCAACAACTAAATGCAACTGGATACTGGGAAAAGAAAGAAAACATTAATGGAAGAACTAGTGATATCCAACTGTAGTCTACAGTTTAGTTAATGGTAATGTACCAATGTTGGTTTCCTAATTTTGACAAATGAAGCATGGTAAATGACAGACTACTTAAGCTTTCACATCTCCTCCTCAGGCCTTCTTCACTTTCATCCCAACTATTCCTACAGACAACCATCTGGTTTCCCTTGGCCCTTTGGTTCCTCTTCCTACAATGCATGGTAATGTAAGGTGCTGATGATGACATGTGGAAGGAGGGGAGTATGAGAAATTTCTGTTCTACCTTTGCAAACTTTTTGTAACCAATAACATTTCCAAATTGAAAAGCTAAAAAAAAAAAAATCAAATAAGAATTAACAAAAAAGCAGCAGGGCAGTTATCCTGTTGTTCTGTCATTGCATCAGCCTCAGTATTATTTTAATTAAGGAGCATCAGATTCACACCTTGTTTGAAGAGTACTTTGAATCATTTTTATTCCCCTTACTTTGACCTCTGACTCATTTGTGGAAAAATGAAGGAAGGAAGGAAGGAAGGAAGGAAGGAAGGAAGGAAGGAAGGAAGGAAGGAAGGAAGGAAGGAAGGAAGGAGGGAAGGAAGGAAGGAGGGAAGGAAGGAAGGAGGGAAGGAAGGAAGGGGGGAAGGAGGGAGGGGGTGAGGGAGGGAGGTTGGTTTTAGATCCTCAACACTATAAGTCATCTGATATGGGCTATCCCTAAGGAATGGGCATAACCCCTCAGGTATTGCTGGGTAAGTTAGCTAGCTCCCAGAGGCCAAGGGAACTTCTGAAAAGGGTACAAGTGTGAGCCATTAGCAGCCAACACCCATAGCAGCTTGGGAATAGAGACTCCAGACTAGTAAAAGGAATCTGGGTGGGCCACCAATAGTGTCTACTACATTTTCTTCTCTTCTGTGCTCTGGGACAGTTCAAATACAGTTAGAATAATCTGTCACTTTAAGGACTTGAAGAATGTATCCTTGCAAAAGTATGAGATGGGTATTTATTCAGTGGGAAACTCTTTGACAACATTCCCAGTTGTGCCTTTGATAATTAGTCTACTTAGATTTTCTGTTTCTTCCAAAGTCAGCTTTGGTCCTTTATATTTTCTTTAGAAAATCATTTCCTTCATACAGGTTTTAAAGTTTTTTAATCATAAAGCTGTACAATGTCATTTACCATAATTCTTTTGGTTTGTTCCTTTACCTGAGCCTGTCTTCAACTTGTGGCTGTCATCTGGCTCCCCCTCTTTTTGTAGTTTCTGTCCACTGAATTAGAGGAGTGCCTGCACCCTTGGGGGGGTGACCTTTTGATTCAGGAAAAGGCAAGTCCTGATGATTCCACTTCTGGAAGTCACTTCCAAGCCCTATTTGTCCCCCTACATCAAAGGTACATATCCTTTAGGTTTATAGGTTTACATATTTCCTCTCAAGTGCACCTACTGTACTCAGTCTAGGGTAAAGGGAATGAGGAATAAAGGCCCTCTCCATCGGCTTGGTCAGCAGTGATGCTGGCATGACAATGTGTAACAAAACAGAGCGACTCCACTGTTTTGGTGTTCGGCTTTGATCCTCTCTCTCCCGAGGTTCAGCTAGGCCTGGCTAGAGCCAAATAAGCCTCCTTGCTGTGCTCAGAATGCCTCCAAGGATTTCCTAATGGAGGTGATGACTTTATACTGTTCAACATACATAATATGAAACTACATTTCCCCAAATCCCCTGTCCCTTACTATATATAATCCCAACGATGAGGGTGACCTGCAGAAGATAATGATACCCTTCCACATGGAACTCACACACAGTTGGCCCAGGACGTGGGGAAACTGAAGCAGGATCCCTAGCAGGGGCTTAGCCCAGCTGCTGCCCGTCAACAAAGGTAGCCAGCAGATCAGTGATAATGTGCATGCACTGCATCAGCACCTGCTCCCACACCAACTTTCAGAGCGTAGCAGAATTCCTCAGGGTTCATGGCCTCCTTCCACATTTTAAGCAGATTTATCTTGTGGCTAAGTCTAACCTGGAAACACACAAGAAAGGGAATTTTGAGAAATGTAATTCCAGCTCATTCTTGCAGATTCCAATTTGCCCTTGCTCTCTTCCACTTCATTCCATCTTCCCTTTCCTACTACCATCTGCTGGCTCAGCTCTAGCACCAAATAGCCTTACACAGACTGCTTGGCCAGTGTCCAAGTCTGTAAGGTCTAAGCCTTAGAAATCATAGTGGTACTGTTTCTCTGACTGACCCCTGACTGACAGAAAGGATCAAACTCATCAAGCCTGGCTTCTACTTACCATAAGATAGATTTTTCCTTCAGAAGGTTCCTTAGAGCTCCTGCAAATGCACTTCTCTTGGGCCAACCTACAAATTTGTCCGATGTTGAACCCCACAATGGACTCAGTTTAGACTTAAGCTGAGATCTACTTTTTATGTATATCATTGTAAATAAAACTCACAACACTTTTATGCAGGTATTAATTTTCTGGCTTTTTAGATATAACACTGAAGCTCAGAGGTTAAATAATTGGCTTTGGATGACACAGCGAATAGATGACAGAGCACGGATTTGTACCCAAATCAAACGGACCCCAAGCAGGCAGTTGTTATAGCTGCCATATTCATCTCCAAACCAGTCCAGAAAGAACCTTTTAAAAGTTAATTTAGAGAAACAGTCTAGAAGTCCATGGGTCAGAGAGATTTTCCCCTCTTAGCTTTGATGTTCCAGGCTCTTTCATCCTAACTTTTCTCCCAACCCCTAAATACCCCTCTTTCAGTGGTGTTAGCTTCCAATACATCTTTTGACCTTTCATTTTTGAAGTACTGGGGCTAAGGATTGAAACTGTACCTCACATGTGGGAAGCCAGTGCTCAACCACTGAGCCACCTGAATTGGTTTATTCAATTGTTTGCTTGTAGTTTGGTTTTTTTGTTTTTAGGAGGCACCAGGGACTGAACCTGGAACTTCCCCATGTGGGAAGCAGGTGCTCAACTGTTTGAGCCACATTCGCTTCCCCAATATATCTTAAAAGGCAGGCATCCTAGCATTTGTAGAAGGTGCCCTAATGGATCAAGACTCTTCTTTGTCCACGATAGTGGCAATGGGAGATTCCCTTCACCATCTTTCAATTCCACACTAGTTTGAATGGCTCCTCAGTTTTTATCCATGTTTTCTAAGAATCGCCTCCCTATCCTGACTTTTTGAGCATCATACAGTTTTAGTGCAGAAGGAAACCTTAGAGATAATTTCAATGAAGGGACTCTTCTAAGGTAGCACAGTGATTTGTAGTCATGATGGAGCAGAAATACATTGTCTCATTATTCCTGGAATCTGCGGAAAGTTCCAGACAGTATAACTGTGGAAGTGACGTGGCTTTAGAACATTAAAAGCTAGAGTACTCTACTAAGTTCTGAGAAGGATAACATCACTACTTTCAGACCTGTTATACCAAATAAAAGATTTTGCCATTGTCATACTTGGCTTAATTCCATTGCCTCTAATAACCACAAGGAGTTAATATTTTTCCAGTGTCAAAGCTAGCTGTGCTCTAACATTTCAGAAAATTAAAAAATAATTGCCTCACTAATGGATTCATTGCTGAGTTTAATCACTCTGAAAAAGTACTTGTCTTTTCCATTTCTGGAATAATAAAATGTTGCATTTCTATGTGGCCCACTGTTTAGAGGTCCCTAAGAACTTCATGGCTGCTGATACACACTGATATTAACAGCAGAAAACCAGTAGATGGATAGAGCCAGCATATCTACCAGAGGGAAAGAAGGCTGGTTACCAACATATTCAAGGAACTGATTCTACAGTATTCTAGTTGAGGGATAAAAACAAACAAACAAATCAAATCTGATATGTGGGAGTTCTATTGATTCTTCAGTAGACAGAATCAATTGACCACGATATAGTCAACATTTTAATAAATCATAGACTCACGCTCTTTCTATCCACAAAGTTTTGTCTAATATTTCTATTTTGGCCTAACCACAGTGAAATTCCCCACTGGATGTTGAGTTCCACCTTAGCAAAGAGTCTCAGGTTTCCCTTTCATACAGATAGAATTCCCAAGTACCCATCCTTCTCTCCAGAAGAAGGCTTAAAGGTATCCATTGTGTTTAAACTTCGAGTTATCTATAGGTGATATGTTAGCAGGTATATATATCCTTTAACCATGGTGATAATAATTCTGCAAAACGAAACGCCCCCAAATATCAATGATATAAAATGACAAACATATATTCTATGGCTCTGTGAGCTGGCTGACCTAAGCTCAACTTGTGCTTACTTATTCTGTAACTAGCTGGGGCTCAGCTGGGAGAGGCACTGTTCCATGTGTCTCTTCTGCTTCTCCTGGGACATGTTCTTGTGGTTATGGCAGGGCACAAGGGCAAAAGCAAAACAAGCCTTTTGAGGCCTCATCGTCATTCACTCATTCTATTGAGCAAAGCAAGTGACATGACTGAACACAAAGTCAAGAGGCAGAAAAGTACTCAGCAACAACATTGGATGGGATTTCAAAGTCACATGGCCAAGGACATGGATAAAGGGAGAGGAAAAGAATATTGCAACGCAGATACAGGCCATTATAAAGCTTGCCATAACCTACAGAATTGGGTGGGAGAGAGTGTAAACTACAATGTAAACTATAATCTACACTTAGTGGCAATGCTCCAAAATGTGTTCATCAATTGCAGTGAAGGTACCTTACTAATGAAGGATGTTGTTAATGTGGGAAAATGTGGGAGGTGTGGGGAGTGGGGTATATGAGAATCCCCTATATTTTTAATGTGACATTTGTATAATCTAAGTATCTTTAAAATAATAATAATAATGAAATTTTTTAAAAACGATTATGGACCAATAACACAATCTACTCCAGGAGGATTCGTCTTAGAATCTCTTCCAGTCTGCTCCTGATCCTCTGATATGGAAATTCCTCATTCTCACCTACACTCTAATGACTCTCTCTGTCCAGATCACTCTATCTCTTTTATTTCAGTTGTCGTTCTGCCTTCTTTCTCCCCTTCTCCCAAGTCAGTGATAACTAAGTCTCTAAGAAGGAAAATCAAACCTCAAAAGCCTGTCTCTGAAAATTTGAGTTGGAAGTATCTTTGAGCCTCCACTTTTAATTAATTAACTGAGAAGAATAAGCATGCATCTATCTTCAGGACCAAGTGAATCCAGGCTTTGCATCTAACTCCACCTTACTAGCTCTGCTGATTTCTGTGTGGTTTTATATTTTTAGACAGGCTCCCTCCTTGTAGGGGGTGAATGGCCACCAGCAGCTCTAGACTAACATCCTCCAAGCCCAGCACTGCTGTGATGGTTAGGCTAATGTGTCAACTCGGCCAGGTAATTGTGTCCAGGTGTTTGGTCCAGCAAGCACTGGGCTAATTGTAATACAAGAGCATTTATGGACTTCGATCACCAGTGAGTCTACTGCGTGGATGGCTGATTACATCTGCAGCAATCAGGGACATTGCATCATCAATGGGTGACGCTTTTATCCAATTCA
Source organism: Tolypeutes matacus (assembly GCA_026826555.1). Lineage (NCBI taxonomy): Eukaryota > Metazoa > Chordata > Mammalia > Cingulata > Chlamyphoridae > Tolypeutes > Tolypeutes matacus. The sequence continues at coordinate 11,040,917 of JAKSZT010054202.1, forward strand.
GTTGAATGCCTTAAAAGGGGAAGTGATTTCAACATTCAGAGAGAATTTCCCAGCTCGTCGTTGGACAGCCAGCTTCTCCCAGAAACTCATCAAGGACCTTTCATCGGACTTTCATTGGAGCCCCTGGTTTGCAGCCTGCCTGCGGAACCTGGACTTGTGCATCCCCACGGTCACGTGAAAGACTCTTATAAAATCTGATATTATTAACAGATATTGCCTGTTGATTCTGTTTCCTGAGAGAACCCTGACTAATACAACTACTTTTTCCAATTTTAGCAAAATGTCTGATTGGCTCTTTTGGTTACCTGCTCATGCTTGTACCAATCACTGTAGCCCAGATAGAGGAATACTCTTATTCGCAAATGTAGATCATGTGCCCATGCCTATAAGGTGTGGTAGAGGCACTATGATTAGGGTACAAATAGGACCTCATGGAATGGGCATGAATTATTTAAAAGATCCAAAAGAAAGCAAGCTGGGTAGACAAAAAACAAAAACAAAAAAACACTCCACCTACTACAGTACATTAAAACTAATGACTTATGATGCCTTGTTTGGATCTACACAATATTCATTCCAAATACAACAGGACTTGCTGGATGGCCATTACTAATGTAGGGAACCCTTCCTCTCTTTCCCAGGACCTATATCTGCTTGTCTCCAATAATACATATTAAAGCTTTGATTTTATGATTGGGAGAAGATAGAGAAAATTATGTTGAAAGGAGAAGAATTTGAATAAGAAAGGAAAAAATGAGTGCAATGGATGGAAAGAAGTCTGTTCTCCACTAATTTCTTTTGACTGATTTTGAGGTCCCTTAGGTAAGAGAGGTCTTTAAAAGAGAAGGTGATTCAAAATGGACTTTTGATACTCTGGTCCAAGGAGAGGTCTTTTGAGGCCCCATTGAGGTGGGATTTGGAAAGATTGTTCATCTCCCTACCTCTTGGTGGCTAAGAGCACCATCTTTGTCATCCCAAGGACTGAAAGTAGTAGAAGCATCAGGAGACAGTATTAATATGGACATATACTCATTGGGCTGTGGTGGCAGGGAGGTTTCTCCAAGCTGTTTATTAGGAATGAGATATGGGCAAGTGGAAGTCAGAGCAAGATCCGAGAGTACTTATGAGCACTCCTTCGGGAGTCCAAATGGTAATATCCACTTTAAAGAATTATTCTAACAGTACACGAAGTAACTTAACATAATTCAAATCTAAATGTTAAAGGAATATTCAAAGTAGGGTAACCAAAAATCAGTGGTGACATTTGTTATAAAGTATTACTCTCTAGTTAGCTAATTGTTAACATCTGCCCAATAAAAGTACAAACAGAAAGTGAAATTTAAGAACCGTTAAGTGAATAATCCAGGTAAACCCAATATCTAATTGTAAGGAAAGGTTATTGAAAAAAAACTCAAAATATACACTCGAAAAAGAAAAGAGCTCTTCCTTATATGTTGCTTCTTCCATTTGTTGGTTATCATCAAAGGTCACATTTTTGTATTCTTTAACATTTTTTACTGCAAATAGAAAGATTAGATGTAAAGACGATGTTCATTTCTTCCCAAATTCCCACATTTAAAAGAGAGCAACTAGATAGCAATACCAAAATCATGGACACATATAACAAAACTAAGGGACAAGGTATGCCTATATCTCCCCAAATTCAGGCAAATTATAGCACTGGAAAGGCCTAGAAAAGAATAACAAGCCCAGTAGAAGGGAGCACCTTAGCACTAAGATTGCCACCTGCAAAGAGCCTGGAGCCTTATACCAGATAGTGAAGAAGATGTCAAAAACTAAGAGATTCATGTAAAATTGATTCAGGACCAACAAGAGAAGCTCTCACTGACCAAATCTGTGATAATTTGAGCTTAAATAAAGATAAGAATCACAAATTCATCAAACATTTGAAGTCCATGAATTCATAATGATATAAAGAAACCAATTGGTCACCTTCAAGAAATGATAAAACCAATTTATTATTTTTGAAAACTGATAAAGGGGAAAACCAAGCATCTTTCCACCTTTCCTTTGTAAACTGTACCACTAGGTAATCAAATAGTAGTATCTCTTTATAAAATTATAATTACAATTAGATACACAAATATAATTAGATATAATGCATACAATATAAATTATTGCTCTATAAAATTATTTCAGCTGATAAATGAAAATACAAGGATAGAATTAGAATATCACAATTTTGTAACTCCAGGTAATTAATAGATTTATTCACTGAGCATCAACTCCTTCTAATATTAAATTTTTTTAAAAAAGAATGTAAGCCAGACATTATGCACCTCCTGATGAAAGAACACAATGTTATCTAGAGTCAGGCCAAAGGGATTGAAGCTAAGTCTAATAAAACTTCATTCCACTGCCAATTTACAGGAAATGCATGTTGAACTACATCATGATTATGCAATACCCAAAATACAGACTATGCAAAAGTCTACAGATCAAATAACCCAGATATTACAGCAGCTAAATTGTAAAGAGAAGAAAGGGATGAAAGGGGAACCTGTAGATTTAAAAAACAGAATTAAAAATGCAAAAAAAGAAGTTGAAATGGGTAAAGTCTAAATGATTACATTAAGGAATGAAAATTTGGGAGATTAAACCATAAAGAAACACAAGAAATCACTATGCAGAAGTTAGAATGGTGCTTATTTTTTGAAGGAGAGACGGTCTGTGATCAGGGTGAGGCACACTGAAGCTTGCTGGGGAGCTTGAGAACATTCTCTTCACTGACCTGGATGGTGGTCATACGTGATCACCTTACAATAACATGTTGAGCTGTACATTTGTTTTCTGAGGCTGCAATCCTCAATCTGCAATCTCTTTTACAATAAAAAACAAGTGAACTGATTTTAAAAATGAAGAACAAAAAATAGAAATTGAAAACATATAGTACGGTCACCTTAAAGTCAAGGACATCTCTTAATCGGAACACCAAATTCAATGATCTTGGCGCAAATAAAAGGGGGCAGGAGGTCGGCCATTGGCAAAGATGACACCTAAAGACAGCAAAGTGTCTGAGAGGAAGCTAGCATCGGGACTCTATAACTTCCCCCAGGCAAAACACGCAGCATTACAATCCCCAGATGAACACAGAAAAAGGAAACATATAGATCCTTTTAAAAATAAATTACCAGTGAATTTAATCAAGGAGTTGAGAATTTGCCCCTTACTATACATGCACCCATAATTAGGAAATGCGAAATAGAATCTACCAAATGGAAATGTGCCTTGTCATCAACTTTTCTGGAACAGTTCTCAGGGTTTTCTCAGCCCTTTTAGAGATTTCTATAAAACTTTATAACGAGTCACATACCCATAGTGAGTAATAGTGAATTGCTCACTCAGTGAATCAATTTAAGCTGAATAATACAAAAAGATAATTCAATTTGTCCATCTTGTGATCTTTCGGGATAAAAGGGATTAGACATTGTCATGACTCGAGGTAAGAAACTCTTCATGCCACATCAGCCAAAAGGTACAAAACTTGAGTACTATGTTCTTGTCCAACTTGAGGAAAAGCAGGAGATGAGAAGTATAATCGTGCTAATTTGTGTCATTATTGTTGTTGTTTTTTTTACGCATCTTTGTATCCACACCCTTTGCCATGTAACTGGGAAGTTCTTCCCACTAGAGGCACAATGTACTTTCCCATCCTTTTCGTATTGGTCTCGGCTATGAGACTGGCCAAGAGTAGAATGTAGGCAAAAAAGCAGTGTGCTAATTCCAAGCCTAAGACCTTAAAAGACATCATGTGCTTCCTTTTCCTTCTTGGCTTCAACAGGAAAAGAGCTGCTGCCCCCTTAGGCCTCAAAATTATAATACATGTAAGAGATGTGCACCCAATGTGCGCAAGGAGTCAAGCCCAGTGGTACTCATGGCATGAAGCAGAATTGCCAGCCAAGCCCAATCTAGACCAGTTGGTCAGTGGACACATGAGCAAGAATAATCAATTGTTGTTTTAAACCCCCAAGTTTGGGGCGGTTTGTTACGCAGAAATAGCTAACTGGTACAACAACTGTGGTGGGGCATTGTGGGATCAGTCGCTCCTTCTTTATTTATTTATTTTTTTTTAAGATTTTATTTATTTATTCATTTATCCCCCCCCCTGCTGCCCGTGCTCGCCGGGTCAGCCAACCACGCCGCACGGGCGGGCCCGCCCCCACCAGGAGACCCCAGGAACCGAACCCAGGGCATCCCACATGGCAAACGGGAGCCCCACTGATTGAGCCACAGCCGCCTCCCGTCGCTCCTTCTTTAGCATTTCAGGCTTGGGTCTGACTTGTTCTATAACTAAAGGCCAAAACGATGCCATTTTCCATATGTCTTTCTCCTCCCTACTTTACCCTCTTCTGGGGGACACAAAGAGAAAACTTTGTGTCCCCCAGACTTCAGTCGTAGAATTCACACATATTCGTTTCAGCCCTCATCCATGGCCTCACTTTTCCTTCCTTTTTCCTCCTTTCAGTTCTGTGATTTTATGTTTTCATTTCTCACATGGCCTTTCCAAGTACAGTACAAGTGAGTCCCCGTATTGCCTTTTGCCTCTCTTCCAAGATAAAGGTTGGGTGGAGGGGAGAAAGAGAAAGGAAAAGAAAGCTTTGTTACCGATCGTGTTCCATTTTAAACTGCATCCCACCTACAGCCCATTTTGTCATTTCTGAACCACCACTCTTACCTATGATTCACTTTTGCATGTTTTGTCATTCCCAATTTTGCAATTTCAAGACACCGCAGAGAAATATGCCAGGCAATAAAGAAGATCCACACAAGGAGAAAAACAATTCTATCTTCCCCAACCAAACAAATGACAAGGCAGTGAAATCCCCTACAATCCTTCTGGAGGCAAACTTCTACCAAAAGGCTTCCAGCTAGTACCCACTTGCTGTCAGAGGTATATATTTAGGCCTTCATTCTGGGCATGTGGGGCTTCTCTCCAGGTGAGGAGCCTCTGGCCACAGAGGGCTAGATCATGCAGTAGCACCACTCAGAGAGAGAGTACTCATGGCAAAAGGGGACACCTTCCCCTGGAAATTTCTCTCATCATCTTTCCATCAATTGAGTTAGAGCCTAGTAGCTGCTTGGCTGGATTCCAACTTCCTGATGCCTCAGGGCATTGAAATATAATATTTGGACAATCCCATATCTTTTTTTTTTTTTCCTTAATTTTTTTAAAAAAGATACTTAGATTACATAAATGTTCCACAAAAAATATAGGGATTCCCATATGCCCCACCTCCCACACCTCCCACATAAACATCCTTCATTAGTGTGGCACATTAATTGCAATTGATAAACACATCCTGGGGCTTTACCATTAAGCATGGACCATAGTTCACACTGTAGTCTACACTCTCTCCCACACAGTTCTGCATGTTATATGATGATATAAAATGGCCTATATCTGTTGTTGCAATGTCACTCAGGACAATTCCCAAGACCCCAAAAGACCCCTGTATTTCAACTGCTTTTACCTCTCCCTGCTCCCAGAGCCTCCAGTGGCCACTGGTTCCACATCAATCTTGTAATTTCTTTCATTGCTTGAATCACAATATGTCTACAACAGAACACCAGTAAGTCCACTCTAGTCCATAGCTCTTCCCCCAATCCTGAGGAGTCTGGGATGGTGATGTCCACTCCACCTCCAAGTGAGAGTGGGCTTATATCCCATGGATAAGATGGATGGGATTATCCTGCCTGCACCTGCAGACTCTCTCCATTTCCTGGGACGGCCGTTGTCCATCATCATCTCCCCACCAGGTGTCCTGGGTGAGTTCATTGAGCTGTAGAGTAGGAGTTGCTGCTCCACCGAGATTCCAAGCACAGCTGGCACATGGACAGCACAAAGACGTGGGTCTCTGGACACACACCTACAAACTCCAGCACCAAATATAGGTTTGAATAGAAGGGACAGATGAGCCATGTGCAGAGAAGACATAGTTGAGTCCAACTCTGTTGCTCTCAGGAGCACAAACTCCAAAGTAGGGCCCACTGGCAAGGCACCATATCCTTGATTCAGGAAATTCTTTGAATGGTCACTTTCTCACAAGGACGAAACAAAAAGATTGTGTGTTTATATCATCATATGCAGGGAACCCCTATAGCTCAAAGTCTGTAAATCTGCCATTAAATTAAAAGAAGAAAATTGAACATTAATTGAGTGCCCAATATTTTGCAAGCACTTTCTATACCTTATTTGATTTAATTTTCTTAACATCCCTGTAAAATATGTATTCTTATTCCCATTTACCGACAAGGAGGATTGGGTCTCAAGGAGATTCCGTTAACTTGTTTAAGGTCATACAACTGCTCATGGGAAAAACAGCTTCACGGTGCTGTTGTACAGTGAAAAATGCATTCTTTCATATGACGTCACCTGGCACGGAAGTGTGTAAGAAAGCCGATGTCCTCCTCCTCAGCCCTTCTCCCCCACTCCTCTATCCAGGTCCCTATTCATTCCCTCATTTATTCATTCAACTAACTCATACTAAATATGTTCTCTGCAAGAGCATATGCCCAGCGCTGGAGGCCCTACCCTCACATGAGAGCCAGCAATAAGAAGTGTTTACTCACAGTTTACACACAAAACCCTCAGTCCTCTTTGCAGGAGGGCCTCTTGATTAACACGAGCTTAACTCTAAATACTGACGACACAATCTGTCAGACCACTTTCCCACCCAGGATTCCTGGCTAACCCAGTGTGGCTGCCAACCCCACATTTCTTCCCTCAGCCCTCCGCGTGCTGTGATTTCCCAGGGAGAGAAGGCTGGTGTGTGTTTGGTAGAGGGATGGATGGGCTCCAGTCAAGGTCTCCACAGTCTTCACTTCATTATGTCATATTGACATAGCAACTGTTTAATTGCAATTCACCTCTTGTCTGCAATGATGATGATGGGATGCAATCAAGCCAGATATTAGCTCAAATCAGGGGCTTGTTAACTTCCTAATTAGCTCATTGTGGCCGCTGTGCATATAAAAGGAAGACTCTGATGGCAATCATTTAGACTTCACTTTGTCTTACTCAGTTTTAATTATTTGGGTCTGTTTTCCACCCTATAGCAAACTCTGCTAAAGCCGGCATGGACACTGGACCAGAATGCAGATGTCAGCTACTCAGGTTACACTCCCTGATGTCCTCAAACTTCAGGACATCCCCGCCCCCCCCCTCCAACACCAGAGGACAACCATGCTCCTCTGCCTCCAAACTCTGAGGAATCCCTCTAACTCTGCCACAAACTCAGGCCCAAACCAACTTCCCATCCATTCACTCAACAGATCTTTATAGAGGATCCCTCTGGTGTCAGTTCTGGGTGAGAAGCTGTGAGCAAAGAGAGGATACATACATCCCTGCCCTCCTGGAAGCTTCAGTACAGTTAGGGAGGCAGGTAAACCATCAGGCACATGCTACACAATGTGACAGGAACTATGATAAGGAAAGCACAAGATGCTAGATGGGCACACAGGAGGGGTAACTACCCCGTTCATGGAGGGCAGAGTAGGCTTTCCTGAGGAAGTAACATTCTAATCCTATTACGGAAGGATAACACAGGGGTAGCCAGGCGAAATGGGTATGTTTGGGTGAAGAGGGGCCTGAGTGAAAATGGGGGGTGGGGGAGAATGTTCCAGGCAAAGGATACTGAGTATGCAAAAGCCCGAGACGGGAAAGAGAGAATGGTGCTTTCTAGTAATTAAAATTTCTGAAAAGAGAGTTTGATATATTTTAATAGAAGATAACAGGATAACAGTGAACAAAATAAAGTTCAAAGGCAAAGAGGCTTATTCAGGTCTCCTGGGTTCATGGGAAGGAATTTGGACTTAATGATGAGCTAGATCCCACCGTAGGGTATGCTGGAGAAACAGTGATTTACTATGCTCCATTTTAGGAAGCCTGGTTCATTGTCCTCTGTCCATATGTCCAAAGCCTGTTCAGACACTGGAGATTATTTTTAAAGCTCTCAGTTGAGGCCTTTATCACCTCTCTCTGTTAATATTATAAAGGATATCGCTGCCTCCATCCTCTGCATGTTTCATGACATTGGCTCCTTCACCCTCAAGCTCCCAGTGGAAGTGGATTGGATGTGTAAACTGTGTAACCCTTAGGAGCCCAGAGGTACACATGGTCCAGCCTCAGAGGAGATGCTATGATTAAAGAAATTGAGTAAAGCACTAAAATAAATTTCAACATAAGTCAAGGTTTTGCTCAAATTTCTTGAACACCGAAAACAAGATCCAAAGACAAGGTATCTAAAATTTTTAAAAATACACATTAAAATCCCCCGTCTTTTCTGCCCACTTACCTCATATGCCAGAGCTGATCCAGCACTTCCTTGTTCAAGCATCACCTTCACGCTCCTCTTCCACCTCTGATTCATGAAGTTCCCTTCTCTTCACCAAGGGGAGGAAAAAAAAAAAAAAAAAAAACCTTCTTCCCCAGGTCTCGCCCACATCTCTTGTCCCTTTTGCCCTTCCCATTTCTCCCATCTGGTTCTAGCTCTGTGCCTGTTTGAATGCTTTTGGGATGTGAACAACAGAAAAGAGGAAGGCAATAAGGATGTCTATTGTGTGTAACAGAAGTCACCAGCTTTCTACCACAAGTTTCCCCCAGTGCTGCAGGGTCTAGATGAGTGTGGGCACCTAGTTTAATAGATAATTGAGTGAGTGAGGCCCCTGAACCAATAGGATAACATCACCTGGGAACTAGTTGGAAAAGCAAATTCTCTGGCCCCAACCCAGAACAATGGAATCAGAAACTCTGGGGGTAAAGCCCAGAATCTGTATTTAACAGGGCCTTCTAGTGATTCTGAGGTAACTAAAGTTTGAGAACTGTTGCTCAAGCTAATACCTTACACCCACTGCATACAGATGATAGAGGGAAAGTTTGGCTAAATGAGTACCTGGGGTGGCACACCCAGTCAGTGGCAAAGCCCAGACTATAATCAAAGGTATGTGTGACTCCTGAGGCTTCACGTTGACCGCCATATTGTGTTGGTTACATCTGAGATTATTTTCCTCTCAGGGAATGCCCCCATTGCCCTTGTTGGAGGCAGGCTACCTGTGCTCTCTCTCACTCTGGGGCCCAGTGTTCTTATCCAAACTGAGAACCGTGGCAGAAGCCGCTTCCCTGGAGACGTGGTTATTTCTTGGATCTGGTATTCTCCACACAACATGCCCTGCACTTTCGATGAAACTAGCAGACCGTTCCCACCCACCGCTCAGCCTAGGGCACCTATTTGGGTTGCCCTTTTCACCAACCAAGTGTGTCCACCACTGCAGCCCGGCAAACTGATTGTTAAAAGAAACAAAGAAACTGAGCTCTGTGGACCTGAAAGACCTTGGGGGTAAAGCAGACTCACAGCCTCAACTGTCTCATTCCACCCACCTGTCAGCCTGAAATGCTGACTGCTGTTCAAGGGGGGAAAGTCCAGCTGAAATTCCTTGTAAAACTGTTCTTTGAAAGCATGAAAGCATCTTCCTTCTGTAGGCTGTGGCTTCGCAGCTGCCAGTGATAAACACAGCATTTCCTTTTAAGGTGACTTCAAATTGCTTAGCCCTTCTTGGCTTTCTACTGCCTTCCTCCTGGGTCTTATTCTCTCCCCCACATTCTTCACCTTCACTTTCAGTAACAGGCAATTCTCTTGGTGAATCTTAGTAGGAAGAGGCAGCCTAATTGGCATAGCCTCTCCCTACAGATTCAGTAATCAGAAGGACAAGTAAAGTTCACATTCTACTTTGCTGCTCTCACACAAGCCAACTGCTTCATTGCCTCCTTAAAATCCAGCCTTGCTTGGAATGTTTTCTGACACATCAGGCAATCTCTCCAGGTTTAAAAAATGGCAAGAGGAAATTGGCTGCCCTGCCCCAGGAACCTAATCCCTTTATTTATCTAAATGCTGATGACCACAGCCCAGCAGCCCAGGAGAGGAGAAGGGGGTTGGGGGAAGTGTGCTGTTCTGACTTGCTTTGGGTCTCAGCCAGAGGTGGCAAGGATGCCTGCTCTTCAGCAACGAGCACCATGCCACCAACTCTGCCTCTGTTTCTGGGAGTGTATCCACAAGGAAAACTTGCAGAGAGAGGCAGGGAAGCCTCAGCATAGCTAGATATCTAGTTGGGGTCCTGGAGGCATGTAGGAAACAAACATTGAAACAGGAACATGCATCCTACAACCATTGGCTTGAACCAAAGCAGTAGGCCTGGCTACCTTTTCCACCATGCTATACTTTCTAGAAAATCAGCAACATAAGGCATGGAATGGAATGGAATGGAATGGAATGGAATGGAATGGAATGGAAT